>CP106709.1:49601863-50201863 GCA_025503065.1 Gossypium bickii | reverse complement strand
AATATTCAATGATGTCATAAACACCTAGATGTTATGATACATAATTAAATCCTAGCCTTAATCGAGCTTACCAAAGCTCTTTTGTTGACCCGAGCAAGAAATAACCAATTTGAAAACTTTTTAAAAATTTAGTTCATCTATCGCTACCTTTATGTGGTATCGATACCAATTTGAGCTTCAATGTTTAGAAAAAAATTAAATTAAATCCAAATGTTTCAATACCATTTATAAAGTATCGATACATTCTCCAAGGTATCGATACCATTTTAAAGTTCGATGTTTTGAAAATTTGAATAAAATCACTACAGTATCGATACCCTTCCCAAGGTACCGATACCTTATGGAAAAATTTCAAGTTTTACAATTGGTATCTACTTCCTTTCAAATCAAAACAAACCTTGTACATTTACTGTTTAATCATCAAACTTTTTTGTACAAAAACATACTACAACATACCAAATCATCACACTTTAATCAATTCAAATCAATCAACCCAATATGCCATAAATTGACACCAAACATTTCAATTCAACATATTCAAATAATCCAAACCAAAGTTTCCATAATTTGACCTCAAGGCATAACTATTTAACTAGACCAAATTTGTCACACTCAGATTTCTTTAAACCTAGAAAATTTAGAACCTTTAGAGGTAAAATTGAAAGAGTCCGCAAGCTGGTGACCTCTACCGAAAAATCAAGAAAACATAGTAACTGAAATTGTACAAGGTTGAAATCTAATTCTGGTTCGATTGGATTAGAACCAACCGATCCCTTAATCGAGGATAAAATGATTTAGAATGAATGGATTTTACACGGTTGAAGGCCGTGCGGGAAGGCCTATATATAATTTGAGAGTGACTTCCCTGGGGAGACTTCTTCTCCAATCTATTTCATTCTTCATCTTCTTCCTTGGTTGCTTTGAAAAAATAATGATTAAAGAAAGCTTTGCATTGAGTGATGATCGTGAGGTTTTGGTTGGAAAATGGAGAATCTAGTAAGTCGGTAAGGTTATGAATCCTTCAGTATATGTAAGATTTAGGAACTAAAGTTAAAGGCTTCTTGAAACCATATTAAGGGGTTTGCATGTTTCTAAAAAAATAAGGTTTGAGTTAAACATGCTGAGTTTAACCCATTATTTTGAGTTTAACCATATTAAGGGGTTTGCATGTTTCGACGAGACATTAAACATAGGATTGTTTGACGAGACATTAAACACGAGATAGTCTGATAGGACGTTAAACATGAGATAGTTTGACGGGGCATTAAACACAGGGTAGTCTGTCGGGATAGTAAACACGATGATTTTGGGAGTAAGACCATAGGTTAACTATGACAACTTAGAGAGTCCGCTAGGATAATAAACATGGGTGAGAAATCAAAACAGAAATTGTTAGACAACCCGAAAACAAGGAAAAATGAGTTGAAAGGAAAATGGAAGTATGAACTTGTAACAGTCGAGCTCGGGATTCGAACCAAAGTCCTCTCGATAGCCATGTCACGCCACCACCACTAGGACACAAGCTTATTTGTGACTTAAAACATGCGCAAATATTTATAAAGCCTATGTTCCAGTGTCCAGATTCTTTTAAGAGCAAAAATTTAAAAATTCTGCAAGGGCCAAGACTTGAACCCAAGTTCCCTTACAACCTTAATAACGGCACAACCACTAGGCCACATGCTCCATTGCGTCATGATTTCCCCAACAATATTCTTAAAGCCTACTTACTTACATCTAGGGTTTTATTCACCTAAATCAAAATTTTTCCTAAAGCCCAGGTTTGAACCCAAGACCTCATGGAAGCCCCCTAACCTTCCAAAATCACTCACCTAATAGGTCCAACTTGCATTAGTGCCGTTCTCTTGTTCTCAAAAATTTTAAACGCTCCCATGATCTAGGCCCAAATTCAGGGTGTTACATTATTACTGGTATTTTCACTTTCTATGATACTAGTGTTGTTGCATTGATTGATCCTGGTTCGACTCATTCTTATGTGTGTGAGACTTTAGTATTTAGTAAGACTTTGCCTATAGAGTCTACTGAGTTTGTGATTAAAGTATCGAACCCTTTAGGCCTGTGTGTTTTGGTTGATAAAGTGGGCAAGAATTGTCCGTTGATGATTTGAGATTCATGTTTTCTGGCTGATTTGATGTTGTTGCAATTTGATGAGTTTGATATAATTCTGGGTATGGGTTGGTTAACTCTGCATTATGCTATTGTGAACTACAAATGGAAGACTATTGATTTATGGTGTCAGAATGATGAGATTATTCAAATTGAATCTAATGATCTGAATGGTTTACCGGCAGTGATATCTTCAATGTTAGCTCAGAAATATGTGAGAAAGGGTTGTGAAGCTTACTTTGCTTATGTTCTCGATTCTAAAGTGGCCGAAAAGAAGATTGAATCAGTACCTATTGTGTATGAGTATCCGGATGTGTTTCCTGAAGAGTTGAATTTGGTATTGAATTAGTGCCAAGGACGACTCTGATATCTATAGATCCGTACAAAACGACACCTATATATAGAATTAAAAGAATTGAAAGCTCAGTTGCAAGAATTGACAGATAGAGGTTTTGCGCGACCGAGTTTCTCTCCTTGAGGCGCACTAGTTTTGTTTGTGAAAAAGAAAGACAGAACTATGAGAATGTGTATCGACTATAGATAGCTCAATAAGATGACTATAAAGAATAAGTATCCATTGCCATGGATTGATGATTTGTTTGATCAGTTGAAAGAGGTTATTGTGTTTTCTAAGATAGATTTGAGATCAGGCTATTATCAGTTGCGAGTTAAAGACTCTAATGTGCCAAAGCCTGCTTTCTGAGCGAGGTATTAACACTATGAGTTTTTGGTTATGCCTTTCGGACTTACTAATGCACCTGTTGTTTTCATAGATTTGATGAATCGGATCTTCAGACAGTATCTAGATCGGTTTGTGGTAGTATTCATAGATGACATTTTGATCTATTCCTATGATGAAACCGAGCATGCCAAACATCTGAGACTTGTGTTACAGACTTTTCGAGATAAACAGTTGTATGCAAAGTTCAGTAAATGTGAGTTTTAGTTACGCAAAGTCAGTTTTCTGGGCCACGTTGTATCAGCATCGGGTATTCGGGTTGATCCGAGTAAAATTTTAGCTATACTTAATTGGAAACCTCCGAGAAATGTCTCTGAAGTTTGGAGTTTTCTAGGACCTACTGGTTACTATAGATGGTTTGTGAAAGGTTTCTCTATGATTGCAACACCGATGACGAAGCTATTACAGAAAGATGTTAAGTTTGAATGGTCAGAAAAGTGCCAGAAAAGTTTTGATCAATTGAAGGCTCTTTTGATCGAAGCTCTAGTGTTAGTTCAGCCAGAATCGGGTAAAGAATTTTTCATTTACAGTGATGCATCTTTGAGTGGTCTGGGTTATGTTTTGATGTAGGAAGGTAAGGTCGTAGCTTATGCCTCGAACAGCTAAAGCCGCACGAAAAGAACTATCCGACGTACGTTCTGGAATTGGCAGCTATTGTGTTTGCATTGAAGATTTGGCGTCACTATCTGTTCGGTGAGAAATGTCATGTTTATTCTGATCATAAAAGCCTGAAATATTTGATGACTCAAAAAGATCTAAATTTAAGACAACGTTAATGGTTAGAATTGTTAAAAGATTACGAGCTTGTAATTGACTATCATCCGGGAAAAGCTAATATTGTTCCTAATTCTCTAAGTTGAAAATCATTATTTGCTTTGCGTGCAATGAATGCACATATGGTTATATCTGATGATGGTTCGATAATAGCTGAATTAAAAGTAAGACCGTTATTTGTTCAACAAATTTTTGAGGCTCAGAAAGTTGATAATGATTTGTTGGCAAAGCGAGCTCAATGTGAATCGAATGCTGAATCTGAGTTTCGAGTTGATATAAATGATTGTTTGAGGTTCAAAAACCAAATATGTGTTTCGAGAAATTCAAAGTTGATTCAGATGATTTTGAACGAAGCTCACAGCAGTTGGTTATCTGTTCACCCTGGGAGTACGAAAATGTAATGATCTGAAACAGCTTTATTGGTGGCTTGGTATGAAACGAGACATATCTGACTTTGTTTTGAAATGTTTAGTCTGCCAACAAGTAAAAGCCGAGCATCAGGTACCTTCTAGGTTACTTCAGCCGATCATGATACCTGAGTGGAAATGGGACAGAGTCACGATGGATTTTGTATCTGGTTTACCGTTGACACCGAGCAATAAAGATACAATCTAGGTTATTATGGATAGATTGACTAAATCGGCTCACTTTATTCCGATTCGTACAGATTATTCGCTTGATAAGCTGGCTGAATTATATGTTTATCGGATTGTGAGATTGCACGGAGTGCCTATTTCTATTGTTTCGGACAGCGATCCGAGGTTCACATCACGGTTTTGGAAGAAACAGCAAGATGCTTTAGGTACGAAACTGCACTTTAGCACAGCTTTTCATCCAAAAACAGATGGTCAGTCCGAACGAATCATTTAGATACTTGAGGATATGTTGAGATGTTGCATTCTAGAGTTCGAAGGTACGTGGGAATGATACTTACCTTTGATTGAATTTGCTTATAATAATAGCTTTCAATCTAGTATCAAAATGGCACCTTACGAGGCTTTGTACGGTCGTAAATGTCGTACACCATTGTATTGGACTGAGCTCAGTGAAAATAAGATACACGGGGTCTATTTGATCAAAGCGACTGAACAGAAAGTGAAAGTGATTCGTGATAGTCTAAAAACAGCATTAGATCGTCAAAAATCATATGCAGATTTGAAACGAAACGATATAGAGTTTCAGATTGGAGACAAAGTCTTTTTGAAGGTATCACCATGGAAGAAAATACTCAGGTTTGGTCGTAAAGGCAAATTGAGTCCAAGATTTATTGGGCCGTACGAGATTATAGAGCGTATCGGGCCGGTTGCTTATAGACTGCTGTTGCCACCTGAGTTAGAAAAGATTCACAATGTATTCCATGTTTCGATGCTCTATAGATACCGATCCGATCCTTCACATGTGATTAGTCCGACAGAGGTTGAGATTAAGTCTGATATGACATATGAAGAAGAACCGATTCGTATTCAGACTCATGAGATTAAAGAATTTTGAAATAAGAAAATTCCATTAGTTAAGGTACTGTGGCATAAACACGGTGTTGAGGAAGCAACTTGGGAGTCAGAGGATACAATGAAAGAGCATTATCCAAACCTATTCCCCGGTAAGATTTTCAAGGACGAAAATCCCTAAGGGGGGAGAGTTGTAACAACCCGATTTTGACCTTAATCAGAATAGTGGTTCGGGACCACAAATCAGAGTCTGAGAAATATTTTAAAATTATTTTTAGTATTTATTATGTGTGAATTTGCTTGTGTTAAATTTTCGTGTTTTAATTTCGTTGTTTGAGTGTCCGATTAAATAAAAGGGCTTAATCGCGTAAAATTAAAATTTGATGGTTTACTAAGAAAGTGCCTAATTTTTATTGTCTTTATAATTTGGAGGCTTAATGTTGTAATTAGCCTATTATACAAGTGAGTGGACGGCATTAAGTGTTTATATATATATGTTTTTTAAATATGTTAATTTTATAAGTTAAAATTTATATTAATATATTATAAGTTATAATAATAAAACAAAACATAAAATAAAAAGCCATTATCATCCATTCATGACCGAATAGAGAAAAGAAAAAGAAAATAGAAAAGCTTTGGGCATTCGACACCTATCTAGCTTGATTAAGGTATGTTTAGGTTTCGATTTTTGATAATTTTTACGTTTTTGAGATCGTTGATATGAAATGTACGAATCCAATGCTTCAATTTTTGATTTTGATGAATATTTTGAGTTAAGCCATTGATGATAGCTTGTTATTTTTGTTGTTTGATGATGAAATATGAAATATATGTGTTAGTTTAACATGTTTTGTCTTTGGATTTTTGATGAATTTGAGTAATTTAGACTAAATTGTGAAAATAAATTGTTGAGGGAAATGTGAAATAAATGAAATATATGGACTTGTATGGAGCTTATGAATATTCGACCCTAGCATGAGATAGGTAAATTTTTTGTATTTTGTGTTTTATGCAATAGGGACTAAATTGTAAAAAAGTGTAAAATGTTAGGGGCAAAATGGTAATTTACCCATTTATGTGTTTTTGGATTAAATTGAATGAATTATATTTGAATTATTTTATTTTGAATACATTTAGATCAAGAACCAAAGAAATCAGATTTGGATTGGGGAAAAACCAAAGTCGTTGATTAATTGTCCCGTTCCGATTTTCATCGTCTGAGGTAAGTTTATAAGCATATATGTGTTGTTAATTATAAATAAACATGAGATTTATATGCTGATTTGTAATATGTGAAATTATTGTATGGAAATGATAGTATGAAATATAGCACTAAGTGTGCGACACATTACAAGGATTTGGCACTAAGTGTGCGATACGTTACAAGGTTTTGGCACTGAGTGTGCGAGTTTGCTGATCCTTTAAATGTATCGATTAATGAATTTGTTAAACGAGATAAAATGATCAGGTATGTGATGATAGATTATCTTTTGGATAACAAAGTAAGTATTGACTATTGAAATGTAAGTATTGACTATTGAAATGAAACTATGTATTATACATGTTAATATGTGATTTATATGAGTTTGAAATGCAGGTATAAATTCGGTAAGTGATATATACATATGAAATTAAGAAAATGTGATATATATATGTATAATTGTATAAATATATATGTATTTGTTTTGAGATGAGAAAGTGATTTTATAGATCAATGTGAAATCTATTATTGAATGTGTGAGTGTTCAGCCTTAAGGCTATGAAATGTGAAAGTTTACGAGTGGTGACACTACACCAAAACAGACTTTTAGCGGCGTTTTTAGTGGCGTTTTAAAAGAAAACGCCGCTAATATTACACATTAGCGGCGTTTGAAGGAAAACGCCGCAAAAAAATGAGCAATAGCGCGCGTTTATTTTGAAAACGCCGCTAAAAGGATAAATAGTGGCGTTTTTAGTAAAACGCCACTAAAAATCGAGCTTTAGCGCGCTTTTGGACAAACGCCGCTAAAAGTCTGAGCTTTAGCGCGCTTTTTGGAAAACGCCGCTAAAAGTCTGAGATTTAGCGCGCGCTTTTGAAAAACGCCGCTAAAAGTCTGAGCTGTAGTGTCGCTTTTGGAAAACGCCGCTAAAAGTCGATCTTTAGCGGCGCTTTTGGAAAAACGCCGCTAAAAATCTGAGATTTAGCGCGCTTTTGGACAAACGCCGCTAAAAGTTCTGAGCTTTAAGCGCGCTTTTGGAAAAACGCCGCAAATAATTTTAAAGTTTTTTTGGATATATATAAATGATTGTTTTTAAATTTATATATTACATAATTTCTTATATAATTGTAAAAGAGATAACATTAATTTTAATACATTAAAATTATGATTCTAGTTTAAATTATTTAAGAGAAAAATATTTGTTAAAAATATTTGTGGTTTAAGGTTTAAGGGGGACGTGTTAGGGTTTAATGGGTTTAAATGTAAATGGTTAAGGGTTTGGGGTTTGGGATTAGGGTTTTATAGTTTATGATTTAAGGTTTATGGGATAGAGATAGGAGGATTTAGGTTAAATTAGTGTATTTTAATTTATATATTAAATAATTTCTTATATAATCGTAAAATAGATAGTTTGGATGTAAAAATATTGAATTAATTCTCATGATAATTTGGGGTTTATGGTTTAATTTAGGGCATATAGTTTATGGATTAATCTTTATAGTTTATGGTCTAGAGTTTATGTTTTAGGGTTTGAGGTTTAAGATCTAAAATTAAGGGTTAGGGTAGGGTTTAGGCTGGGTTTATAGTTTAGTTTTTATTATTTTAGAGTTATAGGGTTTTGGATTTAGTGCTTAAACCATATCGAATAATAACTATTTATTTTCTTTATTGTAACTTCATATTGCTATAGTAAATGTATAACTAATTTGTATACCCATATGACATACAGGCTAATAGTGTTTGTCATTTTGTAATTAAGTAGCGTCTATGATTCATGGCTTATATATGGTTTAAGGTTTGTAGTTTAGTGTTCGGGGTTTGGATTTAGGGGTTGAGATTTGGGGTTTGGGGTTTAAAGTTTAATTTTTAGGGTTTAGGGATAAATATAGTAAACTACTTGTGTATCTTGGATTTTTTTATAATACAAATCGAAATAAGATAAATATAAATTATTATTTTAAAAAATATAAATCAAAATGGGTTAAATCCCAAAAGCATACATGATCAACAATAGTTTAATGTGCAATTGATCTAGTTCATGTAAATTATTAACACAATTATTGATATAACATCATTTTATATTTATATATTGCATAATATTTATATTTATTCAACATATAAATATATATGATGTATTTACTTTTTAAAATTGTGTATGATTAAATCAAAATTAAAAAGTTTCAACTATACATTTAAACCAGAATAGAATTTCATGTCTACAATTACACATTAAACCGAAATTCATATATATATAATTCTCGAGATGTTTATTTATCAAAATTTAGGTGTATACATATAATTAAATATTATTTTTTATATGTTAATTTAAAAATTATAAAAATTTTGAAAAAATTTTAAAATGTTAAAAATAAAAAATTATAAAATTTAAAACTTAAAACTTTAAATTTTAATATTTTAGTCAATATTTCAGTTAAAAAGATTAATATTCAAAATTTAAAAAATTCCAAAAATATTTTTAAAAGAAAAATATATTAAAAAGGAAAAAAATTGAAATTGAGAAACAATGGCGTTTTTGTAAAATATTTCCACCAAATTAGTGGCGTTTTTATTAAAATGCCGCAAAAAATATGCTATAGTGGCGTTTTTTGTAAAAAACGCCACAAATATATTTCAAACTGTATTCAAACGTCGCTGTTTTAAGATATTTTTTTTTGCTGTGCTAGTGGCGCTGCTAATAAACGCCACAAATTGAACTAGCCACTGCCCCTTTCTTTTCTTTCCCTCCTCAACCGACTCACCCGTTTCTAATCCCTAACTCCTCATTTCTAATCCCCGATTTCTTCCGCCATTGTCACCCTGTTCTCCCACTCCTCCTACTCCGGATGATTTCTCTCAATTCCCTCTTCCCCATTTTACTCTCGCTCCTCCCTTACCAAATCCTACCTCTAATCCTAATTTCCATCCAATCCCAACCCTAAACCCGAATGCCGCTCCTCCTCTCAATGCTCATCTATTTTCCTTTCCAACCCCCAAAAAACGACGACACGACCGACCTCAACGCAGTGGATCTGTGCTTCACTCTTGCTCTTCTCCTTCATCTTCCTTCTTTCTTTTCTTCATGAACTCTTGATTCCTCTTTCTCACCTTACGAGGTGAGAGTTCTTCTGGGGTTTTGATTTAGTTTTTACTCTTTATTTCTCGCTTGCTTTAATACTGCTTTCTTTTAGCATCTTCGGTTGTTGTTTAATTGGTGCATGGAGCATCTTACGGGGTTCAACGTTGATTTCAGCAGATTTGTTGTCGTTCATGGTGCAGGTGAGCTTTGATTATGTTTTTAATTTCTGGGTTTTCTTTTGTGATAATTGGTCCCCTTTTGATATTTGATGTAGAAAGAAATGGAATTACTGATTTACGTTTTCCATTTGTAGGTTCATTTGGGCATTTTCGGCAAGCAAATGGGGGTTCATAAAGGGGATTGAATCAACCTCTTGTCAAGGCCGGTTTCATTGCAACTCGAATTTACAGAAGATATGGCGATTGAAGTTTTTAAGTATATAGAAAAACATTCCATTTGAATTTTGTTTTGGTTTATGCAATCCATTGATTTGCTTATGAATAAAAATCGAATACTAAGCAAAATCGTAATTGAAGTCGCACTTAGTTCATTTGTAGCACTTGCAAAGATCTTACAGATTATTGAGGAAAATAAACCCCTTTTCGCATTTGGTACTTAATGTTTTTCGGTTTCTTTCCAGTCACGACTCTTAATCTTGAAATTGTTCGAGCACTAGCCAGAGGTATCAATCTCTAATTTGTTAAGACTAATGGATGTAGTGACAATATTCATTCAATGTGCTAGATCTATTTGTGTTCCGTGTTCTTTGCTTCAATTGTGAGATTAGCCTTGATTATTTCTAATTTTCAAAATAGAACTTATTGCAATGCGTTCGAGTTTACACATATAGAATGTTAGATTTTGTCTTAAGAATACCGAATGCAGAAACACAGCATCGTTAATTTGTTCAAGTTATCATTTGTTATTGTGCAACTTTTGTTGAATATTCGATGCGTCTGAGGATCATCATCGTAGAGAATAGACAAATGTATATAGACTAAAATATTCAACAAACTTCTATGTTAGTTTTTGTATCACACGCCTTTTGTGAGCTGAAATTTCTCGCTTTGAATGCTTGCAATTTTACGCTTTTTTGGCCTCATTTTCTGCACTCTGTTGATAGAGCGGTGTTCAATATCCGACAATGCAAATCTATCGAATTATGACCTTGTTGTACGTTTCCTATAAATTGTCTAATATCGTTTTATTTTATTATGTTTTTATAGGTTTTACACGGAGATGCAATGCTTGATGACCGTCTGTATGTTATCGTGTTTCGTGCTTCTATCACACCATGAGCTTCTTTTTCCTCGTTAGATTATATATATATTCTTTGCATTGCTGTGTCATGTCAGTGTGCTCGCTTTTAGTTACTAACAAATGCTGATATTGTATTGATTTAAATCACATATATCTTTTATCTCTTTGGGATATAATAAAACTATTCCTATGCGCATGTGAATAAAAAATTTCCACAGAGAAACAGGGGAAAAGAACATGATTCCCATTAATTTAACTATTACTAAATTCGATTAAGCACAAGTCAGAATAAAATCTGCACATAAAGAATGGTATTCCCTTGCTTTTGATAAATTCATCCAATGCTAGTAACACATGATGTTGCTTTAGGTATCACTTCTAGCCGTGGCTTCAACCATAATCAGAGTAATAACATAATTGTGGATAATTCTTTAATTTACACCAATTTTAGATTTATTTTTATTGAAAAGATCCATTATATTTATATATGCTTTTATAATTTTTTTATGTGATTAAGATTTTAATCCACCCAATTCAACTTTGGCAATTTTTTTATTTAGTTAGAAATGATTTTTAATTATAATTATAACAATATTAATTTAATTTTTAAATATATTTCAGGTAAATTACATAGATAGTCGCCCAAGTACAAAAAAAATAATCATTTTAGGCACTCACAATAGAAGGTTTACAATTTAAGCACCAAAACAATTGCACAAACGTGACAATTAAAAAAGCGGTATAATAATAAATTTAACCATCAAATTTTACATATTATATCAATTTAGTCATAATTTTTAAAAATTAACCCTTAAAATTTATAAATATTTTTAATTTTATCTTTAACTTTAAAAAAATTAACTCCATCCATGTGTCCTTCATCGTTAATTTTCATTTATCGTGCAATAGTTGATGTGCGTATCTCTATTATTCAAAGAATAGAGTTCGATTTTTTATTTATTTATTTTTAGCATTAGTTTGCAGTTGTTCTAAAATTCTTTTGCATGGAACTCTTAAATCATTGTTTGCATTGATAAATAGAATGCAGTATTAGAAAATTGGTTATAGTGTCTTACCTGCTTGTATATTATGCAAATTGGTTTCTTTTGAAATTACTAGCTTTGCTTAATGTATCTTTTTGAATTTGTGATAGATTTTCAGTGGGAATTTATTGATATTCTTTGTTACTTACTTGTGTATCTTGGCTGTTGGTACATTTTTTAATTTGTAATAAAATTTCGGTGGGAAAATTTTGCAGATGTTTATCACATGCTTGTGTATCCACACCCTTCTTATAAGAATTTGTTGGATTTTCGGCTCTTTCTTTAGAGATTAATAGTGTTGCAGTCAGAGCAGATCCATGGCCTTTGAGCGATATTATGGTTGATTATTTGTTGAATTGCCTTGTGTAATTTGATAAAACTAAAATTGCCTTGTAATCTAGCTGAACCTTTTACACACTAAAAGGTAATGACACTTATATTATAATTGGGTTTATGATTGAATTGGTTTATATTAACACATGTAATAGGATCTTTTTCTTTTTCCAAATGAAAAGCTAGTTAAAGAAGTTATATTCCTTTTATAACAAGTTTTTTGGGTCTGTTTATGCAAATGTTTTGTGGCAGAGAGCTAATGCTATAAGATATATATTTTGTTTAAATTTCTTTAGTGTTGATTGATTCAAATTAGGTGATCATTGTGTTTTGGGCTTGGTTCTATCTTTTAATCTCTTTCCAAACCCTAATAGGAATGGGTGATGATGAGTCGTTTGCATTTGGATGTCACACTGTACTTCATAATTTTTATTTTCTTTATTTAGCTATGTGTTCTTTGTTGTTAACTACTCATTTTTAATTAATTTGTAATTTAGCTTTGAAATCATTATCATTTTAATTTATGCATTATAGGATAAATCGGTCAATTCTCTCAAGTCTCTACCAAACAATTTTCTTTTTGGTTCTCGCTTTTCCATTATATTTTGCCTCTGGATATAGTTTCTATCTCGCTAAAAGAGCTCTCATCCCTAACATGCCAAATTGCTTAGGTTTTTTTTTTATTTCCAGCTTTAATTTTACTTGTAAACTTGATTCATCGAAAACCATAATTGATACTTATCACAAATTGTGCTCTTTGTTGCGCTTTGACCAGAGATGTAAGGCCATGGGCCTTCCAACCGATGATGAGCTTCTGAAGCGAGAAATTCTAAAGAAATTCATGTCCGAGGTAAACTATTATCTTCCAAAACTCGCTCATCCAAGATACACTATGGGTTACTCTTTTTTCTTCCTCCCAACTTTTTTGATCCCCATATGGAGCTTTAGGCGATAATAATAAAATTTGTCGCTTATTCATAAATTTTCTCCTAAAGAAGAATATGGACTCCAAATTAACTCGCCTCTTCACATTATTCATTAATTATTTATTGATCTTGTTTTGAGTCATGATTTTGAAGGTTTTAGAATCTTTGTTACTTAAACGGAATAGGATAAATACAAATACAATTGGAGCTAAACTTAGAGATTTTACGAGAAGTGATAGAATAATTGGGGATACTGGCTTTTTCTTCTCCATTTCCCCGATATTTTGCGGTTTACCTAGTATATTATCCTGTTATAATGGGAGAAAAGATATTTCTCTTCGTAAATATAAAATAAAAATTAAAGTACAGAACTTGATTGGATAAAAATGAAGCATAATGACATTTGCAAATGTGCATTTTTTGAATTTAAGCGCCATCCTCAGTAGATGTATCATTAGTTAACTGCTTTGCTATGATGCTAATCTACATGACTTTTTTTTTTTCCTTCGCATTCACTTTATCTTGCCTATTCTCTTATGTCAGCGTGCATTTTATGAAATTGCCTATTCTCTGGTGGATTTCTGATTTCTAAACTATAAAATTGGCTGCAGGAGGTCAATGGAATCAAGGTTCTTCAATCGAAACTGCAAATTGTGCGAAAGAATTAGGGTATAAAATTGTATTAATTATGGTTATGATGTATTAAAATGTAAAAAGATCTGTCTAACCATGTGTTTTTCTTATGTGATTAAGTTCTTTGATCATGCTGTTGGTATCAACGTACCTCGATCGCGATTCCTTATATGTCTTGTTCATGAATTTCCATTTTAATAGAAATTGTTCGTGAATTTTTATTTTAATATATTTTCAAATTAAATTAAATATTTTTAAATTAGATTTGTGGCGCTTTTATAATTTTTTATTTTTTTTTTTTTTAGGAATTTTAGCGGCGTTTTTGGTAAAAGCGCCGCTAAAAGTATAATATTTTAATTTTTTTATGTTCATGATTTTTAGCGCTTTTAGAAAGCGCGCTATGAAGACTCATGATTTTTAGCGGCGTTTCTTGGAAAAGCGCCGCTAAAAACCATGAATTTTAGCGGTGTTTGTGATAAAAGCGCCGCTAAAGACCATGACTTTTAGCAGCGTTTGTGATAAAAGCGCCGCTAAAGACCATGACTTTTAGCGGCGTTTGTGATAAAAGCGCCGCTAAAGACCATGACTTTTAGCGGCGTTTGTGGACAAGCGCCGCTAAAGACCATGACTTTTAGCGGCGTTTGTGATAAAACGCCGCTAAAAGTCATGATCTTTAGCGGCGTTTTTCAACATAAACGCCGCAAAAATTTTGCGCGGCGGTTGTAATAGCGGCGTTTTTGTGGCGCTACAAAAAAAGCGCAAACACTTTTAGTGGCGCTTATAAACGCCGCTAAAGGCCAAAAAAAACGCCGCTAAAAGTCTGTTTTGCTGTAGTGTGATATAAATTATAGTTATGGTTATAAACCTTGATTGTGATTATATTGAATTGGCCTTATTAATATAATGATATAATGCATTGTTGTTATGTAATTGCTTATAACTTACTAAGTTATGATAGCTTACTGTATGTGTTTGTTTGTATTGTTTTATAGATTTTGGAGTCAAGTTACGAGCTCGGGGACCATCATCAAAGTCTATCATTACTATCGACTAACTTCGGTATTTTATAAGCTGATTTTTTTTTTGAAACTATGGCATGTATAGGCTGGGTTATATTTTGAAATGATTGATTTTGGTATATGTATATAAATAGCCATGCGAAAATGGCTTAATTTCCATGCTTATGTTCGGTTTAGTTTAAAGTTGGTTTATCTATGATCATTTTGCTTAAGTTGGATTTTATGTGCTCGTGAATGGGTGCTTAATGTGTTTAATTTTTATGCTAGAATTTGACTATATTGGATCATGATTTGAGCTTGCATTTGGATGAGATATTTAAGTTACATGTATGTGATAAACTTGGTTCATACTAGGTAATAAACTCTTAAGATGTGTGGATTGAATAAATGAGTAAAATGCTAAGTATATTATAAAGGAAATGATATATATACATATATATAATTTTAATATATGAAATAAGTAATATGTATGTCTTATATGTGTGGTGCGTTATGTATGTGCTTATAATTTAAAATAGCAAGCTTAATACCGAATATATAAATGTTTGTGATGTTTGATATATATATGATTCAGTAAAGGGGTAATGATGGACACATTATATATTCGACTATGATGCTAAGTTGATTAGGCTCGATTTTTATGTGTTTTTGATTTAATGCTTGATGGGTTGATTTTTAGCAATTCGGCTATGGCTCATTTGTATGTGAAGTAGGATTGCTATGTTTAGTTAATAATGTGGTAAATGTTTGATATATATACATATATATATGTATAAAGGTTAGTTAAAATCGGTTTGTAATGGTTAAGTATGCACATATTATAAGCTTGAATGATTGACTTTATAGGTGCGGTTCAAGATGGAAATGTATGAATTTTTGGAGGCTAAATTTGTTAGCCGAATATTAGGTTAATGGATTTGGCTGTGTATATGAAATTTTGGCATGGAACATAGCATGTGAAATTGGCATGTCCAATTGGATTATTGAACTTAGAAAATGGTTAAGGTTAGTCAAGTGGGCAGTGCATGAATTGGTAAATTTTACAATTGGAATTAGGTCATTTAGAAATGTTTGTATGTACTTGTATAATATTGCCCATTTTTCCGTGTGGTATAGTTCAGATTAAGCTAATATGTATATGTGCATAGTTTACAAATAACTAATATTCATATTAGTTAAAGTTTTATATTGATATGGTAGTTGTAGATTAAATATGCGCAAGTGAGTATGTTATAATAATATTAAAATTATGTTTAGCTATGATGTAATGTGATATGATTGAAGTATGTTTGATAATGTTTTAGGCATTCGATAGCCATGCAATTGAAGTTCTTACGATTCGAACTTTGTATTAATGAAACATGATTTGAATATATAAAATGTTTTTTTAATATATATATATATATATATGAATGTATGTTCTGAGTTGTGTTTTGTTCGATAATACCTCGTAACCCTAGCCCGGCGATGGATACGAGTTAAGGGGCGTTACAAGTCGTTCCTGGTAATAACTCAATACCAAATTCAACTTCTCATATCGGAGGCAATCCTAGTAATTCTTCAGGAAATACATCAGGGAATTCACAGACAACTGGCACTGATTCAACTTTCTTTTCTGTCACTTTCGAATCAATCACATAGGCAAAATAAGCTTCATAACACTTTTTCACATAACTCTGAGCTTTCAACTTTGATATCACAGCCGGTAATCCATTCAAATCATTAGACTCAATCCGAACTACTTCATCACTCTGACATCTCAAATCAATAATCTTTCTTTTGCAATTCACAACAGCATCATGCGATGTTAACTAATCCATACCCAAAATTATATCAAACTCATCAAATGGTAATAGCATCAGATCAGTCGAAAAACAAACATCTCGAAACATCAATGGACAGTTTTTGCACACTTTGTCAACCAATACACATTTACCTAAGGGGTTCGATACTTAATAACAAATTCAGTAGACTGTACAGGCAAAGTTTTACTGGATACTAAGTTCATGCATACATACGAATGAGTAGATCCTAGGTCTATCAATGCAATCACAGAAGTATCATAAATAGTAAATGTACCCGTAATAACATCTGGAGATGAAGCTTCCTCATGGGCTCGGATGGCATAAGCTCTAGCCGGCGCCCTAGTTTCAGATCTCGCAACTGAGTCTTTCATAGCTCTCTGACTACCAATGGTATTTCTTGTATTCTGAGAAGGTCTACCTCTAGCTGAAACATTATCTGACCTCGGATTCTGAACAATCTCTTGCTCAACAGACTCTGGGCAGTCTCGGATGAAATGGTCTAAGGATCTACATCTGAAACAGGCCCGGTCATTTAACCTACAACTTCCCGGATATCTTTTACCACAATGTTTACATTCAGGTCATTCAGATTGGACATTTCCTATACTGGCCATCAAAGTAGTGGGAGCTTTAGAACTTGACTGCGATCTAGCTCGATCTCTATTTGAATGTCCCACATTAGTCTTTGAACGACTATTTTCGTCTCTAAATTTCTTTGGAGCAGACTGAAATGATTTACTTGGAAATCTCTTTCTAGCATCTCTAGCTTCTATCTCACCTTTTCTCTTATCTTTCTCGAGTGCTTCAGCTTTACATGCTCAATCAACAAGTACAACGAACTCTTTTATTTCTAGAATCCCAACTAGCAAACATATATCTTTATTTAGGTCGTCTTCAAACCGTTTACACATTATTTCTTTAGTTGAAACACATTTTCAAGCATATTGACTTAATCTTACGAACTCTCGTTCATACTCGGTAACTATCATACGGCCCTGTTTCAATTCTGAAAACTCTTTTCGTTTCTGATCAATAAATCTCTGATTGATGTATTTCTTTCGGAACTCAGACTGAAAGAAATCCCATGTAACCTGTTCTTTCAGAACAATGGAATTCAAGGTCTTCCACTATTGATAAGCTATGTCTCGTAGCAAAGAAACAACACTTTTTTTGCATTCTTCAGGAGTCAATGACATTTCATCAAATACTCGGATTGTATTCTTAAGCCAAAACTCATCTTTCTCGGCATCGTCATCACTAGTGGCCCTAAACTCTTCAGCCCCATATTTACTGATTTTGTCGACCGAAGCTTTATTCAACAGATTCAAACTCATAACCGGAGGTATAGCAGAAGTCTGAGGAGGGTTAGGCAGGGGCGGAGGTTGTGAAACAGCCGGATTAGTACTTACATACTGAGTGAACCACTCGTTCATCATTTGGAAGAAGGCTTGTTTAGCCTCTCCCTCTTGACCGCTAGTAGCCGGTCACGAATCAAATGGCACCGTCCCTTGAGCGGGAGCAGGCGCACTGCTTTCAACATCGTCAGCTACGGCTATTTCGGGATCCATTTACTATATGAAAACACATTTTTATACGTCAGGATTCATCACACTATCACATTTCATATATATGGCATGTATAGCTAGACTCTCATACGCGACGTTAGTCCGAGAATCAACTAAACCGTGGCTCTGATACCAATCAAATGTAACACCCCTAACCTGTAATCATCATTGCAATAGGGTTAAGAGGCATTACCGAACATATCAGAACTTTTATGAATATTTCACGACATAACTTAACATTTCATAATCAAAGTGTTCCTTAAAAAGGTCTACGAGACCTCAAGCACACTTTATGAAAGGCCCGGGATTAAACCGAACACATACGAAAATTTTCGAAAATATAAAAATTTTTCTAACTTGTAGAGGTTACACGCCCGTGTGGGCAAGCCGTGTGCCTCTCACGGCCTTAGACATGCCCGTGTGTCTAAGCCGTGTCAAAACAGGGCATACATATTGACTTGTCCACATAGCCTGAGACATGCCCATGTGCCTCACCAGTGGTCAAATTTGACTTGCACCACACGGCCAGTCACACGCTCGTGTGTCCAGTGCGTGGTCGCTACTGACTTGATCCATACGGCCAGTCACGCGCCCGTGTCTCTTGCCCGTGGTCGAGTCTGTCTTATTTCAAAATGCAATCACGAGGGACACGGTCGAGCCACACGCCCGTGTGCTCAACTTTGTGGGCAATTATAGGCCATTTGCAAGGCCAAATTGCCACCCACACTTTGGGTTATTCGTACAAGCACATACAATCATCATACCAAACACAATTGGCAACTAAAAACATACAAAATGGTCATCCTTTTCAACTCATTCAAGTACTTTTCAAATATACCAACTTATATGCCATTTAGCTCAACTTATTCATAAACATTTCTAAGCATAAATCATCCACAACTTATCACTACAATATGACATCTACTCATCAATAATATACCAACTTTGCATCAACAAGCTTATCATTACCTTGACCATTTCATTAGCTAACAAACCATACCAAACTAAGCATCATCTAGCTTGACTACTCATACACATCACAAACATTTATCAAGCCACATCACATGGCTATATACACATCTTAAACATAATTCAAAGTGACTAGCCTATACATGCCATACGTTAGTATATACACTTTCAAAAGGTACCAAAATAGGATTGGATAGTGTAATGACGATCCTCAACGATCCCCGAGCCTTTCGTAGCTTTAACGATTTATAAAACAAAGGGAACACACACAAAGTAAGCTTCCAAAAGCTTAGTAAGCCATATACAAATAAACTTATCATAAATGCACATAAACACATTAATACAATGTCATTAGTATTTTCCAAAGGCAAATTCATAACATTTTCTTTGGCTCATTTGTTTAACCATAGTTTACTAATATATCTTATCTCAAACATTTCTTTTACTCATATTATAGTCATACATATATCACATTTTATATCCACAAATCTATACACATATCTCACTTAGGTAAGTTCACATATATATACTTACCTTCCATACACATACATAGTGTACAATTCAAACGTGCCTGGTTCATTTATACATTTCACATAGCCTTTCATTTTCTCAGAACTTGCCCGTTGAACCATTCTGAATCAAATAGGATACTCGGAATACTCAGAATAGCCGTACAATGCCAACGTCCCAGGAGTGGTCTTACATGTAACCAAATATCGATGCCATTGTCCCAGACAGGGTCTTACATGAAATCAGATACGATGCCAATGTCCCAGACATGGTCTTACATGTAATTCTCAAATCGATGCCAACGTCCCAGACATGGTCTTACACGATATCACATATCGGAAACATATGTCATGACATATAAAATCCTATCTATTCTTAGGTTCATACGTGACTTATCGGACATTGATACATTGTCGATACTTCCTTGGATTTCATATATTTATTAACTTGTACCCATTCATTATAATGTAATTTTCATATAAACATACATAAATCAATACAAATACATTTATTTGTATATAGACTTACCTCGTACGGGAAGAATGGAAACAAATGGCTATTCAATTACTTTCGACTTCCCTCGATCTAAATCTGTTTTCTTCAGTTCTTGATCTATACATATTCCAATTTAAATCCATTTATTCACCAATTCATTCAATTCAATCCAAAAACACATATTTAGGGAAATTTACAAATTAGCCCTCATATTTTAAATTTTGACATTTTAGTCTTTATTACACAAAATCACAAAATACATATAATTTCATATTACCCATGCTTGGCCTAATACTACCCATGCTCATACAAGTCCATACATTTTATTTATTTCACATTTTAGTCCCTCAAAATATTATTTTCACAATTTAGTCCAAATTACTCAAATTCATCAAAAATCCAAAGAAAAAATATGTTAACCTATCACATATCTTTCATATTTCATCTTCAAACATCACAAAGCTTGCAAAATCATCAATGGCACATTTCAAATTCATCACCAATTCACACAATTGAAGCATGGGTTTTGAAGAACACGAAGCAACAATTACAAAAACGTAGAAATTATCAAAAACCGAACAAAAATTAACTTTAAATCAAAGACATCAATGGCCGAATGTTTGAAGAGCTCAAACCTTGTTTTTCTTTCTTATTTTCGGTGATGAAGCATGGATGATGATGACATTTTAGCTTTCATTTTATTTAATATAACATTAATAATCCATTTACTTATTTATCCTTTTTAATTAACATGTAAACTTATATTAAACAAGCCCATAGTCGTCCACTACTATACTTAATGGTCAAATTTCCATTTAAGGACTTCATATAATAAAAACAATGACAATTCGGCACTTATTAAGTTAATAGGCCACTTTTACCTTTTATGCGATTTAATCCTTTCTCAAATTAAGCACACAAATGACCAAATCAAACCACATAAATTTCACACATGTTAATTCACATACTATAAGCACGAAAAATAATATTAAAATATTTTTTTGACTCAGATTTGTAGTCCCAAAACCACTATTCCGACTAAGGTCTAAACCAGACTGTTACAACTAGAGCGTCGAGTACCTCTGTCTCTACTGGAGTATCCCACATAATAGAATGGTAGTGATGTTTTTTAGATTTCTTCGATATTGACTGGTATGACTTTCCACCAATCTCTTGCTTGAATCCCTGGCTTCAGTCTCAGCTTGTCTTTTCTCTTTACTCAGCTCTTCAGTTTTATATGCCCAATCAAATAGTATAATAAATTCTTTCAACTCGAGAATCCCGACTAATAGTTTTATATCTTTGTTTAAGCCATCTTCAAACCGCTAACACATTGCAATCCCAGTCGGAATACATTCTCGAGCATATTTGCTCAATCGAATAAATTCCCATTCATACTTGGCCACTGTCATATAAACCTGTTTAAGCTCCAAAAATTCTTTACGTTTATGATCGAGAAACCTCTGACTGATGTCTTTCTTACTAAACTCAGTTTGAAAGAATTCCCAAGTAATCCTCTCTTTTAGCAGTCCAGAAGTCAATGTATTCCACCACTGGTAAGCTGAATCTTTTAACAGAGATACTACACACTTAAGACATTCATTCAGTGAATAAGATAATTCATCAAGAACTCTGATAGTATTTTCTAACCAGATCTCAGCTCTCTCGGGATCATCCTCAACAGTAGCTCGAAATTTTTCAGCACCATACTTACGGATCTTATCAACATGAGGCTTACCAACTCTAATAGGTTCTGTACTTTAAGGAATAAAAAGAGCCGGTTGAGGAATAAGAGGGGGTAAAGGTTGTTGCATAGCCGGGTTCATTCGTACAAATTCGGTGGACCACTCATTCATCATTTGGAAGAAGGCTTCCTTAGCCTCCCCTCCCTATCCCTCAAATACGAGCATTGTACCACTCGAAGCTACTCCTTGAACGAAGGCTTGAGCATTACTCTCTACTTCATCAGAATCAACTCGGTTGGATGTCATTTCTATATGAAAACATGTTTTAAAATGGTCAGGAGATATCATATTATCACAAGTTATATAATGGCATGTATAGCTAAACTCGTATATGCTACATTAGTCAGAAAATCGACTAAATCGTAGCTCTGATACTAATAAATGTAACGCCCTTAACCCATATCCATCACCAGAATAGGGTTACGGAGCATTACCAGAGTTTACAGATCAAATAAACAGACATTTCATATCATATAACATTCATGTTAGAAATTAATTGAAATTAAACATATTGTCCCTTATACGAGCTCTCGGGGCCTAAAATACGCATTAGAAACAAGTCGGGACTAAATCAGTTACTTAAAGAATTTTATTTTGAAAATGTTGAATTTTTTTCAAAGCTACAAGGGTCACACGGCTGTGTGGCCAAGCCATGTGACTCACACGGTTAGAAGACACACCAGTGTCTGAAGCTATATGGGCATTCGAAATAGGGACACACGGCCATGTCCCAGCCCGTGTCTGTACCCATGTAACTCCCTGACTTGGGTCATACGGCCAAGCCATATACCCGTGTGCTAGGCCGTGTGAGCATACTGACTTGCAACCTTAAGAAGATACAGGGGACACACAGCTATGTCACCTAGCAGTGTGTCACACATGGCTGAGACACACTCTGGTGTCTCTGCCGCTGTGGACGAAAATAGGTCATTTTCCAAACTACATTTTTCTCCCAATTTGACACCAACCTAACTCCACATTTTTGCACATCAACAAACCATATCAAGACAATTAAATCAAGCCAAAATCAAGTCTTAAACATTAAGTATCATCACATACCACCAATATGCCATTAGGAACCTCAAATGACAACTTAAACATGTCAGCCAAGTATCTAAACTTACCTAAATGACCAAATACATGTACGCATATTCAAACCACATTTTACTTTCTTTCATTCTATTATATCAAACTCACATCGAATATGATAAGACCATATATCTACACATTAAAATATACCAAACAAGCCATATAAGTGGCTAATCTCAACAAAACACTAATATGCCAACATTGGCCAAATTAACCTATAAATGTCATTATAATCGGAATTAACTAACCAAAAGTACCAAAAGAGCCGATGGATTGTGTCATATAGCTCTGACAAGCTTCCAACCAGCACGAGCTTTCGAATTAATATAAAACATGGAAAATAACATAGAGTAAGCATTTAAGCTTAGTAAGTTCGTATAACAAAGAAATAAACTTACCATTTCATCACATTTAAGGTAAGCATACAAAATATATCCAAACCAATTTGCCCAAAAGCCGAAACACATATCATTAACATGTTAGCCATATGAAACACATATAATAGCCAATAAACATGGATGAATATAATCACTAAGTAAATTTCATATTCATGTATCAGCCATTTCATGTTTCAATACATCATGTCATAGCTCGTATCGAACTCATATTGTCTCTTAACAAAAAATTTCCCATTGAACCATTTAAAATATCGTTGGATACACAGGTGGTACACACGAGGTGTGCTGAACTATAATCCGTCAATTCATATATATGTATGCTCATACGAGCTATGAATGGGTATGCTCTCATGAGCTGTGAATTGATAAGCTCATACGAGCTGAGAATCGGGAAGCTGATACAAGTTATGGTGTGTACGCAACACATACAGGACTCCAACCAAATTGGTAACCCTAATGACATGTCATTTTTATCCTACGAATTCCTAAGGTTCAAAAGGGACTCAGTAATTGTCGAATATGTGATCGGTATTTATACATGACAATTATACAAATCACATACATATAATTCGACTTAAAACATTTAAATATACAATTTAATTACACGAACTTACCTTGATAAGTGTACATAGATACGGAGAAAACTAATCCAATATTTTCTCTTTGCCACGATCTAACTCTGTACGAGGTCTGATAGGATTTATATGAATGAATTTAACTCATTTCAATACATTTCTCATTTAATTTAATCCAACATGGAAATTTTGGCAAAATTACCATTTTCCCTATACTTTTAATTCATTTGTAATTTAGTCCCTAGGCTTAAAAATGAATTTATACAATTTAATCCTTACTCAAGCCTAGCCAATTTTTATACATATTAATAGCAGCCCATATAATTCACAATTTCACAAAATTTACCATAAATTTATCACCTTTTTCAATTTAGCCCCTAATTGATAATTTCATCAAAATTCTTTTTACAAAAGTTGTTTATCTAACAACAACCATTCATTTTCTATTATCAAACTTTAAAATTCAAGCATATTCATTAATGGAAAAACCCTAATACTTTAACAATTTTGCAAATTAATCCCCGAGCTAGCTAGATTAAGCTACTATGATCTCGGAAACATAGAAATCATTAAAAACGGGACAAAAATACATACCTAATTAAACAAAGTAAGCTTGCCTAAATGTCAAGCTTCCATGGCTAGGTTTTTCTTTTGGTGGAAGAAGATGAGAATGTATGATAATAGTTTATTTTATTTAATTTATTATAACTTTAATGACTAATTTCCAAAATTAATAATTCATTCAAATTCCAATGATGACTATATAAGGACCTCCAATTTAAAATTCTATAGCTATTTAATACCTTTAGCTATTAGAACTCAACTTTTGCACTTTACGCAATTTAGTCCCTTTTATCAAATTAGGTATGTAAACGGTAAAATTGATACAGTATTTCTATCATACTGTAGACTATAAATTAATAATAATATAATTTTTTTTGACTTCGAATCTGTGGTCCCAAAACCACAGTTCTAATTTCATTGAAAACGGGCTATTACAGAACGTTAGCGGACCATCCGTCCTCCGCCCCTAGCAGCCCCTAAAAATCCTATTTTTCCCTCCCCTTTCTAAAATAAAGATTTCCTTTTTTTCTAAAAAAAAAGGCTTGATCTTGGGAAAAGTTTTGTTTTTTATTTTAAAAAAGTTTATATTTTAAAAAAATAAAAATATAGTTTTTAGTCATTTTAAAGGAAAGTTTAAATTTTTAAAACAAAATTTTGATTTTTTTCAATTATTTCAATATAAAAGCTTTGACCTTTAAGAAAAATAGTTTTTTTTAAAAAAGAGAAAGTTTAGATTTTTAAAATAAAAATTTGTTTTTTAGTCATTTTAAAAGAAAAGTTTGAATTTTTTAAAATAAAATTCTGAACTTTTTCAACTATTTTGAAATAAAGTTTTGATTTATAAGAAAAGTAATGATTTTTTTTAAAAGAAAACTTTGATTTTGCAAAAAAAAAAATTTCGACCACCATACAAGGCGGCTCTACCACCAGAGGCTGGAGAGCCATTAGGCTTTCCGGAGGTGGAACCATGTGTAACAGCCCAATTTTCAGTAGTGTCAGAAATAGTGATTCAAGATCACTAAATCCGATGAGAGAGTTCAAAAATTTTATTAATTATGATTTACGAACAATTTATGAATTTAAGAAAATTATGAATTAGTGAATTATACTTTGGAGAATATGATTAGATTAATTGGTTTCGGAAATAAGGTATTGAGATCTCGATTTTATAAACCGAGCAATAAATATTTTTATAAATATTTATAGAGTGTCAACGAGTTAGTGTTAAAGTTTCATTAGGAAATTTTAACGTTTTGATAATTAATTAATTAAAAAGGACTAAATTGAAAAAGGTGTAAAACTTGACAAAAACGATTAAATAGATTAAGCAGTGAATAAGGAAGGGCCAAAAAGGCAATTTGACACTTATTAGAAGGTTGAAATGGCATGTGCAGAGAAAAATCTTAAGATTTTATGATTTAGGGGCAAAATGTCCATTTAGGAATTAGGGTAAAAATAAAAACAAAGTGACTAAATTGAACTCTAGATATTTCTTCATCAATCGTCAGCCAAAAACAGCCATAGAAGAGCCCTTAGAATTGGTTTTTCATATTTTCATTCCATGTGAGTTCAATTCTTGCTCTTTTCTTGAAATTTTTATGTTTTTGAAACTTTTACAACTAGGTCCAACTAATTAATTCATTAGTTTTTTATTTCAAGGGTGATTTTGAAAGTTACCATTGATGAGTGTTGGATGTTTATGATGAATGAATATGGAATTGAAGCTTTAATTTTGTTATGTGATGATTTTATGCAGTGAATTTAATAGAAATTGATTTTTAGGACTAATTGTGAAGAATAAAAGAAATATGGTTTGCTATTAGATTTTTTTTATGACTCAAAGGCTGTAAAATAGCTTAGAATAATGGAATAAATTGTTAATTGAGAAGAATTAGCTTATTTGGATGGAAAATTGGTAATGGACTAAATTATAAAAACTGTAAAAGTTGGGATAAAAGCGTAATTTCAAAAATTTAAGGGTATAAATAGTGAAGTGAATTATAATTGAAACATATGCTAATGAATGAGTAATTTTATATTTTAGACCAAGAGCCCGAAGATAATCGTGGAAAAGAGAAATTGGCAGAATAGTCCCTAAATTGCTACAAAATCTACAAGTTACTTTAGGTAAGTTCGTATGGTTTAATTTTTATTGTTAATTGTTAAATTGATGAATGGTAATATTTATTTAATCATATCTATTGTTGTAAGTAAAATATTGCTAAAAATTATGAAATTGAATCAAATATTTAAAGCGAACAGAACGTCGGATTGAGTACCATCATTTAGTGTAAAAGAGGAATTGACGGCAAATTACCCAAGTAAACTGAGGCTTAGAATTTGTTGTGAACTCTAGTGTTTGCTTTCAGTTTAGCTCTTGCGAGCTTTAGTTAACTCATGTGAGTTTCAAATTAACCCTTTTTGGGTTTCAATTCAGCTCTTTGAGCTTCAGTTTAACCTTTTCGGGTTTCAGTTTAGCTCTTTTGATCTTCAGTTTAACCCTTGTGGGTTTTCGTTCATCTCCTATGAGCTTTTGGTTAACCCTTACGGGTTTCTGTTTTGCACTAATGCACTTTTGCTTAGCCTTTGGGGCTTTGTTTATGATGTACTCATATC
The DNA here is from genome assembly GCA_025503065.1 of Gossypium bickii. Taxonomy (NCBI): domain Eukaryota; kingdom Viridiplantae; phylum Streptophyta; class Magnoliopsida; order Malvales; family Malvaceae; genus Gossypium; species Gossypium bickii. Next base: position 50,174,955 of record CP106709.1, on the reverse strand, counting down.
TGTAAGACGTTCTCCAAATTTGACCAAGATCGGTAAGTGTCATATGGAGCACTATTGGAAAACTTAATGATATTACTAAATTTGAAATGAAATAGTGACATTATCAATTTGAGGTTGTGATTGGCAGGAAATGTATAATGAACGATTTATTTAAATGCATCCTTAAATTATGTTCAGTAAGATTTAAGTTTAAAACAAACTAACGTACTAAGCTATGTATAGCTTACTTGAGTTGTTAAATGTTCTTTGTAGATTTTCAAAGAGTTTGGAGGCTCGGATCATCAGATTCAAGCCACACTATCCAGATTGCCCTGTAGATTTTATTATATATTTTAAGGTTTATATGGCATGTGTAGGTACTTGAATGATAATGTAAACAAAGTGATAGTTCCATTTTGGTTATGTTTTGTATTAACTTATAAGTATGTTTGTCATATTTGGTATAGGTATTAGTAGGAGTAATGAATAAACTAGTAAAGTATGTTATTATAGTAGTTATATGTGATGAAAAACTATGTAAATGACTTGGTTTCTAGCTTGTGTTGGTTGTTTGGCTAAGTTATATTGGTGTGCATCAATGTTGTATGCAGGTTGATTATGTAAAACGTGAGAAAAGTGGCCTTAAAATGGCCTAATTTTGTCCAAACGGGTAGACACACAAATGTGTGTCTTGACCGTGTGTGACACACGGCTTGGTACATGGGCATGTGGTTTGGCCGTCTGTCCCTTGCATCCTAAAATTGAGAAACAAAATGCTCAGAATTGAGCAGACGGGCAGAGGCACAGGCGTGTGTCTCAGCCGTGTGAGGTACATAGCCTAGAACACTGGTATGTGACATGGCCGTGTGAAACTTGTACTTAATTTTCGAAAATTAAATTAACCACACGACCTAGCACACGAGTGTGTGACTTGGCCGTGTGACTTCTATTACTTCATGTTTTACAAGTTAGAGAGTTACATGGGTTGGGGATATAGGCGTGTGAAGCCACACGGCCTGACCACACGGGCATGATCCTTACCACACAGTCGTGTGTGCCTTGCATCTAGGGAAAAAATTTGAAAATTCTACGAAAAATTTCCTATGATCTCAATTTAGTCCCGACTTGTTTCTAATGTTTAAATTGGGCTTTGAGGGGCCAATCAACGGACGATATGATTAGTTTTGATTATGAATAGTAACTATACGAATTATCTGTGTTTGTCCTATAAACTTCAGTAATACTTCATAACACTGTTCCAACAATGAATACGGGTTAGGGGTGTTATATTTAGTGGTATCAGAGCTTCAATTTAGCCGATTCTTAGAACGAATGCAGCGTGTAAAGTGTCTAAAAATACATGCTATATAAATCTATGATAGTGTGATATGTATGGTCTGATCTAACTCTTGTTTTTCTTATAGATTGTAAAGATGTCAGATAGATCCGAACATGCTGAATAAGATGAGGCTAATAGTAGAGTACAAATATCTGAACATGGGACAAGTAGTAATGTCCCAATTCCTCTGGCTCAAGAGCAAGAGCTTAAAAATATGTTCTTTAGATTTATGAATCAGTGATTTAGTGAGTTTATACAAGAAAGAAACTTGGCTCAGTAACCTCCTCCCTCTATTGTACCGTCCATAAAGCCTCTAGTTGCACCTCCACCTCCTCCAGCAACTGAATCAAGTAAATGTACTCTGATTGAAAAACTTAGAAAATATGGGGTCGAAGAATTCCGAGGTAGGTCGGATGATGATCCTATGAAAGCTAAATATTGGCTACAAAATACAATAAGAGTTTTTGAGGAAATGGCCTATTCTTTCGAAGATTATTTGAGATGTGCTGTGTCATTACTGAAAGAAGAAGCTTATAACTGGTGGATGACTGTAGTGGCTGTGGTGCCGAAAGAGAAAATCACTTGGGAATTTTTCCAGAGTGAATTTAAAAAGAAATATGTCGACAAGAGATATATGGATAAAAAGAAGAGGGAATTTCTTGATTTACGACAAGGTAACCGATCGGTAGCTGAATACGGGAGGGAATTTATATATCTCAACAGATATGCTTGAGAAATTGTATCAATCGAAGAAAAAATGTGTATTCAGTTTGAGGACTGAATGACGAAATTAAAATGATGATTGGGGGCATAGAAATACGAGAATTTATCGTTTTGTCAGATTACGCTCAGAAAATGGAAGAGGTATATAATAGAAAAATACAAAGAGATAGAAAGAATAAAAAATCTTACAAAAGAAGTTTCTCCAAATCATTTTCAGCATTTCCGGCTAAAAAGCCTAGAGAGGAATTTAATTGAGCTACTTCAATGCTTGAATGGTAAAATAATAATAGGGAAACTTAACCTGATTTTGGGGTATATATTAGACCTACTGCTAGTGTGGGTAGTGTCTCCTAAGCCTAAATGTAAACATTGTGTAAATTATCATCTAGGTGAATGCAGAGGTATGAAAGATTCTGCTGCCCGATCAGAGGTTAGGGCCCATACACGTACTTATGCCATTCGAGCAAGGGAGGAAGCTATAGCTCCAGATGTAATTGCATGTACTTTCTATCTTTTCGATGTTATTATGTACGCATATTGACCCTGGATCTACTCATTTTTATGTTTGCACTGCATTAGCATTAGAAAAGAAATTGTCTGTTGAACTTACTGATTATGACGTTCAAGTCAGTAATCCATTAGGCCAAAGTATAATAGTTAATTTAATGTGTCTTGATTGCCCACTGAAAATAAAAGGCTGTGAATTTCCTGCTAATTTGATGCTGCTACCCTTCTGGGAATTTGATGTTGTTTTGGAAATAGATTGGTTAACAAAGCATGATGTTGTAGTGAATTGTCGAGAGAAACAAATTAATTTGAAATGTCAGACAGGAGAAGTAATTTCAGTTGAGTTTAAGAATCCAAATGATACTGTTGAAACTATTTCAACTCTTTCTACTTAGAGATTGTTGTGCAAGGTTAACAAGGCACTTTTAGCCTTTATTTTTTTATACTCGAAATTCTGAATCAAAGCTAGAACAGTTACCAGTGGTTAATGAATTTGTTGATGTGTTTCTTGAGGAATTGTCGGGTTTACCACTTGATTGTGAAGTTGAGTTTGTGATTGATGTGGTTCCTGGTACAGCTCCGATATTGGTAACACCATACCGTATGGCACCAGCTGAATTAAAGGAATTAAAGGCATAATTGCAAGAGTTATTAGATAAAGGGTTTATCAGGCCGAGTATGTCTCCTTGGGGTGCACCTGTATTATTTGTGAAAAAAAAAGACCGTTGTTTGAGACTGTGTATAGATTACAAACTATTGAACAAGGTCACAATCAAGAGTAAATATCCTTTGCCTTGAATTGATGATTTGTTTGATCAACTGAAAAGTGCTGCAATATTTTCAAAGATAGACCTTAGATCCAAGTATTATCAGTTGAAAGTTAAAGACTGTGATGTGCCGAAGACTGCCTTTAGAACTCGGTATGGCCATTATGAATTCCTGGTAATGCCATTTGGCTTGACTAATGCTCCTACTACTTTTATGGATTTAAGGAAGGAAATTTTTCAACCATATTTGGATAGATTTGTAGTTGCGTTTAGATGATATATTGATCTAATCAAAGACAGAATCCGAGCTTGCGCAACATTTGAGAATTGTGTTACAGACTTTGAGGGAGAAATAGTTATATGAAAAGTTCAGTAAATATGAGTTCTGGCTACATGAGGTCAAATTTTTGGGTCATATTGTGTCAGCTGAAGGGATTTGAGTAGACCCGAACAAAGTATCTGCAGTGGTGAATTGGAGAACTTCGAAAAATAGAAAACAAGTGTGAAGGTTTTTGGGTTTAACAGGATATTATCGCTATTTTGTTAAAAAAATTTCAATGATTGCTTTGCTGATGACTCGACTACTATAGAAAAATGTTAAATTTGTTTGGTTTGATAAGTGTCAGCATAGTTTTGATCAGTTGAAAATGATATTGATAGAGGCTCCAGTTTTGACTCAGCCAGAATCAGGTGTGCTGTATGTTGTATATAGTGATGCGTCTCTGAATGGTTTGGGTTGTTTCTTAATGCAGTCAGGAAAAGTAATGGCTTATGCTTCTCGGCAGTTAAAACCGCATGAGAAGAATTATCCTACACATGATCTTGAACTGGCTGCACTTGTGTTTACTTTGAAAATTTGGAGACACTATTTATGTAACAGTTCGATTTTGGGGCTAGTCGGAGCAGTGGTCTCGGGACCACTAATCCAAGGTTGAGGAAAATTATTTTAGTATTATTTTATGTGTTATGGTATTAATATATGATTATAAGGAAATTTTGGTGCTTTAATTTTAGCAATAGCATGTTTAATTGAGAAAAAGGACTAAATCGCATTAGATGTGAAAGTTCTATTTTATAAGGTAGGGGTACCTAATAGCTATGGAATGCAAATTGGAGGATTTTAAAGTGCAATTGGGCCATTTATATAGTGATGGCCGGCCATAGGAAGCTAGGGGAGACAAGAGCATTAATTTTTAGTCAATTTGGTGAAAGTTGTTGACTAGTTAACTAAGATATGATAAAATAAGGGAAGGCTATCATCTTTTTCTCTTCTTTTCTTCTTCCACCGATTTTTACACTCAAAAGAGGAGTTTTGAAGATTTGAAATTTCAGCAACTTGTCCTCACCCAAGTAAGTGATTTTTGGTGGTGTTAATTGATAATTTTTGTACTTTTAGAACCCCCAAAGCTTAAGCTAGTTAATGAGGGGGCTAATTTGTGATATGGTTGAAAGTCTAGGGACTTACCATGAGAGTGTTTATGTAGTTAGCTGAGTTTTTATGTAAGAAAATGAATGTTGGGGAGTTGTGCAACAACTTTTGTGAAAGGTGTTTTCATGACAACACCTAAATAGGACTTGAATGCAAAGATTTAATTTGTGTCATAAATGCATGAAATAGTTGAAATGGTGAGAAGTTATAAGAGAAATAAATGTTTATCTATGTTTGTCTATCAAGAAAATGTGATGAAAAATAAATTACGAGCCTAGGGGCAAAATTGTAATTTTTTTCCAATGTACAAGGGCAAAATAGTCATTTTTGCCCAAGTGTAGAATTTGATGTACTATAATCATAGAATGATCTAAAAGAATGAATTTCATTGTTATAGACCAAGAAGAACGCGGAATCAACCTTGACCGTGGGAAAGGCAAGGTGATTGAGTAAATCGCTAGTTAACAAGTTTTGCATCAAGGTAAGTTTATGTGTAAACATTACAATTACATTTATATACATTGTGCTTCTAATTGGTGTCTGACATGATTGCGAACATATGGGATTCAAGTGAATTGAATGTGGTCGTCATTGAATAATTATTGTTTCATTACGATGGGCTTGTGCGATACCATCGTCTATTTATCTTTTGGTGGGCTAAGTGCCATACCACCTTATTATTTAATTACGATGGGCTTTGTGCGATACCATCGTCTGCTAATCTTTTGGTGGGCTGTGTGTGAAACCACCCTGACTAACCTATTTGGTGGGCTATGTGCGATACCACCCTAATAAAGATTGACGGTTGGCTAAGTGCAAATCCACCAAGTAATCTACAAGTAATGGATTTGGATGTATTGTGTTATGTGACATTGCGATGTTAAGTGCAGGGAAACTAGTAATGAATGTATGTATCATGCTTGTGATGTAATTGGAGTGTGTGAATGGAGGAAATAAGTAAGCATAATCATGTATGTAGATTGTTTCTTGATTAGTGCATAATGTTATGAAATTGTATTAATACCTGTTTAAAATGCTATATTGTTTACATGTAAACTTACTAACCTTAAAGCTTACTCCCTTTTTTTCCCCTTGTTTTATAGAGTTTAAAAGCCGAGCTGGGATACGCCAATAACCAGGAGACCTCCTACACTATCTGCTCACTTCGGTATAAATAGACTTAGTGATTTCGTGTATGGCATGTATAGGGGCTAAACTAGATAGATTATTTTGTTATTTTGGCCAATGGTGTATTGGCTCTTGCTAAGATATTTATTTTGTAAATTGCCAAGATTGATGGCATACATTATCGTTTATGAAATGTCAAGGTTATAAATGAGAGTACATGTTGAATTATGAGATGTTTATTAGTATGTTGAATAGATTCATGTAGTGTAAGGCTTAGGGGTGCTAGAAGTTGGGCAATTAGCCTTGTTCTGCCCACATGGATGGGCACACGGACGTGTGTCTAGACTATGTGTGACACACGGTCAGCCCACGGGCGTGCGACTTGGCCGTGTGTCTCCACGGGTTATATAGTCAATAACCTCCCACGGTTTGAAGACACGAGCATGTTGTGAGGGTACACGGGTGTGTCCCATTTCACATGGGCGTGTGTCCTAACCGTGGTGTTAAAACAGAATGTTGGAGTTTTAGGCATGGGCTGAGGACATGGGCGTGGGTGTAAACCCACGGGCGTGTTACTTGATACACGGGCGTGTGATCCCTATATAGAAAAGAGAAAATTTTTAGGAATCATAAAAGTTCCGATATGGTTAAAATAGCCTAGTAAGTCTAGAATAAGGCTGCCAAAGTAATGTAGGAGTGTAGTCAGATTGAGCCTAAGTGGTGTTTAAGTGGCGTTGGTTTGGGTAATACGTCGGGCTCAGTTTCGGTGTGGAACTCGGGTAAGGGGTGTTAAAATTTATACTGTGAGAAATGTTATGTATACACAGATCATAAAAGTCTGAAATATTTGATAACTTAGAAGGAGTTGAATTTGAGACAGAGACGGTGGCTACAGCTATTGAAAGATTATGACTTGTTTATTGATTACCACTCGGAAAAGGCTAATGTAGTTACAGATGCACTTAGTTGGAAATCATCATTGTTTGTTGATCGTGTCAGAAAGTCTTAAAATTTAAATAATGAATGATCGAGCTTAGAAACTAACTGTGACAATGATTGAGGCAAGCGCACCTATCGTTTGGTAGGATAGCTATGGCAAGACCTAAAGTATCGTATCCTCAAGGACCAATAGTACTAGCAATTACTATCTTTTTATTATTTTGCCTACGAATTAAGGGAATTGTTGTTTAATATAAAACTAATCAACTAATCACTAAGGTGCTAAGACATAGAGAAGGAATTGAGGAAATACTTTTGGGAAAAATAATTAATTAAGACAATACCTGAGGAAGAATCCACCTAGACTTCACTTGTTATCTAACTCTGAATCAGACGATTTATTTACTTGACTTGATTCGTAGGATTCCCTAATTTATATTAATACCTCTCTCGAGGCTACTAACGTCTAACCCTAGGTTGATTAATTGAAATCTCTTTCTAATTAAAACCCCTAAAATTGTATTAACTCGATCTATAGACTCCCATATTATGTTTGACCCTAATTCGGCAAATTTTTGTCATCCTATCTTTAGGGTTGCGATCAACTTCGCTTAACTATACTAGATCTACTCTTAAACAGGGAATATTTCTCCACTGCCTAAGGGCATCAATACTTGAATCAATATCATGAAATATTAAAACAAGAATTAGGAACATATAATTAAGAACAAATCAAGTATTTATCATACAATTCAGAAATCAATAACAAGATCCGTCTTAGTTTTCCTCAGGTATTTGAGGGGTTTAGTTCATAATTATAAAAGAATACATCTCAGAAGAAAGTATAAAACAAAACATAAGAAAAACCCTAAAACCCTCTGAAAGAAATTGAAGGAAAGATCTTCCGTATTGAGTATGATTCTGGCTTCTTGAGATGAATCAACTGGCTATCTTCGAGTAAATCCCACAATTCAGCCTCTCTGGCTTGGCTCCTCAGCCTACCTGAACCCCCCTTTTAGGTCACACTTAGGGTGTTTATATAGGCTTTCGGAATGTCTTTCTTTGCCCCTAAGTATTCTATCCTAGTGGAATTAAAACAGGTCACGACAGGGACACACCCATGTGGCACGCCCGTGTAAATCGAGTCTAGGCCGTGTTCGGGTCTGCTAAAGAGGCACGATCGTGTGGCTCAGGCCTAGGCTGTGTGGATTTTGTACTTTGGCCTATTTTCTCTGTTTTTGGCCCGTTTCTCATTCTTTTCATCCTCCAGTGCTCTCCTAAGTATAAAACATGAAATTAAAGGATTAGAAGCATCAAATTCCATAATTCAGGGGATAAATCATCCAAAAATATGCTAAATGTGGGATTAAAATATGTATATATTACGGTTTATCATTTGTACTTCGGGCGATAAATGCACATTTATCTCTTAATGAAGATGGTTTTGTAATAGCAAAATTGAGAATGAAACCTTTGTTCCTTCAATGGATTCGGGAGTTACAAGATGATGATCTGAAATTGGTGTTGAAAAGACAGATGGTTCGGGATAATTTGGGTTCAGAGTATACCATTGATGATAGCTGTATGTTACATTATCGCAATAGAATTTGTTTTCCGAATAATTCAGACTTAAAAAATTATATTCTTTTTGAAGCTCACAATAGTAGGTACTCTATTCATCCTAGTAGTACGAAGATGTATTGTGATCTAAAACGGATGTATTGGTGGCCGAGTATAAAACGGGAAATTTGTGAGTTTGTAGTAAAATGTTTGATTTGTCAGCAAGTAAAAGCAGAACATCAAGTACCAACGGTTTTGTTACAACTTGTTATGATTCTTGAGTGGAAATGGGAGCATGTCACGATGGATTTTGTATCCGGATTACCAGTGTCTCTGAAAAAGAAGGATTTGATCTGGGTGATTGTGGATAGATTAACTAAGTCAGCACATTTTATCTCGGTCCGAACAAACTTTTCGCTTGAGAAATTAGTGGAATTATATGTCTAAAATTGTGAGGTTACAAGGGGTCCCCATATCTATTATTTCGAATCAAGATTCGAGGTTTTGGAACAAACTATCGGAAGCTTTGGGTACTAAGCTAAATTTTAGACAGCATTTCATCCTCAGATTGATGGGCAATCAGAACAAGTGATTCAGATTCTGGAAGACATGTTGGGATGTTGTATACTCGAGCTTGGTGGTAGCTGGGAAAGGTACTTACCTTTAGCTGAATTTGCATATAATAATAGTTATCAATCTATATCAAAATGGCACCGTTTGAAGCTCTGTATGGAAGGAAATGTAAGACTCCATTATATTGGTCTGAATTGAGTGAATCCAAGCTAGTAGGAGTCGACTTGATTTGGGAAATTGAAGAAAAAGTCCGAGACAGTTTAAAAGCTGCTCCTGACCATCAGAAGCCATACGCAGATTTCAAAAGAAGGGATATAGAGTTCAATGTGGGTGATCGTGTGTTCTTAAAAGTTTCACTGTGGAAGAAAGTATTACGGTTTAGCAGAAAAGGGAAACTAAGCCCAAGATTTATCGGACCGTATGATATTGTTGAAAGAATAGGCCTTGTGGCTTATCGGTTAAGCTCTGGTTTCGGAACTTGAGAAGATTCATAATGTGTTCCATGTATCGATGCTAAGACGTTATAGATCAAATCCTTCACACATAATTCCTTATAGTGAAATTGAGCTTCAACCAGATAAGACATACTCAGAAGAACCGGTAAAGATTTTGGCTCAGGAGGTTAAGGAATTGCGGAATAAACGAGTTCCGCTAGTGAAAGTATTATGGCATCGTCATGGTTTAGAGGAGGAAACCTGAGAAACAGAAGAATCTATGAGATTATAGTATTTGAATCTATTCTCAGGTAGCAAATTTCAAGGACGAAATTTTCTAAGGGGGGAGAGTTGTAATAGCCCAATTTTTAGTGGTGTCGGAAATAGTGATTTGAGAGAGTTCGAAAATTTTATTATTTATTATTTATGAAAAAATTATGAACTTAGGAAAATTATGAACTAGTGAATTGTACTTTGGATAATATTTATTAGATTAATTTATCGAGATCTCAATTTTATAAACAGAGCAGTAAATATTTTTATAAATATTTATAGAGTGTCAACAAGCTAGTGTTAAAGTTTCATTAGGAAATTTTAACTTTTTGATAGTTAATTAATTAAAAAGGAATAAATTTAAAAAGGTGCAAAACTTGACAAAATGATTAAATAGCTTAAGTAGTGAATAAGGAAGGACCAAAAAGGCAATTTGACACTTATTAGAAGGCTGAAACGGCATGTGCAGAGAAAAATCTTAAGATTTTATGATTTAGGGGCAAAATGGTCATTTGGGAATTAGGGTAAAAATAAAATTAAAGCATCATTGACTTTTTTTTTAATATAAAAAACTCTTAAAATAACAAAATTAATCTATTATTAAGTTAAATCCAGAAGTTTAGAAGGTATGCAACAATATAATAAGGTAGTTAACTAATTAGGTATGACATTAAATAATAAGCAACACTACCTCTAAAATATTGATATGACATGTAACACTCCTAACCCAAAACCGTCGCCGGAATAGGGTTAAGAGACGTTACGAATCAATTTCAAGCATTTCATAACATATTACAACACATAGTTCATCATCATTAAAACATACCACATCATAATGATATAGTACCTTATTGAAGTCTTCGAGACCTTAAACACGTATTAGAAAAAGGTCGAGACTAAACCGAACACATACGAAAATTTTTGAAATTCAAACAATTTTCTAAGTTACAGAGGTCAAACTCCCGTATGGGCAGGCCGTGTGCCTCACACGGGCTTGGACACGCCCGTGCGTCCAAGCCGTGTCAAAACAAGGCATACATACTGACTTGTCCACACGGCCTGAGACACGCCCGTGTGCCTCACCCATGGTCGACACTGACTTGCACCACACAGCCAGTCACACGCCCGTGTGTCCAGCCTGTGGTCGCTACTGACTTAAATCGAGTTTCAACCTTGAAGAACACGGTCGAGCCACACGCTCATGTGCTCTACCGTGTGGCCAATTATAGGCCATTTTCAAGGCCAAATTTGCCAACCACACATTTAATCACCTATATGCATCAAACCAATACCAATTCATGCCTCAAATGCAACCAAAACATACCATTTCAAACTCCTATTAATCATCAACAATACCATCTATTCACATATTCAATTCCTACTCAAATAAATCCATTCAAACACCATTATCACAACTCAAATCATGAAAAAGAAACATCATTTAACCAAACCACAAATTTACATATAAAACACCATTCTCATCAACCAATTCAAGCATGAAATATACCAATTCCAATCTCACTATATCATACCAAAATCGTCATTTTCATAGCATCAAGGATAAACCAACACCATTCAACTAATAAGCCATATCACATGACAAGGTTTATACAACTCAAAACATGCCACATTGACTAGCCTATACATGCCATACACCAACTATATACATCTTTTAAAAGTACCCAAAATAGATTGCTGATAGTGTAATTTAGTCGCTGACGATCCCCAGATTTGAGCTAGCTATACTGACATTGGAAAATAGAGAAACACATCACACAGTAAGCTTGAGAGCTTAGTAAGTTTGTAATATAATACATACTACTCAATAATGCAACAACAATACATAATTAAACCATCACATAGATAAATGCACAATTAGACACACTATCATCCTCAACGATATGCTCAATTATCCATTCATTCAACCTTTAAAACTATCATCAACCACATAGGTTCGAACATACCTTTGCCAACACTTAGTTAACAAACGTTCTTGCTATTTTAGTGCCTAAATCATAGCTGAAGCTTAATTAACATTGCACACTTAGTGCCTCGATACTATACCAAACTTAATTTGGTATCGCACACACAGTGCCAATCAGTTAAGCCGAAGCTTCCATTATTTCGTACACACAATGCTATTCAACTCTGTCTCGGTTTCAACTACGCACACTTAGTGCCTCATTTCTCAATCCCATATAAAAAATTTTTAATTCTATATCTATCATTCAATTTACATCAGATAGATATAAATTAACAACTTGTACTATATTCGAACTTACCTCAGACGTCGAAATACCGAAACGGTCTATTATTCGAGCACTTTATCTTTGCCTCGATCTCGATCCAAACCTCTCCTTTCTTAGTCTACACATATTTAAATTTAGTTCATTCAATCAATAATTCATTCAATTTAGTCCAAACACACATATTTAGGGCATTTTACAAAATAGCCCTCACATTTTCACATTTTGACACTTTAGTCCCTATTTCACAAAATCACAAAATACACATAATTTCACTTCACCCAAGCCTAGCTGAATTCTCTATATGTTCATACAAGTCCACACATTTCATTTATTTTACATTTTAGTCCCTCCATTTACACTTTTCTCAATTTAGCCCAAATTACTCAAATTCATCAAAAAATCAAAGACAAAATATGTTAATCTTTCACATATCTATCATATTTCATCACCAACTACCACAAATCCCAAACATTCATCAATGGCATATCTCAAAATCACCATCAAATTCCAAAATTAAAGTATGGGCTAGCTAGAGCTCAAAGCAATGATCATAAAAACGTAGAAATTATCAAAAATCGAGTCAAAAACATACCTCAATCAAGCTAAGCCCTAGCCGAATATCACAAAGCTTCAATGGCTATTCTCTTTTCTATTTTTCGGTAGAAGAAAGATGAGAAATGACCATCAAATTGATTTTGTTTTAATTAATATTAACATAACTGGCCATCAAAACTGCTTCAAAGATGTCACGCAAGGAGACTTTTACACAAAGAATCGACTCTGATATCTATGAGAACATTCTTTCGATCCTTGAAGCAAACCCTTGTATTTCTGATTCTTTTGAAACATCTTATTGTCGTAATCAAAATGAAAAGGAAAAATCAAACGAAAAAGAAATCATGAGAGAAAAAAAATGAAAAAAGAAACATTGAAAAAGAATGTGAGAACAAAAATCAAATTGAAAAAGAGAAAGAAGAAAAGATTGAAAAGAAAATTGAAAGTGAAAAAGAAAAAGAGTTAGAAAAAGAAATGAGAGAACAAGTTGAACAAGAAAAAGAGCGTGACTCTTCAACTAATCCTCTTGAAGTTTGTTCTTCTTCTGTTTCTTCATTTCAAGTTCTCGATATACCGAAAGATGATTCCAACTTCAATACCTTCCCGACGAGCGACGTTTTTGTTTGATTGAAAAAGGCAAGCTTGAAGATGAAATTTTGCCACACGAGACGGAAGGTAAGGAAGGTAAGTGTTTTGGAACGATTTTGTCTCCCCTAAAATTTTCTAATGATTGTAAATATATGGATGACATCATCATTTGCCATTCTTTGATTGATCGTGATAATTTAAGTGATGGTAAAATGAGTTTGTCTACTAATAATCAATGCGATGCAAAGTGTGAAGGTGGGGTAACGTCTATTCGACAAGTGCAAGACTCAAGTAAGTATGACGATGAATTTTCTTTTAATCCCAATTTGTTTGATTATCGATATTACGAGATTTGTTCATTGTCCAATACAGAATCTTTGGGTTTTTCATAAATCTATTTTGAAGCATGTTAAGAATTTTGATCGTTCGATTTTGAATATTCACAATTCATATTGGTTTAACATGTTTGATTTTTCAAAACCGAAGTCCCATCTTGACTTAGATAATCAAAATTATGTTTTTAAACCGGGACTATGTTTGGTATCATTTGGTATATCTTGTTGGAAAATCAATCAGTCCCAATTGTGCTTGAACAATTTCAATCATTTTGAAACATGGTTCCTAAATAAGGTAACGAATTTTGTCAACTTTGTTTTCAATTTTTATACGTGCCTTAAACAATTATTATGGTTGTTTACCTACCATTTGAAAATGGTTGAATGGAACGCGAAGCTTCGACTACACTACATGCCCACGAAGAGAAGGTTTATATTGCTCAACCAAGGTAAGAATGAACTGTATCTTTTTGCGCATCAAGTTACGTCTATTGAACTTATTGATGCATCTTTGCCTTCTTCGAATGATGATAAGCTTTGCATTGCTAATTTTGTTTTTGCCAAACATATAGACCATGATATGATTAATCATTCTATTTTGCCCGTTCGTGATCTATCTGTTTTGATGAATGATGATAGGATTTTTGAGATTGATAATTTTGATTATTTTTGTGTGAAAGAATCTATATTGCGTCACATGTGTAATCCATTTGAAAATTTTGAGAAGTCTTTGTTTTCTTCGGATGTTGATAGAACACATGATGCTGATCTTCATCATTTAGATCATGAAATGTTTGAACGTTCTGTCCTGTTTAATAATTATCTATTTGTTGACAAAAGGAATTTTGTGTTTGATAATCTTTGTTTATTTGCAAGTGATTTCATACATCATTCAATGCAAGATGTGGTAGTTCAATTTCGAGTGCCACATGCACCTTCTCAAATATCTGCTTGTGACGAATATCTCTATCATTTGATGTGTTATTCACATGAAACTTTTGACTTGTGGAACCCATTTAAATCGTATGCATGTTTTGAAGCTTATTCCATCTTGTTTCACAAATTTGATAAGGCAATGTTCCTTTTGTATGACAACGTATTTATGCCCTTTTGCGTGCGATCTATTTGTTTTGTGTTGCTCATATTCAGCTTGCAAGTTTGTTTGAAACTGATCCTGCTAATTCAAGGATATTTTCTTCAGGTATCGCGATTGTCATCCGTCCCGTTTGATGGAGGAGAGTCGAGCAAGGAGAATTTTGCTCAAGACAACCGGTAGGTCGATTCAGGGACGAATAGTCTTGAAGAGGGGAGGGATGATACGCGCACGCCCAAGGCGCCGACGAATTGCAAACTTATGGAGCTCATGTGCATCTTCATCTTCATGCATTTTCAATTTGAGCCAGATTAGCTCATTTGAGCTCAATTTGAGCTCACTTGAGCTCGCACCAGCTCATTGAGCTGATTCTTTAATTTTAACGCATTAAATAAATTAAATATTTAATTTATTAAAATTCCTACAGCAAATTAAATATGTCTAAATAATTAATTTAGTGTTAGATTTAATTTGTTTGAGCTTAAATTAATTTTGTCACATTTTATTACAAGTTTTAAAGATGTTTTGAAGTTAAATTAAGTGTGCAGATTTTTCTCATTAAATAGGGGCTGCCGAATTTATTAAGTGTCCTAAAGGTGCATTTAAGTTGTCCAAAGTGTCCAATGATATGTCCATAGCATGTATTTAATTGTGTTCAGCTGATTTGAAGAGAATTAATGAATGTTTATGCTTAATAAAGGAGCATAAACATTCATTAATTAAGTGTTCTAAAGGTGCATTTAAGTTGTCCAAAGTGTCCAATGATATGTCCATAACATGTATTTAATTGTGTTTAGCTGATTTGAAGAGAATTAATGAATGTTTATTGCAGCAGCCATTAAGGAGCATGCTTGGCCCAAATTCAATGAAGTATTTTTTGCATGCATCATGCTTGGACGCCAGCAATTAAAGGAGATGTTGGGCAAGCATGGGACAGATTAAATGAGCTAATGTTTCAGCTTTCCAAGGTCCTTTTTCATGTTCAGCAAAAGCACCATTAATGTGCTGGAATTTTTCATGCATGAACATCATTTATGGAGATGTTGGGACAGCAATAAAGGCCTTGTCCAGCATGAATGGACAAATTTAATGCATGTATGTTGGCTAAATTAATGAGTTGTTCAGCATGCATTTAAGGTGCCATTTCGTGAACCAAAGAGGCTGTTTGTTGGCGTCTCCAAGGTGCCTTTTCAGCATGCCCAATCAGATTTTCAAGGCACCTCATTCAAGGTTCACTAGGCCGAATTAATTAGCACTCTTTCCTCCTTTCCAAACATTATTTCGTGAAAGACAAAGGGGAACGGCATTTAAGGCATCGCTTCTCCATGCGTGGACAATATCCAAGAAGCATGCAAAGAAGGCTATTCACGTCCCAAGGATGCCATTAAAGAGTTGCATGCCCTTTCGGGTTTCCAAGGCACCCTACTCAAGTTTCAATGCCGAATTTGTTAAGTAAATTTGAACCATCTAGAAGGTGATTCTCCCCTCCACATTCAGCTGAACCTAGCAAGTTTTGAAGGGCCATATTCGGCCAACCTAGCCAAGCAAGCCAAAGGACTTTATTCTAGATTTTTCTGGCTTAATCTAGTTTAATTTTTACTTAGCTTTTAAGATATTTGGATGACCATTCGGCTAGCTTTCCTTAGCCTATAAAGAGTTGTTATTTTTATTTGTAAAGGTTAGAGTTTTTGAACCTTAACGAAATTACATGAACTTTGTTCACTGAGTGAGTTTACTCCTCTTTATCTTTCGTACGAGTTTCGATTCTGACTTATCAAGTTTTTGCTTGTGGCGTCATTCGTTTCTCATCCATCAACTTATACCATAGGTTCTTATCTTTATAGATAGCGGGTCTTGGTCCATCATCGGCTACCATTTTCCACCTTAAACAAATATAGAACTCAGGGTAACACTTCCTTAGTGTTGAATCGATTCTTTGTTTAAGTTCTTTCATCCATCTCCATCAAAGATAATTTAACACTTATCCAAACTATTGCTTATCATCTAACCTTTTTTTCGTTTGTTAAATCGAACGACCAATCACCATCTTCTTCCTCTCTTCATAAACCGAACCTATCCCTTCCATATTCTTTTCAGTATCCAAATCATCTCCATAAGTTATCCAACTACCATCCCTTTTGATAGCTTCTGCCATTTTAATCTATTTTTCATTTATAGTTCGCTAGGCTTATTTCCTCCTCGTAGACGATTGGGCAATCTGCATACGTTTCGACTCATCCCGAGGCGGGCCGTATCAAAGAGACATGACCTAAGGTCTTTGTTTTAGAAATGATTCCAAGAATACAATGTGAAGATCTTTGAATTTCATGGAGAAGTAATTGATGTGTTTATCCCTTTAAAGAAAAGTAAGGATGGAAGACAGATTCGATTTCATGAGGTTTTCAAATTTGGAAGATGCAAAAAGGGAAATCCATCGTTGGAATGGATTTTGATTATTTACCTACCATGCGAAGGTAAATTTACTAAGATTCAATGTAAGAAGTTATACTTGAGAATGGTTAATATGATGAAGAGTGAAAAAAGTGCAATATGTGGCGGTAGACATGTGAAAGGTTCAGTGAAGGCCTCTATCGTGGTCGGCCCTCAAGTATATAAGGAGTCAATAAATGTTGGTGTTGGCAACTCTCACTTGGGTGAGTCAAGCAATGGAGCTGGGAATAGAAAACTTATAGTACAGGTTGAAAGTGATGGTATTGAAAACGTTACTAAGGGTGTCATTGATATGGAAAAAGTCAGTATCCTACAAAAGTCTCTAGTCAGATGGTGTAATTATTACAAAGTAGTAGAGTTCTTGATGTGAGCTCGTATTAATTTGATGATTTGAGTCGCGAGGGTTCCCAATTGAAATTAAGAAGTATCGAAAATAAAGGACTAAGTATAGGTTGAATTGAAAATGGTAGGTTATGCAAAAGGGTGTTTTGAGTGGATGAAATGGATAGGATAAGTTTCGGTTTAAGGCTGAAGAACGAACCAATATTAGAGGACAATATTGACCCAATTCTTATATTAGCAATGGAGTTGGTTAAATAAAAGATAAACAAAACCGTGACCCTCTATCTAGCAAGATAAGAGCAAATCGGTATAGAATGAATGCCACACTTCTAAGAAGTGATAAGTTCGAAAAGAAACAGATTAACGCCACAAAGTGTACTTGATAAGTAAATTTGAGTCAGATGAGAACAAAGAGAGTGAACACTCATTATATGATTAAAATTCATCCAAAGTTTTTACAAAGTATTTCAAGCCTAGTATTTTATAGGCTACACAAGATACCAACCAAATAGGTATGGAATATAATCAGCCTTTTTTCATATTACAATTCATTGGAACTTGAGGATTAGCTGAATGTGCATGGAGTTGAAAGGTTGAAAAGGTTTGAACAAGAATTGATGTTTCTTTGTAGACCGAATGTGCATGTAGGTCTTTCTTGCTGCTTGTGTCGCATGAAAAGTCTTCAAATGTGAACAGTAAAAATTGAATGGTCCCTTGGGTGTGAACTTGGTAGCCAACTGATCGGTCAAGTGTGGACAACTTGATGCCATAGCTTTTCACGAATAGATGCTTGGAAGAACGTATTCAGCACCTTTCATATGCATGTATGTCCTAGTGCATGAAACTCCATAATACGGTCCATTGAATCTTCAATTATGCATGCATGAGCAGCATCCAATGTGAACAACTAGGTACACATTAAAAACACGGTTAAATGTAATAATAAGTAAGTTGTATGAATATAGACAAACATTTATGATGTCATAATTAAGACTGAACTAAAACAAATATTAATGCTGTTCAACTAAGACATAATAAAAGACACATATTAATGATGTTCAAACTAAGACTTAATTAAAGACAAATATTAATGATCTTCAAAGTAAATAACTAAATAAATTAAAATCCTTATTCCAACAGCTGAATTAAAATGTAACACCCCTAACCCGTAACCATCGCTGGTCTAGAGTTAAAGGCATTACCAGACAAATTGGATCTTTTACAAACATTTCACTTCATAATTTAACAATTCAAATCAAAATGTCCCTTTAATAGGTGATAAACCGTAAAAGTAACATATTTTAAGCCAACGTTTAGCATGCTTTTGGATGATTTAAGCCCTAAATTAAGTAATTTGTGCTCTTAATCATTTGTTTTCATGTTTTATACTCAAGAGAGCACTGAAGGATGAAAAGAATGGAAAACGGGCCCAAAATGGAGTAAATGGGCCATATCACAAAATCCACACGGCCTGGGCCCAAGATCACATGACCGTGCCCCATTCAACAGGTTCAAACACGGCCTGGCCACGGCTTACATGGGCGTGTGCCATGGGCGTGTCCTTGTCGCAGGAAAGAAGAGTTTCACTCGAATTTGGATACTTAGTGGCAAAGAAACATATTCAAAAGCCTATATAAACACCCTAAGTATGACCAGAAAAGGGGGAACCCAAGGCTTTAGTTAGGGGGCGTTCGACTAGGCCAGAGAAGGCAGATTTGTGGAGATTTACTCGAAGATAGCCAGTTGATCCATCTCAAGAAGCCAGAATCGTACTCAAGACGGAGGATCTCTCCTTCAATTCTTTCAGGGGGTTTTAGGGATTTCTTATGTTTTGTTTTATCTTTTCTCTTGAGATGTTTTCTTTTATTGTTATGAACTAAACCCTTAGATACCTGAGGGGGATGAAACCTAAGATGAATCTTGTTATTGTTTGCTGAACTATATGAAAACTATTTGACTTGTTCTTAATTATGTGTTCTTAATTCTTGTGTTGATATTTTTGGGATATTAATTCAGGTATAATGTGCTTGGGTGGAGGAGCAAAAGTCCCTGCCTAAGAGTAGATCTAGCATAATTAAGCAGAGTTGATCGCGCGCCTAGAGATAGGGTGTCGAGATTTTGCTGGATTAGAGTGAAACCTAATATGGGAGTCCATATATCGAGTTAATGCAATTCTAGGGGTTTTAATTAGAAAGAGATTTCAATTAATCCACCTAGGGTTTGACGTTAGTCGCCTCGAGAGAGGGATTAATATAACTCAGGGAATCTTACGGATCAAGTCAAATGAATAAATCGTCTGGTTCAGAGTTAGATAACAAGTGAAGTCTAGGTGGATTCTTCCTTGGGTGTCGTCTTAATTAATTGGTTTTTCCTCAAAGTTATTTTCCCAATTTCATTCTTCTTTGTCTTAGAGTCTTTAGTTTAGTTTAGTAGATAGTTAATTTTATATTAGATAAAAATCCATTAATTCTTAGGCTAAATAATAAAAAGAGAGTTAGTATTAGTACTTTTGGTTCCTTTGGGTTCGACATTTCGGTCTTGCCTTAACATACTATTGTTCGATAGGAATGCCTGCCTCAAATCGTTGTCATAGTTAGTTTCCAGGTTTGATCATTCTTTTTATAAATTTTAAGACTTTGATATCGCGAAAACGATGATCAATTTTTTGGCGCCGTTGCCGGCGAACTAAAATATTAAGAAAGCTTAATTTTTATTACTTTAGCCATATTTATTTTTGCAATTAAACTTAATTTTTATTTTTTAAAATTTTCTTTCTTTCTTTTGTTCCTTTCAGGTACCTCTAGTTTATGACTAGAAGGAACCCGACAGGACCCCTGCTTTACGACAGAGATATTGAAGGTACCGTTCGTAGAAATCGCAGAGAGATAAGGTGAATCCTAAACTACATAGAAGAAGAGCAAGAAGCCGAAATAAATACCACAAAAGAGATGGCTGAAAATAATCCGCCACCTCTAGAGATGGCCGAACATCATGCTCCACGTACTATGTATGATTATGCTAAACCTAGTTTAACAGGAACTAAGTCTAGTATTGTTAGACCTACTATTGCTGCAAATAATTTCGAACTAAAACCTAATACTATACAGATGATACAACAGTTTATTCAGTTTGATGGTTTGCAGGATGAAGATCCTAATACACATTTAGCGAATTTTCTAGAATTCTGTGATACCTTTAAGGTAATTAGAGTTTCTGATGATGCCATCTGCCTTCGGTTATTTCCCTTTTCCCTAAGGAATAAAGCCAAACAATGATTGCATTCTCTTCCATGAGGGTCAATCACTACATGGGATCAAATGACCGAAAAATTTTTATTAAAAAATTTTCCACCAGCCAAAACGGCCAAATTAAGGAATGATATCTCTTCTTTTGTGCAGATAGATTCAGAGACACTTTATGATGCATGAGAGAGATACAAAGACTTGTTAAGGAGGTGCCCACACCACGGATTACCTTTGTGGCTATAGGTCCAAACTTTTTACAATGGTTTGAACCCTTCAACACGGCAACTAATCGATTCAGCTGCCAGCGGAACCCTGAACAACAAAACTCCTGAAGCAGCCTACGAGTTCATAGAGGAGATGTCACTGAATAACTATCAGTGGCAAGTTACAAGACAAGGCCAGCCAAAGCAGCTGGAGTTTTCAACCTCGATGCAGTAACCGCACTATCAAATCAGGTAGAATTGCTACATAAAAATTTTGATAGTTTCTATGGTTCTTCGCAGGCACATCCAGTTATGCAGTGCGACGCAAGTGAAGGAGTGGCAAATCCTGAGTACCCACCCTACGGACAGGGCATGGAGAGCGAACAAATGAACTATATAGGAAATAATTTCCGATCTAACAATAACCCTTATAGTAATACTTATAATCTAGGTTGGAAGAACCACCCTAATTTCTCATGGGGCGGTCAAAGAAATCAAAGCCAACAACCATCCCAAAACTTCCAACAACAGCCCTACCCACAAGAAAAGAAGCCGAACCTTGAAGAGATGCTGACAAACTTCATAGTAGCCTTAGAAATACGGTCTCAAAATACAGAGACACGTTTCCAAAAGATAGAAACAGAACTTGAGGCATTGACACAAGAGTTCAAGGAATTCGGGCAACTTGCTAAGCAAATGTCTGAGAGACCATAAGGAAGACTACCAAGCAACACCGAAACTAACCCAAGGGAGCAAGTTCAAGCCATAACAGCTCAAGATAGTGAAGGGTTAAATGAGCCTAATTCAAAACAAAAGAATACGGTAGAAGAAGATATGGTTGAGGTCAATAACAAGCTGAAACCAGTAATCAAAGAGTACAAACGTCGCATACCATATTTTCAAGCAATAACGAAAGACAACACAGATGAACGGTTCGATAAGTTTCTTAAACTTTTAAAGAAATTACATATTAACTTACCATTTCTTGAAGCTCTTTCGTAGATGCCAGATTCCAAGAAATTTTTAAAGAAACTATTAACAAATAAGCAGAAGATAGACGAGGAATCGCATGTGGAACTGAATGCAGTGTGCTCAGCAATGTTGCAAAATAAACTACCACCAAAATTAAAAGATCCAGAGAGTTTTACAATTCCATGCTTAATTGTTTAAACAACTAGGTCTAGGGAAACCCAAACAAACTAGGATGAGCATTCAATTAGCTGATAAAACTATTAGAGTTCCTAGGGGTATAATTGAAGATGTACTTGTGAAAATTGATAAATTCGTATTCGCAGTAGACTTTGTCATTTTAGACATGGATGAGGACAACACGATACCCTAATTTTAGGAAGACCATTCTTAGCAACTACCAGAACTAAGATCGATGTTGATGTAGGCAAACTTATACTCTGTGTAGGTGACGATACAGTCACTCTTCAAGCCCTCGATTCAGCTAGAATATCGAATAGCCAAGGTGAGAAAGTAAATTCTATTGATAACCATTCGGTTAACCCTTCTTTTTAGGAAACACCACAGCATGACCCTGTGCCAACAAAGAAATAACTCATGAGGAACAAAGGATTCAGATCGATGAACTAGAAGAGGAGAAGGCGCATATTAAAGAAGAACTAGGGATACACGAAGCAGAACCAAGGCCACCCTACGAGACAAACAAGTTCAAAATTGGAGATCAGGTATTGCTAGATAAAGCAGATCCACGAGTGTCCCCTCCTGATCCTAACACCAGCAAGGAAATACCTTTCAAGGTAATCGATGTTTTTCCATAGAGAACAGTTGAGGTAAGTAACCCTATGATTGGCACTTTGAAAATAAATGCCACCCGTCTTAATCTTTATCATGATCATGGAACTACCAGCACGAGGAAGGAATTTCAACTCCTCAAACCACCATGAATATACAAATGAGAGGAGAGTCTAGCTTAAGACTAAAAACGAGCGCTTCTCGAGAGGCAACCCGAGTACTAACCCCATTAACTCCTGCTTTTTTCATCTTGTTTATTTTATTGTATTCTTTCTATATAACACCTAACTATAAACTAACCAAAAATACAAAATTTCAAGCCACACGGCCTTACACATGATCGTGGCCATGGCTGTGTGGGTACAAAGAATCTCCGTACTGACATGGCAGAAACGCTACGAGTCAGAACAAATAAAATCTTCAAACCAAGGACTCCAACCACCACACCACGGGCACCAACAAAACCCCATGGCTGTGCGAAGCGGCCGTGGTCGACATTGTTAGATCACACACGGGCATGGCGACCTGAGCATGGGCATGGGAGAAACGAATGAAGCCCACCACGGCCGTGCGACATGGCCGTGTGAATGTACCTGACTTGAAATTCTATTTAAACCACCCACCCCTCCCTCTTCTCATCCATTCAGCCCATTTAATCTTCCTTTTCTTTCTCAAACTTCTCCCAACTTTCCTTTTCTAACTCTTGGCCACTACCATCGAGCTACACCACATCTATGTTGAAGAAGCGGAAGGATCCCAGCACAGTCTCCCTCATGGAGACTGATCTACATAAGTTCATGCCGGCCACTTCATCCACTCGATAAGCCAAGGGTCTTTGAGACCATTTATCTTTTGTCTTACTTTTATCTTCTCCTTTATTTTCCTTCTCTTTGACTATCTTATGCTTAATTTAGTTTATTTTATCTTAGTTTCTTAGTGTCAGGTTCTTCAGGCTGCTAGGGAACAACGCCACTTCTGCCACCGCCAGCACCACTACAGTCTTAGAAGTCACACCCACCTCGCGAACCATCCAACAATAAGGACTCTTCGGTCTATTCATCTTTCATTTTAATTTTATTTACATTACTATTTTCTTTCTCTTTATCTTGCTTGTCTTTAATTATATATTTAGTTTATTTTAAATGTGTCTTAATAATTCCTGGCTAATTCTCTAAGAGCTCCCCAATTTCTTCATCTAGCGCAGAGCTCAGTAGCAACCGCCACCCCTATCGACTTTCAACTCCGGGAAACCATCCAAATTCAGGAAGTTTCACCTCTCCCTCTCTCTTAAATTGCATATACATGTTTGTACATTGAGGGCAATGTACACCTTAACTGTGGGGAGGTGAATAGTTATTTCGAGAAAGTGTCTAACTTTCTTCATTATTCTCAAATCCCTGAATTATACCTTATCTTGAAGTAATTTGGTCATATTATGATTAGAATGAAATTTTCTTTGATTTATGATTTTTATTGATATGTTTTGGATTAAGTCATTGATAATTGTGCATTGATAATTAAATTTGAAGAATACTAGAGAATCAAGCATGATAAGTCTATTTCTTAAAATTTTAAAATTTTTTAGGTTGTCTACCTGAATCTAATTATTACCTTGAAGTTTGAAATTTACGAGGTTAACATCAAAAACCCATAAATTTTGTGAGATTTTGAGCCTTTTTAGAGCATATATTCTTTTTCTTGCTCACTTTATTGATTATGAGTGTGTCAACATTGATCTGTTATTCTAGAACTTGCATTGTTTATACATGTCGAGACTACACCTTTGATTTGATATACAGAGATGATAAAGGAACCTAAGATTTAACCCACTCACTTCATTAAAAGCCTACCTTCATAATTAACCCCTAGTGAACCCATTTGATCCTAACAACCCTTTTTATTAACTTACCCACTAATATTAAACCAAAACCCTTTGTATTTGTTATCACCATTCTATTTGACTACCCTTTTATCGAGATTTGATTTGATTGGTTGCCTAATTATTTTATTTTAGTAGTAAATTCATCATTTGACTTGTTCTTAAAAAAAAGTCGAAGTATATTCATTATTAGTTCTATGTTAGCTGAGCTTATACATGTAAATTTAAAATCTCAAAGAAAAAGCTCGTATTATTAGTTTTCAATTGATGTAATTATTAGTTCATTTTTCTAGTTAAGTAAATTGTCAGGTCATCTTAATTCCAACCCTCTAATTCAGCCTTTATCCACACCTTTAACCCAAGCCCCGTTACAACCCTGTCAAAGACCTTTTGATTTGTGTATCATCTCATATTATAGTGGTGGAGATTTGATTTTCATGCAAGCCTAAGGGATTAACTCTTCATGTTTGACTATTGAGTGTTTAATTCTGAACCTTAAACACTTCGAGTGATTTGAGTGAATCTTTAGTGAGGATGTCAATTCTTGTCAGTTTTGAATCAAAGGTAATTATTTAGATAAGGGGAAACACCTATGTTTTCGTGCTACAAATGTATGACTTTGATTGTTTGAATCTCTAGGACTCTTTGAGTTGAATTATCCATGTATGAATTATCTTTAAATTATGATGAAACATTATTGATAAATTTTATGGATCAAGGAAGTTCATTTTAATTATGAGTTGAGAATTTTGCTTGAGGACAAGCAAAAGCTTAAGTGTGGGGGTATTTGATAAATCGTAAAAGTAACATATTTTAAGCCCACACTTAGCATGCGTTTGGATGATTTAAGCCCTGAATTATGTAATTTGGTGCTCTTAATCCTTTTTTTTCATGTTTTATACTTAGGAGAGCACCGGAGGACGAAAAGAACAGAAAACGGGCCCAAAACAGAGTAAATGAGCCATATCACGAAATCTACACGGCTTGGGCCCAAGATCACACGGCCGTGCCCCATTCAACAGGTTCAAACACAGCCTGGCCACGACTTACACGGGCGTGTGCCATGGGCTTGTCCCTGTCGTAGGAAAGAAGAGTTTCACTTGGATTTGGATACTTATGGGGCAAAGAAACATACTCAAAAGCCTATATAAACACCCTAACGATGACCAGAAAAGGGGGAACCCAGGGCTTTAGTTAGGAGGCATCCAACTAGGCCAGAGAAGGTAGATTTGTGGAGATTTACTCGAAGATAGCCAGTTGATCCATCCCAAGAAGCTGGAATCATACTCAAGACAGAGGATCTCTCCTTCAATTCCTTTAGGGGGTTTTAGGGATTTCTTATGTTTTGTTTTATCTTTTCTCTTGAGATGTTTTCTTTTATTGTTATGAACTAAACCCTCAGATACCTAAGGGGGATGAAACCTAAGATAAATCTTGTTATTGTTTGCTGAACTATATGATAAATATTTGACTTGTTCTTAATTATGTGTTCTTAATTCTTGTGTTGATATTTCTGGGACATTAATTCAAGTATGATGTGCTTAGGTAGAGGAGCAAAAGTCCTTACCTAAGAGTAGATCTAGCATAATTAAGCGGAGTTGATCGCGCACCTAGAGATAGGGTGACGAGATTTTGCCGGATTAGGGTGAAACCTAATATGGGGGTCCATAGATGGAGTTAATGCAATTCTAGGGTTTTTAATTAGAAAGAGATTTCAATTAATCAACCTAAGGTTTGACGTTAGTCACCTCAAGAGAGGGATTAATATAACTTAGGGAATCTTACGGATCAAGTCAAATGAATAAATCGTCTGGTTCAGGGTTAGATAACAAGTGAAGTCTAGGTGGATTCTTCCTTGGGTGTCATCTTAATCAATTGGTTTTTCCTCAAAGTTATTTTCCCAATTTCATTCTTCTTTGTCTTAGAGTCTTTAGTTTAGTTTAGTAGATAGTTAATTTTATATTAGATAAAAATCCACTTAATTCTTAGGCTAAACAATAAAAAGAGAGTTAGTATTAGTACTTTTGGTTCCTTTGGGTTCGACATTCCGGTCTTGCCTTAACTATATTATTGTTCGATAGGTACGCTTGCCTCAAATCGTTGTCATAGTTAGTTTCCAGGTTTGATCATTCTTTTTATAAATTTTAAGACTTTGACATCGCGAAAGCAACGATCAATAGGTCTACGAGACCTTAACCATGCATTAGAAAGGGGTCGGGACTAAACCGAACACATACAAAATTTTCTGAAATTCAAACATTTTTCAAAGTTACAGAGGCCACACGCCCGTGTGGGCAGGCCATGTGCCTCACATGGCCTTAGACACAACCGTGTGTCCAAGCCGTGGCAAAACAGGGCATACATCTGACTTGTCCACACGGCCGAGGACACGCCCGTGTGCCTCACCTGTGGTCATCACTGACTTGCTTCACACGGCCAGTCATACGCCCGTGTGTCTAGCCCGTGGTCGAGTCTGACTTGTATTAATTTACATACCTGAATGACACGGTCGAGTCACGCGCCCGTGTTCTCAACCATGTGGGAAAATATAGGCCACTTGCAAGGCCAATTTGTCACCCACAATTTGGGTCACACCTATAAGTTAAGCAATGTTTTAAGCATCAAAAGCAACCAAAACATACAAAAATGACCATATTTTCTAACCATTCAAGAGCACATCGAACATACTAACTTAATTACCATTTTTCTCATTCCCATCACAAGTATTCCTAAGTATAAACCATCCAAAAACTTACCAATTTAATGTGACAACCTTTCATCAATAATACGCTAGCTTTCTATCATAAAACTTATCATAAATTTGACCATCCTATTAGTCCAACCATTAGCCATCAAACCTTACCAAACTATGCATCATATAGCATGAACTACCCATTCACATCACATTCATTATCTAGCCATATCACATGGCTATTTTTACACCTTTCAAAACATAATCAAAACTCACTAGACTATACATGCCATACTTTAATATATACACTTTCAAAAGGTATGAAAATATGATTTATAGTGTGGTAATGATCCTCGATGATCCCCAAGCTTTCCCCAGCTTTAACGATCTATAAAACAATGCAAACACACACAGAGTAAGCTTTCGAAAGCTTAGTAAGCCATATACAAATAAACTTAACATATAAACATTCATAATCATATTAAATACAAGAACATTAATACATCTCAATTTCAAATTCACAATTCTTTGGCTCATTAGTTTAGCCATTGCTTACCAACAAATCATATCTCCAAGTATCTCTTTTGAACATAGCACATTCATACACATACCACATTTTGTCTCATTAAATCTATACACAAATCTCACTTGTGCACAATCACATATACTTACCTTTCATACTCAATCATAGTATACATTTCAAACATACCTGAATAGATTACATATTTTACATAGTCTTTCATTCCTCGAAATTGCCCGTTGAAGCATTTGGAATCAAATAGGATACTCGGATAACTCATAATACTCGTACAATGCCAATGTCCCAGACGTGGTCTTACATGTAATCCAATATCGATGCCACTGTCCCAGACAGGGTCTTACATGAATCAACTATGATGCCAATGTCCCAGACATGGTCTTACATGTAAATCTCAAATAAATGGCAACGTCCCAGACGTGGTCTTATATGATATCACATATTGGAATCCCTATGTCATGACATATGAATCCTATCTATTCCTAAGGTTCATACGGGACTTTTCGGACCTTGACACATTATCGATACTTTCTCGGATTTCACATGTATATCATCCAAAGCTATTTATCACAATTCAATATTAAATGAAAATGAATAATTAAACTTAAATACATTTATTTGTATATAGATTTACCTCGTATTCGGATATAAACGGACGAATTCGACTACTCAATCACTTTCAACTTTCCTCGGTCTAAATCCGTATTCTTTGGTTCTTGATCTATACATATTCAAATTTAACTCTTTTATTCACCAAATCATTCAATTCAATCCAAAAACACACATTTAGGGTAATTTACAAATTAGCCCTCACATTTTCACATTTCGACATTTAAGTCCCTATTTCACAAAATCACAAAATACACATAATTTCTTTATACCCATGCTTAGCTGAATTTTCACATGCTTCATATAAGCCCATATATTTCATTTATTTCACATTTTAGTCCCTCAAAATATTATTTTCACAATTTAGTCCAAATTACTCAAATTCACCAAAAATCCAAAGACAAAACATGTTAATCTAACACATATATTTCATATTTCATCAACTATCATCACAAAGCTCAAGCATTTATCAATGACACATTTCAAAATCATCATCAAACTCCAAAATTAAGGCATGGGTTTTGTAGTACTCGGAGCAACGATTACAAAAACGTAGAAATTATAAAAAACTGAAACCAAAACGTACCTTAATTTTGCTTAGTAATGGCCGAGCATTCAAAAGCTTCAAAACCTATTTTTCTTTCTTCTACAATCGGTGGATGAACACATAATGGCCATTATTTTGTCTTTATTTTTAACTAATTTATCTTTTATTTGACAATTACCACATTAGCCTTTTTATTTTCATTTGAATTCCACTATCTTAAGGCATTTTTGTCCATCAAATATTTATATGATTAAATAACAATATAAGGACTCCATATAATAAAAGCCATAGCAAATAGATATCTTTACATATGGCATGCTAGTTTTGTAAATCAAAATGTAACACCCCAAACCCGGCCTAGACGTCATGACCGGATCTGGCATGTCACATGGAAGGGTTGCTAAAGAAAGTTTTGTGTTTGTTAAAATGATCGTATTCTTTTTAAAATTTCGAGTTTAGGTGTTTGTTTATAAAAACCCGTTTAACTCAATGTCCATTTTAGAAAAGTTGTGATTAATTTGAAAACTACTTTTCTTAGGAGATTTGAGTTTGAATTGTTGGTAAAATCTTGTTTATAACAGAAATCAGCTTCAGTGAATTTCGGACATGTGATATTTTGAAAACTGTTTCAACGTTTAAGAGAACCCAATGTTTAATCAATTGTAGTTTCAAAAACCGTTCGTTAACATTTTGGAAAAACAACAGGTATTAAGGTTTTAGGAAAATCCCCTATTGAACATTTAATAATAAGCAGAAACCGAGTTAAAAGTTAAAACCAAATAAAATACCAAAGGCCTTATTACAAAACATAAACCCAAAATAAAAATTTAAAGTAAAGTAAAACGGATTTACTAAAGAGACGATGTATGGCCACCACAGAGTCTGCCTCGGCTCCAAATCCTCAATGCTAGGGATCACCTGAAAAATATTAAGCAGAGGGGGTGAGTTACGATAACTCAGTGTGTAATCCCCTAATCGAACATCAACTAGGCCTTAGCCCTAATGGAAACAAACTGGCCAGAGGCCCTTACAGGATCAAACTGGGCCTTAGTCCTAACAGCATGGTAGAACAGATAATGTATGCAATGCAACCCAGCCCAGCCTAATATTCCATCCGCTACACACCACCTGTATCCAGCCTAACACACCTGTGGGGATTTCTACAATCAACCCTCCATCCGCTACACACCTCGATGGCAGTCACGTTGCTCATCACTGAAATTGTGGTAGAGCCACCAGATTATCGATATATACGTGGCATAGCCATCGGCCAAAATGTGACAGAGTCACCGAAATATGTGGCAGAGCCACCGAAATACACTTCCCCAATCATCAACATCATATCCCAATCCCATGCAACATAACATGACATAGTAATTTAGTGCATGCATGAAAGTACCAATATTACAGATAAACAAAATACACAGTCACGCTAAATCTACCCAAAAGGGTATAATCATAAATTTACTCACCTGGGCCATTTCCAAACTCACCCACTAGGGGTACCATAGTAGCTTACCCTTTAAGGGTATCTCGGCTTTAGGCTGACACACAGAATAATACACAAAAAATGAGTAAAGGTGTGAGATTACACACCTGATATGGGATACGTAACACAATACTTTCCAAAGCACCCAAGAATACAATCGGTTAACAGTTAGTCTCATCCCTGGTAAAGCATAACTAACTCTTGTGTCCAACATAATCACTACCTTCACTTATTTCACTTACCACAAGGAAATTCCCTTCAATATACCAAAGTAGCTCGGTTCTACCCTCTTGACTGAGTTCCTAACACGATTGATGTACCAAAACAAATGAAGTTACGAAACAACCACATTTGGTCAATAGAGAAAAACTCATAATAACGAAAAACACTGCTTACCCTTAGTTTCGACAAGAACAGATTCTTGAACAATCGAAAGTTGAACCCTTACACCCTTCTGAGATGATAATAAACCCCACACAAGGTCAAGGTAATGGGTGTTCAGCTTATGATCTCACTAGAGAAGGAAAACAATAAGAAAGAAAGATATCATGCATTCGGCTAAAGGAGAAAGAAATAATATGGCAAGAAAAGAAAAGAGACACAAAACGGTATTGAAGACTCACCTATTCGGCCACTACCTAGAGAAAGAAATGATGGAACAGGAAGTAGTCGGCCCTTGACAACCACAAATGAAGGAGATAGAAGGTTGATGAAGAAGAACAATGGGGATTTCGATTATGTAAGGCAAAGAACAAATGGAAAGAAAATGGGAAGGTTCGGTCAAGACTGTTAAGCAATATCAATGAAGAAAACGTCTGACAAGAAGAAAAACAACACAAAATGAGAAGAGTGGAAGAAGAGAATTGGGGTTTTGGTATCAAAAGATTGAAGCAAAAATGCTCAAAAATACAAAGAAAGAAAAGAACTCCCAAAGAATTTCGGTTTACCACTTCTACAAATGATCGAATATGCACACTCAAAAGACCCTTAGCTGAAACACTCCCCTCCCTCTTTGACACTCTCCTACACACAGCACAACTCCCTCACACATCCCACATTCGGCCAACCATCCCCACACTTTGAATCCCACGATTCTCTCCACAAATCACTCTACCATTCACTCACCTCCTCCCATTCAAACGGTTTGACCACTTCAAACCTTCACCAAGCAGAATCCCACTCTAACTCCACCTCTTCTTCTCCTTGGACACAAAAATAAAGCTCTTTGTTGCAGCAGATGGGATTCGAACACTCTCCCCCCTTCCATGCTCTCCTGTGACGCCAACCACTAGGCCACCGTGCTACTTGTGACATCCAGATACAAACAATTATTTTTAAGTCCTGCCTTCACTAGCTCTCTCCCCTTAAGTGCCCAAAAAGCAAAATTTTACCAAAGCTTTGGCTCGAACCCGATCCTCCCTAGGACCCCAAACACACCCAAACAACAAGCTTAGCTAGCCAACATACAGAATAAAGCAAAATGCCTAACCCTTAGTTTAAGGATGTTACAGTTCTACCCCCTTAAAGAAATTTAGGCCTCGAAATTTACCTGATTAAAAGAGGTGAGGGTATTGCTGTCGCATTGCCTCTTCCGGTTCCTACGTGGCTTCCTCTGAACCGTTATTACGCCATAACACTTTGACCAATGGAACTGATCTCCTCCTCAACACTTTAACCTCCCGATCTAAAATCTGCACTAGTTCTTCTTCAAAAGACAGATCAGGTCTTACCTCAATTTCTTCCATCGACACTACGTGAGATGGATCTGAACAGTAGCGCCTCAACATCCAAACATGGAATACATCATGTATCCGATTCAACTCTGGGGGCAACTCAAGCTGATACGCGACTGGTCCCACACGTTTCAACACACAAAAGGGCCCGATGAATTTGGGGCTCAACTTGCCCTTCCGTCCAAATTTTAAAACCTTCTTCCAAAGTGAGACTTTCAAGAAGACATAATCCCCCACTGAAAATTCTATCTTCCTACGCTTCAGGTCTGCATACGATTTCTGTCTATCAGAAGCCTCTTTCAACAGGTCCTGAATCAACTTAATTTTTTCTCCACTTCTGAGATCAATTCCGGACCCAACAACTGTCGCTCACCTAACTCTGTCCAACAGGTAGGGGTATGACACCTACGACCATACAACGCCTCGTAGGGTGCCATCTGAATGTTGGACTGATAGCTGTTATTGTACGCGAATTCAGCCAACGGCAGGTAATCTTCCCAACTACCCATGAAGTCAATCACATAGCCCCTTAACATGTCCTCCAGAATCTGAATTACCCTTTCCGACTGACCATCAGTCTGTGGATGGAACTCTGTTCTGAAATCTAGCCTTGTACCCAAAGCTTCATGTAACGCCTTCCAGAATCGTGATATAAATCTAAAGTCCCTGTCTGATATGATAGACACTGGTACCCCATGCAGCTTCACGATTTTTGCCACATACAGCTTGGCCAAAAGACCCGTGATTCCATACTTCCAAAAGACATATATTTTCAAACCATGTTTCAAACCAATTTTTGGAAAACGTTTTCAAACCCATTCCACAGTCGAGTTTTGCAACTCGAGCTCTGATACCACAAAATGTAACACCCCAAACCCGGCCTAGACGTCATGACTAGATCTGGCATGTCACATGGAAGGGTTGCTAAAGAAAGTTGCGTGTTTGGTAAAATGTTCGTATTCTTTTTAAAATTTTGAGTTTAGGTGTTTGTTTATAAAAACCCGTTTAACTCAATGTCCATTTTAGAAAAGTTGTGATTAATTTGAAAACTACTTTTCTTAGGAGATTTGAGTTTGAATTGTTGGTAAAATCTTGTTTATAGCAGAAATCAGCTTCAGTGAATTTCGGACATGTGATATTTTGAAAACTATTTCGACGTTTAAGAGAACCCAGTGTTTAATCAATTATAGTTTGAAAAACCGTTTGTTAACATTTTGGAAAAACAACAGGTATTAAGGTTTTAGGAAAATCCCGTATTGAACATTTAATAATAAGCAGAAACCGAGTTAAAAGTTAAAACCAAATAAAATACCAAAGGCCTTATTACAAAACATAAACCCAAAATAAAAATTTAAAGTAAAGTAAAACAGGATTTACTAAAGAAACGATGTATGGTCACCACAGAGTCTGCCTCGGCTCCAAATCCTCAATGCTGGGGATCACCTGAAAAATATTAAGCAGAGGGGGTGAGTCCCTAACGGAAACTGGCCTGAGTCCCTTACAGAATCAAACTGGGCCTTAGCCCTAATAGCATGGTAGAATAGATAATGTAAGCAATGCAACCCAGCCCAGCTTAATATTCCATCCGCTACACACCACCCGTATCCAGTCTAACACACCTGTGGGGATTTCTACAATCAACCTTCCATCCGCTACACACCTCGATGGCAGTCACGCTACTCATCGCCGAAATTGTGGCAGAGCCACCAGATTATCAAAATATACGTGGCATAGCCACCGAACAAAATGTGATAGAGTCACCGAAATATGTAGCACAGCCACTGAAATACACTTCCCCAATCATCAACATCATATCCCAATTCCATGCAACATAACATGACATAATAATTTAGTGCATGCATGAACGTACCAATATAACAGATAAACGAAATACACAGTCATGCTAAATCTACCCAAAAGGGAATAATCATAAATTTACTCACCTAGGCCATTGATCGTTGTTTTCGCGATGTCAAAGTCTTAAAATTTATAAAAAGAATGATCAAACCTGGAAACTAACTATGATAATGATTTGAGGCAAGCGTACCTATCAAACAATAGTACAGTAACGCAAGATCGGAATGTCGAACCCAAAGGAACCAAAAGTACTAATACTAACTCTCTTTTTATTATTTAGCCTAAGAATTGAATGAATTGTTTATCTAATCTAAATTAACTAACTACTAAACTAAAAAATCTAAGATAAAGAAGAATGAATTTAGGAAAATAACTTGGAAGAAAAACCAATTGATTAAAACGACACCCAAGGAAGAATCCACCTAGACTTCACTTGTTATCTAACTCTGAACTAGACGATTTATTCATTTGACTTGATCCGTAAGATTCCCTAAGTTATATTAATCCCTCTCTCGAGGCGACTAACGTCTAAGCCTAGGTTGATTAATTGAAATCTCTTTCTAATTAAAACCCCTAGAATCGCATTAACTCGATCAATGGACTCTCATATTAGGTTTCACCCTAATCCGGCAAAATCTCGTCACCCTATCTCTAGGCGTGCGATCAACTCTGCTTAATTATGCTAGATCTACTCTTAGGCAGGGATTTTTTCTCCTCCACCTAAGCACATCATATATGAATTAATATCCCGAAAATATCAACACAAGAATTAAGAACACATAATTAAGAACAAGTCAAATATTTATCATATAGTTTAGCAAACGATAATAAGATTCATCTTAGGTTTCATCCCTCCTCAAGTATCTGAGGGTTTAGTTTATAATAATAAAAGAAAACATCTCAAAAGAAAAGATAAAACAAAACATAAGAAATCCCTAAAACCCCTTAAAGAAATTGAAAGAGAGATCCTCCATCTTAAGTATGATTCCGGCTTCTTGAGATCGATCAACTGGCTTTCTTCGAGTAAATCTCCACAAATCTGCCTTCTCTGGCCTAGTTGGACGCCCCCTAACTAAAGCCTTGGGTTCCGGCTTCTGCCGAACTCCCCCTTCAAGTTGCCCCCTTGGGTGCTTATATAGACTTTGAGATGCCTTACTTGGCCCCTAAGTATCCTAATTCAAGTAGAATTCCTACTAGGGTGTTTGAATAGGCTTTGGAATGTGTTTCTTTATCTTCAAGTATCTAAATTCGAGTAAAACTCCTCTTGGTTGCGGCAGGGACACGCTCGTGTAAGTCGTGGCCAGGCCGTGTTTGAGACTGTTGAGTGAGGCAAGATCGTGTGGCTTAGGCCCAGGTCATGTGGATTTTGTGATATGGC
Organism: Gossypium bickii; assembly: GCA_025503065.1. Taxonomy (NCBI): domain Eukaryota; kingdom Viridiplantae; phylum Streptophyta; class Magnoliopsida; order Malvales; family Malvaceae; genus Gossypium; species Gossypium bickii. The sequence goes on along the minus strand of CP106709.1, from coordinate 50,139,760 downwards.
CCATTTACTCCATTTTGGGTCTATTTTCCTTTCTTTTCATCATCCGGTGCTCTCCTGAGTGTAAAACATGAAAACAAAGGATTAAGAGCACCAAATTACACAATTCAAAGCTTAAATCATCCAAAAGCATGCTAAATGTGGCTTAAATATGTTACTTTTACAGTTTATCAAATACTCCCACACTTAAGCTTTTGCTTGTCCTCAAGCAAAATTCTCAAGTCATAATTAAAACAAACTTCCTCGATCCATAAAATTTATCAATAACGTTTCATCATAATTCAAAGATAATTCATACATGGATAATTCAACTCAAAGGGTCCTAGAGATTCAAACAATCAAAGTCATACATTCATAGCCCTGAAAACTTTAGGTGTTTCCCTTTACCTAAATAATTACCTCTGATTCGAAATCGACAAGAGTTGACATCCTCACTAAAGATTGACTCAAATCACTCAAAGTGTTTAAGGTTCAAAATTAAGCACTCAAGAGTCAAACATGAAAAGTTAATCCCATAGGCTTGTATGAAAATCAAATCTCCACCATTATAAGATGAGATGATACACAAATCAAATGGTTTTTAACAGGGTTGTAACGGGGCTTAGGTTAAAGGTGTGGATATAGGCTGAATTAGAGGGTTAGAATCGAAATTGAATTGATAATTTACCTAACTAGAAAAATGAACTAATCAATTGAAAACTAACAATACGAGCTTTAAGATTTGAAATGTAAGCTCACTTAGTAGAACTAATAATGAATATACTTCGTTTTTTTAAGAGCAAGTCACAAATAACAAACTTTAACAACTGAAATATAGAACATAGTTAGGTAACTGCTCAAAATCAAATCTCGACAAAAAGGGTATTTAAGAAGAATGGTGATAACAAATACAAAGCGTTTTGGGTTAATATTAGTGGGTGAGTTAATAAAAAGGGTTGTTATGATTAACGGGGTTTACTATGGGTTAATTATGATGGTAGGCTTTTTAGTGGAGTGAGTGGGTTAAAACCTAGGTGCCTTTATCATCTCTGTATATCAAACCAAAGGTGTGGTCTCGACATGTATAATCGATACAAGTTCTAGAATAACAAATTAGTGTTGACACACTCATAATCAAAAAATGAGCAAGGAAAAGAATATATGTTCTAATAGGCTCAAAGTCTCACAAAAATTATGGGTGTTTGATATCAACCTCGTAAATTTCAAACTTCAAAGTAATAATTAGATTCAGATAGACAACCTAACAAAATATTTAATTTTTGAAAAATAGACTTATCATGCTTGATTTCTCTAGTATCCATCAAATTTAATTATCAATGCACAATTATCAATGACTTAATCTAAAACATATCAAACAAAATCATAAATCAAAGGAAATTTCATTCTAATCATAATATGAGAGACTTACTTTAGAACAAGGCATAATTCAGGGATTTTCAAATAATACTTATAGGTAACCCCCCACACTTAAGATGTACATTGTCCTTAATGTACAAAGATAGATAATATCAAAATAATCATAAAATCGTAAGATGGGGAGAGAAGTGAAACTTTCTGAATTTTGGATGCAGTCAATGAAAAGGAACCGGATAGGATTGGAGGTGAACGTGGGGAAGTGCCTCAAAGCGTTTGAAATTGAATCCTCAAAGCAGTCGTCCTGATTTTATTATATCCTAAGCTAAATAGAAATGCCATAGAGAAAAAGAAGAAAATAATAAAAATAAAAATAAAAATAAAAATAAATAATGGAAAATGAAAGCAGAAAGATAATGGGAAAAGAAAAAAGAAGAAGAGGGGTTTAAATAGAGATGCATCCCATGCTCGTGTTCCTTCCTGTGGTGCCCACACGGCCACGGCCACGGCCGTGTGCAAGGTCATGTGGGTATGGAAACCTACGCCTAAATACGAAAAGAAATAAAATGAAACTAATTAGTAGAGTTAGTGCTCGGGTTGCCTCCGAGAAGCGCTCGTTTAAAGTCTTGAGCTAGGCTTACCTGTTATTTGCACAATCATGGTGGTTTGAGGAGGCGAAAATCCTTTCTCATGTGATCAATTCGGTTATTGATATAAAGTTTAAGTCGAGTAGTGTTTACCTTAAAGGTGCTGACTTTAGGACTAGTTACCTCGACTGTTCCATCTGGGAAGATTTTGAGTATTTGATCTCCTATCTTAAGCTGGGTTGTCCCATCATGAAGTTCGTCGTGGAGTTGCCTTGTTTTTGCTTCGTGTGTTTTTAGTCTCTCTTTGAAGTGTGTCTTCCACTCGTCTAGTTCATCGATCCAAAGCCTTCGTTCCTCATGAATTTCTTCTTTATCGATACGTGGTTTAGGGTCTGGCATCTGCGAAAGAGCTTCAAGAAATGACAAGTTAATATGAAATTTCTTTGAAAGTTTAGGAGACTTACTGAATTGTTCCTCTGTGTGGTCTTTCTTTATTGTATTGGGGTTTGGCACATGGGGTTGGTAAATTACCGGGTTTGGTAATTCATGGCTTACCTCAACCTTACCTTCATTTACCATAGGCTCTTGTCTTGGGTCAGATTCCATTAACCTTTCACTGTTATGGGCTGTTATGGCTTGAATTTGCTTCTTTGGGTTAGTCTCGGTGTTGCTCGGTAGTCTTCCCTGTGGTCTCTTAGAGATCTACTTAGCAAGTTGCCCGGTTTGATCCTTGAGCTCCTGTGTTAATGCCTCAAGTTTTGTTTCTATATTTTGGAAATGTGTTTCTGGATTTTGGAAACGTATTTTTGAGGCTGCCATGAATTTTGTCAGCATTTCTTCAAGGTTCGGCTGCTCTTCCTGTTGGTGAGGTGGTTGTTGAAAATCTAGAGGAAGTTCCGGTCTTTGGCTACTTTGATCATCCCACAGGAAATTGGGATGGTACCTCCAACCTGCATTATAAGTGTCACTATAAAAATTATTTTGAGGTCTAGAATAGTTACCCATATAGTGGACTTGTTCGTTCTCCATGCCATATCCTTAGGATGGGTATTCAGGATTCGCCACGCCTCCTAGATTCGAGTCATATTGCATTACTGGGTGTACCTGTGAGAGACTATACAAACCATCAAACTTTTTATTCATCATCTCTAGCTGGTTAGATAACCCGTGACCACGCCGAGGTTGAAAACACCGGGCCGCTTTAGTAGGAATTGTCTCTCATGACTTGCCACCGATAATTATTCAAAGGCCATCTTCTCTATAAACTAAAATTATCTGCCAAAAGCAAATAGAGGAAAAATTAGCAAAGTAAAAAAATAAAATAAAAATAAAAATAATGAAAATAAATTGCACTAAAAAAAAGGCTAAAGTAATAAAAATTAAGCGTTCTTAAGATTTCAGTTCCCCGGCAACGGCGCCAAAACCATAACCGTTGTTTTCGCGATGTCAAAGTCTTAAAATTTATAAAAAGAATGATCAAACTCAGAAACTAAGCGTGACAACGATTTGAGGCAAGCGTACCTATCGAACAGTAGTATAGTTAAGGCAAGACCGGAATGTCGAACCCAAAGGAACCAAAAGTACTAATACTAACTCTCTTTTTATTATTTAGCCTAAGAATTGAATGATTTGTTTATCTAATCTAAATTAACTAACTACTAAACTAAAGACTCTAAGACAAAGAATAATGAATTTAGGAAAATAACTTGGAAGAAAAACCAATTGATTAAAACGACACCCAAGGAAGAATCCACTTAGACTTCACTTTTTATCTAACTCTGAACCAGATGATTTATTCATTTGACTTGATCCGTAAGATTCCTTAAGCTATATTAATCCCTCTCTCGAGGCGGCTAACGTCTGACCCTAGGTTGATTAATTCAAATCTCTTTCTAATTAAAACCCCTAGAATCGCATTAGCTCGATCAATGGACTCCCATATTAGGTTTCACCCTAATTCGGCAAAATCTCGTCACCCTATCTCTAGGCGTGCGATCAACTCTGCTTAATTATGCTAGATATACTCTTAGGTAGGGACTTTTTCTCCTCTACCTAAGCACATCATATTTGAATTAATATCCCGAAAATATCAACACAAGAATTAAGAACCCATAATTAAGAACAAGTTAAATATTTATCATATAGTTCAGCAAACGATGACAAGATTCATCTTAGGTTTCATCCCCCATCAAGTATCTGAGGGTTTAGTTCATAATAATAAAAGAAAACATCTCAAAAGAAAAGATAAAACAAAACATAAGAAATCCCTAAAAGAAGGAATTGAAAGAGAGATCCTCTGTCTTGAGTATGATTCCGGCTTCTTGAGATGGATCATCTGGCTTCCTTCGAGAAAATCTCCACAAATCTGCCTTTTCTGGCCTAGTCGGATGCCCCCTAACTAAAGCCTTGGGTTCCGTCTTCTGCCGAACTCCCCCTTCAAATTGCCCTCTTGGGTGTTTATATAGACTTTGATATGCCTTACTTGGCCCCTAAGTATCCTAATTCAAGTAGAATTCTTACTAGGTTGTTTGAATAGGCTTTGGAATGTGTTTCTTTGCCTCCAAGTATCCAAATCAGAGTAAAACTCCTCTTGGCTGCGGCAGGGACACGCCCATGGGACATGCTCGTGTAAGTCGTGGCCAGGCCGTGTTCAAGACTGTTGAGTGAGGCACGACCGTGTGGCTTAGGCCCAGGCCGTGTGGATTTTTTGATATGGCCCATTTACTCCGTTTTGGGCCCATCTTTCATCCTTTTCATCATCCGATGCTCTCTTGAGTGTAAAACATGAAAACAAAAGATTAAGAGCACCAAATTACATAATTCAAGGCTTAAATCATCCAAAAGCATGCTAAATGTGGGCTTAAAATATGTTACTTTTACGGTTTATCAGCCATTTCCAAACTCACCCACTAGGGGTACCACATTAGCTTACCCTTTAAGGGTATCTCGGCTTTAGGCTGACGCACAGTATAATACACAACAAATGAGTAAAGATGTGAGATTACACACCTAATATGGGATACGTAACGCAGTACTCTCCAAAGCACCTAAGAATACAATCGGTTAACAGTTAGTCTCATCCCTAGTAAAGCATTGCAAGTGTGACTATCCCATGACTTGTATCTGTTCCAGAGATAAAGGACTTAAGGATTAATGCATGAAAGGTTAATCACGAATGGTTATGTCGAATCATGACTTCTTGTAACTTAGGTAGCAATGATGCATTGCTAGATGCCACTCTTTGTCTGTGACAATAGAATCGTTCTAGTATTACTGCTAACGTTGCAAGAACCTACAGGGTCACACCCTATGGTTGAAATGAACGGAATAAAATATTGTTGGTATTGTGTTTGGTTGTCACATGAATTAAATTAATTAAAGAATTAATTTAATTGGGCAATCAAATATTGAACATATTATATGTACAAGGATGTTGTACACATAATGATAACATAATTTTATTAATATATGAATTTGATTCATATATAAATTTAAATAAATATAGTTTACCGAAATCCTTATTATAATTAATGTAATTATAATTTTCAGATATAATTCATGTAATTATAATTTTCGGTTAAAAACTTTATTGTATTTATTTAATCTTGTAATACATTCAAGAGATACCAATTATAAAAGGCCCAATTAAGAGGATACCTATTATAAAAGGCCCAATGAGAAAGGCACCCATTATAAAAGGTATTAAAAGGAGACAAAGTCAAAGGAAAACCCTAAGTGATTGCTTGTTAGGTTTAGCAATTGTCAAGCAAACAAACCTCCAAAATAGTTTTGGAGGTTTCTTCCGCTCATAGTCAAACCGGGTGGATCACCTGAGAGGCCAGCATCGGAAAAGGTTGTGGCTTGATTCGACAAAGAGATCAAAACTCTTGTTGCCAAGGCGTCGCTTCCTACTCGATTGAAGTTTTGGTAATTTGAAACCTTTATTTCACCCCGATTCGTTCCTCACACATGGATTCCTGATTTGGATCACGGATCTAATTTTATTCTCATGCGCCATGGGGTTCCAGCTGCTCCAACAAGTGGTATCGTGAGCCACTTGTGTGATACACGAAACTCGGGTTTAAATACTTGGGTGATGCAATTGTATGAGATTCATGTTTTGATCTTATTGTATTTTCGATTGTTTAAATCGTTTAAGCATAACTCGATAACTGTTCCTTTCGGTAATTGATTAAATGTTAATCATGGTGTTGTGGCCTACTTGATTTTATGTTATTATCAAGTAACTATTAACAAATCATGTCTTATCGCGATTTGGTGGTATTTATAGTTTCGATAAGTGTTAACTAGCTAGTGGAACAAGGGTTGTTCCGATATGAAACCTCAAGGATTAAAATCCTACAAACACGATTCTCGCTGATAAAAAGTTATCAAATCGTGAGGTTTCATTTGACTGGGGTATGCGATTCGTACCGCATGGGCTCGCCCCGCACTGGTCCACATTTTTGCGGGCTCCGCCCCACTCTCGAGAGATGAGGATCTGAGGACGGCTCTAGCCGCGGGCCTTTGGCCCGCTTCCTCCGACCTCCTCAGACCCTCACAAAAAGTTTTGTTAATAAAAGAAATTTATAAACTTGATGAGCCACAAAAGGTAGAAAGGATATTTTATAATTCACCTTAAAAAAATTTTTGAATTATGTATGCTATTTTTGACATGCACGATGTTTGAAATGCATAGTTATAGCCCAATGACCCATTCGATAAAAGGTTGTATTTTTTTTAAAATACAGCCTGCGTGTCGTGCCTTACTACTATTCTCTTGTATTTCTCTTCTCATCTTATTCCCTCGTATGTAAAACGAGTTTCTGCATATTGTAATTTGCAAGAGTTGCTGTGGGCCAAACGAGAAGGAAGGTGGGACAATGATTGAGAATGATAGCTTGTGAAATGGCTTACACCTTAGGTTTCTTTTTGGTTTTCCCATTGGCTTGGGTTGAACCACCTTAGTTTATGGGCTATAACTATTGCATTTAGTTATTGCTTTATTTATTCATGTATGAGATGCTATGGATGTCTAAAGCATGCCAATTATATATATTAAAACTTGAAGATAATAAACCCTATTAATTGATGAGATCGATTAGAAGACTAAATGGGCTAAAGTAGACCATAATTGGTGAGATGCAACAACCTTAATAAAATCCCTTTATTAAAATATTAAGTCAGCATGGCCTTCTAATTTTGCCCTCGTTAAGGCCTCGATCAATACTATGTAGGTTCTGCCAAAGCGAAGTACTAGTATTTATCTTGGTTAAACGCAAAGAATAAACAAGTGATATTCGCTGGTTAAAAAATTGGTTAATGACTTAACTTGGTTACTCTAATAAGATTAGAAACCTAGAGGCAAGTAAATTGGATAAATCATAAGATGATTAGAACAAGAGTTGTTCACCAAATATTAGGAGTTACATAGATGTAATTAGCAAATGTTGCTTACCTAAATAACCATAATCTTAAGAGTAAAGCCAAAGCTGACTTAAGAGGTGGTGAAATATGGATCTTTAACCTACTAGAAATACTTTTAAGAAAGTTTTTCTGAAATTAATATACGAGGGTTATTAATTTTGAAATAAAATAGTGGGAATATCATTTAATAAAGTCTTTTTAATGATTGATATAAAATTGGTAAATTTACTCACATGCATATTTAATTGTTGTAGATATATTATGGCTGCAAACACTAGCACACTCTCTCATTGCGATTGGTCCTTGAGAAGGACAAATTGAATGGTTTGAATTTTCTTGATTGGTTCCAGAACTTGAGGATTGTCCTTAAACAAGAACGGAAATTATATGTCATTGAACAACCACTTCCTAATGAACCACCCGCTTATGCCTCGAGGACTGATAGAGATGCTTACAAGAAGTATCTCGATGACATGATAGATGTTGGATGTCTTATGCTTGCCACTATGAATCCTCGAACTTGAAGCAACATATAGGACATGGTTGCTTATGATATGATCGAGCACCAAAAGAACTTTATCGTGGGCAAGCACGGCAAGAAGAGAGGTTTGATATCTCTAAGGCCCTATTCCAATGTAAGTTAGCTGAAAGAAGCCCAGTAGGACCTCATGTCCTTAAGATGATTGGCTATATTGAAAGCCTATCTAAGCTTGGGTTTCTATTGAGCCAAGAGCTGGCCACTGATGTTATTTTACAATCGTTGCCGAATAGCTACAGCCAGGTTGTCCTCAATTTCAATATGAATGAAATTGACAAGACTCTACCACAATTGCTCAAGATGTTACGAATCTGCTGAAGGCAACTTGAAAAAGGTTGGACCCAAGCCCATACTGATGGTCCGTAATAACAAGGGCAAGGGAAAGGCTAAAGTTCAAACAAAGCCTAAGGGCAAAGGTAAGCCCAAATTTGGAAAAGGAAAGGCTGCACTGAAACCTAAAGGTGGGGTGTCTAAGGAAGGAAACTGTTTTCATTGTGGTGTGACTGGACATTGGAAACGAAATTGCCCTGTCTATCTTGAAGAAGTCAAGAAGGCTAAAGCAAGCGGAATGTCCGCTTCGTATTTATGTTATTGATATTAATTTATCAACTACTACTTCTTGGGTATTAGATAATCGTTGTGGTTCTCATATTTGTACTTCATGCAGGGGACTACAAAGGAGTAGGACTTTGGCTAGAGGAGAAGTGGACCTACGAGTTGGAAATGGAGCAAAAGTTGTCGCATTAGTTGTGGGAACATATACTTTATCTTTGCCTAGTGGACTTGATTTATGTTTAGAGGATTGTTATTTTGTGCCCAGTTTGACTAAAAACATTATTTCAATTTCTTGTTTAGACAAAATTGGTTTTGAGATAATTATTAAAAATAATTATTGTTCATTTTATCTCAATAATGTTTTCTATGGTTCGGCACAATTAATTAATGGCTCTATATTTTAGATCAAACGAATCCCATTTACAACATAAATACTAAAAGATCTAAAATAAATGACTCAAATCAAACTTATCTTTGGCATTGTCGTTTGGGCCACATAAGTGAGAAACGCATATCCAAACTCCATAAAGATGGTCTCTTGAATTCATTTGTTTTTGAACAATTTGAAGTATGTGAATCTTGCTTATTGAGAAAAATGACTAAATCTCCTTTTACTGGTAAAAGTGAACGCGATAGTGATTTATTGGACCTAATACATTCTAATGTATGTGGACTAATAAATACACAGGCCAGAGGTGGATTTCACTACTTCATTACTTTCACTAATGATTTCAGTAGATATGAGTATGTTTATCTCATGCGCCATAAGTCTGAGTCCCTTGAAAAGTTCAAGGAATTCAAAAATGAAGTACAAAATCAACTAGGCAAAACTATCAAGTCACTTCGATCTGATCCAGGCGGAGAGTACTTGAGCCTAGAGTTTGATGATCTTTTGAAAGAATGTGGGATTGTCTCACAACTTACTCCTCCTGGTACTCCTCAATGGAATGGAGTATCTGAGAGAAGAAATCGAACTTTATTAGACATGGTTCGATCCATGATGAGTCATGCTGATCTACCGACTTCCTTTTGGGGACATGCACTTGAGACAGCTGCTTTTACACTAAATCGTGTTCTATCTAAATCGGTTCAAAAGACGCCATATGAGATGTGGGACTGGAAAAACGTCCTAGTATGTCTTTTATGAAAATTTGGGGTGTGTGAAGCTTATGTTAAACGCCGACGCCTACTAAGCTTGAACTCAGATCTAAAAGGTGTAATTTTGTGGTGTATCCAAAAGAAACCAAAGGATATTATTTCTTTAATCCCACTGAGAACAAAACGTTTGTTGCTCGGACTGGTGTCTTCTTAGAGAGAGAATTTACTTCTAGAAAAGGAAGTGGGAGAAAGATTGAACTTGAAGAAATTCGAGAATCACAAGATACCACTGAACTAGAGATTGAACAACAAAAAATTCCACAAGAAATTGAGGAACAAACAATCTGCAGTAGAAACACAACCACCACAAGAGATCTTTAAGAGAACGCCGTGCACCTAAGAGATATGGATTTCTCATTACAACGCATGGTGACGTTCTTCTTATAGATCAAGATGAGCCTAGGACTTATCAAGAAGCGGTGACGAGCCCAGACTCTGAGAAATGGCTTGAGGCCATGAGATCTAAGATGGATTCCATGTATGAAAACCAAGTATGGACTTTGATTGATCCACCCGGAGGGGTTAAACCTATAGGGTGCAAATGGGTTTTCAAAAAGAAAACTGACATGGATGGTAATGTACAAACATACAAAGGGCGATTAGTCGCTAAAGGTTTTTGCCAAATTCATGGTGTTGACTATGATGAAACCTTTTCTCCTGTAGCTATGTTTAAATCCATCAGGATCTTGCTTGCCATAGCTGCATTTCATGATTATGAAATCTGGCAGATGGACGTCAAAACAACTTTCCTTAACGGGAAACTTGAAGAGGATGTGTATATGACACAACCTGAAGGTTTTGTAAATCCAAAGGATGCTAGAAAGATATGTAAGCTACAAAGATCCATTTATAGATTAAAGCAAGCTTCTCGAAGTTGGAATCTTCGTTTTAACGATGCAATCAAAGAGTTTGGTTTTGTCAAAAATGAAGATGAACCATGTGTTTACAAGAAAGTTAGTGGGAGCACTATCACATTCTTGGTACTATATGTGGATGACATACTTATCATGGGAAATGACATACCTACCTTGCAGTCTATTAAAACTTAGTTAAGAAGTTGTTTTTCTATGAAGGACTTGGGCGAAGCCACTTATATCTTAGGAGTCAAGATCTATAGAGATAGATCAAGACGACTACTAGGTCTAAGCCAAAGTACATACATAGATAAAGTACTGAAAAGGTTCAGTATGGAAGAATCTAAAAGAGGATTTCTACCTATGAGACATGGTATTTCACTCTCGAAGGAAATGTGTCCTTCAACTCCACAAGAGAGAGAACGTATGAGTAAAATTCCATATGCTTCCGCTATTGGATCTATCATGTATGCTATGTTATGTACCCGTCCAGATGTCTTGTATGCCTTAAGTATGACGAGTAGGTATCAAGTAGATCCCGGTAAAGGTCACTGGACCACAGTCAAGAGTATCCTTAAATACTTAAGAAGAACTAAAGATACGTTCCTATTATATGGAGGTGAGGAAGAGTTAAGTGTAAAAGGTTACACTGATGCCAGCTTCCAAACCGACAAGGATGATTCTCGATCGCAATCAGGTTTTGTGTTTTGCCTTAATGGTGGTGCTGTGAGCTGGAAGAGTTCAAAGCAAAGTACAATGCTTCATTCTACAACAGAGGTCGAGTATATTGCGACCAATGAGGCAAAGAAAGGAAGCGGTTTGGATCAAGAAGTTCATTACTGGACTAGGGGTTGTGCCTAGCATATCAGATGCTATAGAGCTCCGATGTGATAACAATGGAGCTATTGCACAAGCTAAGGAACCCAAATCTCACCAGCGATACAAACATATACTTAGACGCTACCATCTTATTCGAGAGATTATCGATCGAGGGGATGTAGAGATATGCAGAGTTCCTTCAGATGATAACATTGTTTGATCCCCGACCAAGCCTCTCGACACAAAGAAAAGCATGATCGTCACACTAAGTCACTTGGTATTAGATATATGAGTGATTGGTCTTAGTGCTAGTGGGAGATTGTAAGAGTATGCCCAAAGATCAATCATGAGATGGTTGTAATAACATACTTAATTTACCATGTTTATTAATATAAAGTGTTGTCATTATTATTTCGCTTTTCCTTTCTCGTGTGTATAAATAAACTGCTTTATAATAATGTCCTCGAGAATAATATGATTATTCTTAAAAGATCCTTAGTCGAGTATTATTGTTGACTAGGACAACAATAATGCATTAAGACTAACATGTAGTTGATTGATGATAAAGAGTTGTCATTGATATGGAGTGTCAAAATCAATGCATGAATATGTGTGTTAGAGAACAACATATTGGATTGACCCGCTATGAGTATGTTTCTTGGATTATTATGTAATTGTCACAACATTACTCATAGTGATTAATATGTACATGATCCTCAGACTTGAGATCATTATTATCCCAGCATCGTGAGTTGTATATTTTGATACAGTCAAACGTACACCGTAACAGGTTGTTCTATAAAGGCTGATGTTGGATATACCGCAATCTATGTAGAGGGATATGGTTGATCAATAAAGAATAAGTCCCTCCTACATAATAGGAGTAATATCTTAGGCCACTTGATTGAGTGAGACTAGAAATGCATGGCCATGCTCAAATAAGTTGATATGAGATGTCATACTAATTTGTATATCATAGTCTACTCAAGATATCAAGAAACATGGGATGGACTATGCAAGTGTGACTATCCCATGACTTGTATCCGCTCCAGAGATAAAGGACTTAAGGATTAATGCATGAAAGATTAATCACGAATGGTTATGTCGAATCATGACTTCTTGTAACTTAGGTAGCAATGATGCATTGCTCGATGCCACTCTTTGTTTGTGACAATAGAATCGTTCTAGTATTACTGCTAACGTTGCAAGAACCTACAGGGTTACACCCTATGGTTGAAATGAACGGAATAAAATATAGTTGGTATTGTGTTTGGTTGTGACGTGAATTAAATTAATTAAAGAATTAATTTAATTGGGCAATCAAATATTGAACATATTATATGTACAAGGATGTTGTACACATAATGATAACATAATTTTATTAATATATGAATTTGATTCATATATAAATTTAAATAAATATAGTTTATCGAAATCCTTATTATAATTAATGTAATTATAATTTTCAGATATAATTCATGTAATTATAATTTTCGGTTAAAAACTTTATTGTATTTATTTAATCTTGTAATACATTCAAGAGATACCAATTATAAAAGGCCCAATTAAGAGGATACCTATTATAAAAGGCCCAATGAGAAAGGCACCCATTATAAAAGGTATTAAAAGGAGACAAAGCTGAAAGGAAAAACCCTAAGTGATTGCTTGTTAGGTCCAGCACCGTCAAGCAAACAAACCTCCAAAATAGTTTTGGAGGTTTCTTCTGTTCATAGTCAAACCGGGTGGATCACGCAGAGGCCGACATCGGAAAAGGTTGTGGCTTGATTCGACAGTAGATCAAAACTCTTGTTGCCAAGGCGTCGCTGTCTACTCAGATTGAAGTTTTGGTAATTTCGAAACCTTTACTTCACCCCGGTTCATTCCTCATACATGGATTCCTGATTTGGATCGCCGGATCTAATTTTATTCTGCTGCGCCATAGGGTTCTGGCGTTCCAACAAGCATAACTAACGCTTGTGTCCAAAATAATCACTACCTTCACTTATTTCACTTACCACAAGGAAATTCCCTTCAATATACCAAAGTAGCTCGGTTCTACCCTCTTGACTGAGTTCCTAACACGATTGATGTACCAAAACAAACGAAGTTATGAAACAACCAAATTTGGTCAACAGAGAAAAACTCATAATAACGAATAACACTGCTTACCCTTAGTTTCGACAAGAACAGATTCTTGAACAATCGAAAGTTGAACCCTTACACCCTTCTGAGATGATAATCAACCCCACACAAGGTCGAGGTAATGAGTGTTCGGCTTATGATCTCACTAGAGAAGGAAAACAATAAGAAAGAAAGATATCATACATTCAGCCAAAGGAGAAAGAAATAATATGGCAAGAAAAGAAAAGAGACACAAAATGGCATTGAAGACTCACCTATTCGGCCACTACCTAGAGAAGGGAATGATAGAGCAGGAAGTAGTCAGCCCTTGACAACCGCAAACGAAAGAGATAGAAGGTTGAAGAAGAAGAACAATGGGGATTTCGGTTATGTGAGGCAAAGAACAAATGGAAAGAAAATGGAAAGGTTCGGCCAAGACTGTTAAGCAATATCAATGAAGAAAACGTCTGAGAAGAAGAAAAAGAACACAAAATGAGAAGAGTGAAAGAAGAGGATTGGGGTTTCGATATCAAAAGATTGAAGCAAAAAATGATCAAAAATGCAAAGAAAGAAAACAACGCCCAAAGAATATTCGTTTTACCACTTCTACAAATGACCGAATATGCACACTCAAAAGACCCTTAGCTGAAACACTCCCCTCCCCCTTTAACACTTTCCCACACACGGCACAACTCCCTCACATATCCCACATTCGGCCAACCATCCCCACACTTTGAATCCCACAATTCTCTCCCCAAATCACTCCACCATTCACTCACCTCCTCCCATTCAAACAGTTTGACCATTTCAAACCTTCACCAAGCAGAATCCCACTCCAACTCCACCTCTTCTTCTCCTTGGACAGAAAAATAAAGCTCCTTGTTGCAGCAGATGGGGTTCTAACACTCTTCCCCCTTCCATGCTTCCCTATGACGCCAACCACTAGGCCACCTTGCTACTTGTGACATCCAGATACAAGCAATTATTCTTAAGTCCTGCCTTCACTAACTCTCCCCCCTTAAGTGCCCAAAAAGCAAAATTTTACCAAAGCTTTGGCTCGAACCCGAGCCTCCCCAGGACCCTCAAACACACCCAAAAAACAAGCTTAGCTAGCCAACACACAGAATAAAGCAAAATGCCGAACCCCTAATTTAAGGATGTTGCGTAAACACACAAACAATAAAATTAATTGACGAAACTTTCACACATGCTTAATCACATATTGCAAGCACAGTAAATAATATTAAAATATTTTTTAACTCGAATTTGTGGTCCTGAAACTACTATTCTGACTAGGGTCTAAATCGAACTGTTACATAAACAAGCTAAAATTAAAACTTTGCTTGAAGCATGTTGTATGGGACGCATGGAGTGCATGTGTAACAGCCCGTTTCAGTGAAATCAGAATAGTGGTTTCGGGACCACAAATTCGAAGTGAAAAATATTTTTTTTATTATTATTCTAATTTTTACAGCATGTTAGTAGGGTCATATGAAAATTTTGTTAAGAAATTTTATCGTTTGCATGTTTAATTTGGTAAAAATAACTAAATCGCGTAAAGTGTAAAAGTTGAGTTCTATTAGCTAAAGGTGTCTAATAGCTATAGAACCTTAAAGTAGAGGTCCTTATGTGATAATTAGACCATTGTAATAGTTAGTGGACAAATATGGACATTAAACGTGAAAAATTCAAAGGTTAATTAAAAGATTAAATTTGTAATTTGGTAAATATGTTAATTAAATTAAAATGAAAGACAAATGTATCATCTCTTTCATTCATTCTTCCATTGAAATTAGCATGAAAGAAGCCATATTTGAAGCTTCAAGGTTCGGTCATATTTCATCCATGCATGTGAGTGAAATTTCATCCCGTTTTTAATGATTTCTGTGTTTTTAGAGTCGTTGTAGCTTAATCTAGCTAGCTTAGGGACTAATTTGTAAAACTATTAAAGAGTTAGGATTTCACCATTGTTGAATGTGTATGTGTTTTTATGTCTGATGGAAGAAAATTAATCTTTGTTGTTAGTTAAACAACATTTGTTAAGTGATTTTTAGTAAAATTGTCAAATAGGGATTTAATTGAAAAATATGTAATATACATGGTGAAATTGTGAAATAAATGAAATATAAGGCTTACTAGGGACCTATATGATATCCAACTAGCATGGGTCAAAATTGAATTGCATGAATTTGCATTTTTATGAGTTTAGGACTAAATTGTAAAGAAGTTAAAAGTTTAGGGGCAAAAAAGTAATTTTGCCATAACATGAATTTTGATTGAATTGAATAGATTAATGATTAAATGGGTTAAATTTGATTATATAGATCAAGAAAAACAACGTACGGAATTAGATTGGGGAAAAGATAAAATTTTGGTCTGAATGATCATTTTCCTTCATATGAGTTCGAGGTAAGTTCATATGTTAATAAGCTTTAAATTATATATGTGTTTTAATGCTTATTTGATATAATTCTGATGATATACAGTACGAAAATTCTTAACAAGATATTGGCAAGTGTATGAAATCCCAGTTGAACCTTAAGAATAGATAGGATACAAATGGCATGTCATTAGAGGTTACCGTGTTTTGGGTGCTGGTCCCGTACGTTCTACCAGTGGCTGAGTTTTTCAGCAAGTATTGTGGTTACTCGTCAGTTTGTGTGAGCAGCACCGTGTAGTTATGTCTTGACCATCAGCTTGTGTGAGCAAACCCAGTGATGGCTCGAGAGTGAGCATATATATGAGATATGAGATAGAGATGGTTTCGACCATGTATTGGCACTTAGTGTGCAGGATACCCAAGTATTCGATATTATTTCAAATGGTTCAACAGGCATAGTGATGATATGAAAGAGAATGAGATCAACATGTATCAGTACAGGTATGTATGTGAATCATGCGAGAATTGAATCTATGAGATTTGTGAATTCATGTCTAACTTGTGATTGAATATGTGATAGGCTTATGGATCAAATTGAGTTACATTATGCTATGTTTAATTACTTAAATTGTGATTAAACGGTAAGTTGACTTTTAAGTTATACGAACTTACTAAGCTTTATTACTTACTCTATTTACTTTTTCGTGTTTTATAGTGATTCGGAAGATCGCTCAAATTGTAAGTTGTCGGAGATCTCATCACACTATCTAGCGGCTAATTTTGGTACTTATGAACAATGTATTTTAGTTATATGGAATGTATAGGTCATTTGGCTAATGAAAGCCTATATGTTTTGGTTATGTAATTAGCCATTTAATATGGCTTGATATGGCATGTGCTATTATGTAGATATATGTGTGGTTAGCCTCATTTGGTATGTTTTATGGATTGCCATGGAAATGCCTTAACTGTGATGTGGTAATTTGAGTACCATATTGTTGAGATTGAGAAAGGGCACTTAGGTTATGTGTTAGACACAAAAGTGTATATATGCAATTGACCATTTAAGTAGCTTTTGGTATGTTTTTGAATGGCTAGTTGTGATGTCTAAGAGCTTATAATTGTTGGTAATGAAATTACATGATTTAGACTTAACTTTGGTTGATTTGAATGCCTATTGATGATATTGTCATATGCTTTTTGATACGAATAGGTTGTTGTAAAACTTTGGGTGAGGAATGTGGCTTGAAACATAGCCTATTTTGTCCACATGGGCAAAGATAAGGGCGTGTGTCTCAGCCTTGTGTGACACATGGCTAGGTGGCACGACTGTGTGTCCCTAGTTACCTATTTAGAAAGCAAGTCAATAAGTTACACGGGCTAGTCATACGGATGTGTGGTTGGCCGTGTGACCCAAGTCAATGAGTTACGCGGGTTCGGACACGACCATGTGATCCCAATTCGAATGCCCACATTGCCTAGGTACATGGGCGTGTGTCCCCTGCAATTTGAAAATTTTTAATGTTTTCTCTAAATTTTCTTGAGTTCTCAATTTAGTCCCGAATTGTTTTTAATGCTTGTTTTGGGCTTCGAGGGCTCGTGTTAGGGATTATATGACTAAATTTGAATGAATTTTGTTTAGATATGAGAAATGAACATGAAATGTATGATTGTTTAAGTGATAAGTTTGGAAATACTCTGTAACCCTATTCTGGCGATGGATACGGGTTAGAGGTGTTACATTTGTTGGTATCAAAGCTACAGTTTAGTCTATTCTAGGACTAACGTGGCGTATGTGAGTCTAGTTATACATGCCATATTTAACCTGTGATAGTGTGATATCTCCTGACAGTTTTTAAATTATGTTTTCATATAGTAATGGATTCCAATTGAACAAACTCCGATGATGTAGAAAGTAATGCGCCAGCCTTTGTTTATGGAGCAGTGCCATTTGGTTCGAGAGTCATGTCTGAGGGTCGTGGAGGAGAGGTCAAGGAAGCCTTCTTCCAAATGATGAATGAGTGGTTCTCTGAGTTTGTCCGAAATAATCCAACTGCTCAATAACCTCCACCCCCAACTTTTCCCCAAGCAGTTCCCGTAGCATCTCAAGTTTTGGAATCCGTACGTTTATGGGGCCAAAGAGTTTAGAGCTACAATTAATAATGATCCTGAGATAGCTGAGTTTTGGCTTGAGAATACGATTCGGGTTTTTGATGAACTATCTTGTACCCCAATGGAATATGTTAAATGTGTCGTATCTCTTTTGAAAAATGCTACATATCGGTGGTGGAGCACTTTAATTAGCTTGAGAATACGTTCAAGCAATGGAATATGTTTTACAAGTCAAAGAGTTACACGGTTTGGGGACACGAGCGTGTGAAGCCACACGGCCTGAGACATGGGCATGTCACTAGGCCATGTGAGCCACATGGCTGACCACACAGGCGTGACCCTTACCACACGAGCATATGTGCCCTGCATCTAGGGAAAAATTTTGAAAATTTCACTAAAATTTCCTGTGATCCCAATTTAGTCCTGACTTGTTTCTAATGTTTAAATTGGGCCTCGAGGGTCCCATCAAGGGACGATACGATTAGTTTCAATTATGAATAGTAAAAATATGAATTATCTATGTTTGTCCTGTAAACTTCGATAATACTTCATAACCCTGTTCCGGCGACGGATACAGGTTAGGGGTGTTACACCATGGCCAACTTAGAAGGAGGAAAGGAAAGAGGAAGATTTTTTTTTTTTTGAGAAAAAATGAGGTTAAAATGAAAGGATGGATAGTTTTTTTTCATTTATAGGTGCCAAAAATTGGTAATTTATTCCTACCCCTTACTTTTTAATTTACAAAAAATGCCCCGTTTTTTGTAGCACCGCCCTCACTCTCTGGCCTATTTACACCCGTTACTCTTTTGTTTATTCAAACATTTGATTTAATTCGAAATTTCAAAATTAAAAGCAAATTAATTGCTACATCGATCCTCTATCTTCAACATTTTTTATCTTTTAGTCCGAAAATCAAGTAATATCATTTTGTTTCCATCTTTAATAAATTATTTACACTTATATCTTCCCTTTTATTTGTATTTATACATTATATATTTAATGTCAATTATGTACTTTATTTTAATATTTTATATTTATTCACACTTGTATAATTTTTATTTATTTTTATTTTTATTTTGTCTTTATTTATTTTCATATCCATTTATATTTATGTTTTTTTACACATTCCCCATACATACATTTTAATATTATTTATTTATATTACTTTGATTCTTTTATTGTATTATGAATAAGGTGTATTATTGTTATTATTATCATCATCATCATCTCCATGTCTTATTTATTTCATTTATTTAAATTTTCTTTTTATTATTGCCATTTTTGGAAGAGTTTTCTATTCGTTTAATTAACTTTAGCGAATTTAATTAATTTCTTATTTTATTACTATTCGTTTTAAAAGAGGGAAGTTTAGGTCATTTTTTCTTACCTATAATTGTTGACATGAAGTTAGTTAAGTAAGTGTTACATTTTGATGAAACCATAAGGTTTTTACATTTGAGTTT
The DNA here is from genome assembly GCA_025503065.1 of Gossypium bickii. Taxonomy (NCBI): domain Eukaryota; kingdom Viridiplantae; phylum Streptophyta; class Magnoliopsida; order Malvales; family Malvaceae; genus Gossypium; species Gossypium bickii. Next base: position 50,120,396 of record CP106709.1, on the reverse strand, counting down.
AGGTTAGCCTTTAAGATCTTATCTATCATTTACCCTAGAAAAATTATAAATAACATGTAAAATAATTTTTTAGGGTTTTAAACTAATTTTAAATATTGTATAGGATTCTTCTTTAGAATTTTAAATTAATATGTAAATATTCTGTAGGACTTTATTCAAGATTAAACTAAAGATTTTTGTAGGTGAATTGTAAATCATGAGTAGGTCTTTCTAAGTATTTTATTTTAGAAGCTTTTTAAGAAAGCTAATAAATGTTATTTAAGATATATTATTTTAGGATTTTGACGAATCTAAATCTTAAATCAAGAATTTTAAAGTAAGATAAATAAAAAATTCGGCATAGGATACTTTCGTAAGATCTTGATAGGTTAAACATTATTAATTAAATCTTTTAAAAGATAATAATAATAATAATAATAATAATAATAATAATAATAATAATAATATAAAAGATTGAATAAGTTGTAGATGGATTTTAATAATTCTCTTAATTTATTGGTAATTTTTAGGTTGTTTTTAGTATTCCAAGATAGGTATCCTTTAGAGTTCCCATTAAAAGTAAAAATCTCTAATTTAAGTTTCAAATTAGATAAGTTTGGTAAACACACCTTAATCCAGTTACAAGTAAATCGAAGACATTTTCTTTAGAATTTTTATTTAAGGTTTCCATAAGATTTTAGCCTAGATTAAGGACATTAATATGCTTTAAAAAAAAAACTAGCTCCTAAGACCCCATAGGACTATCTCCGGGTAGGCATGGGGGATGCTATAACCTTCCCCACACGTAACTGTACTCCCGAACCCAAAATTTGGTGATGAGATCAAGTTTAGACTTTCAAGGTTTTTCATAATATTAATTCTAAACTTTGAGACGATAGGTGGTTAACCACCCTAGCTCTAATTAGTTAGTGGCGACTCTACCAAAAGAACTAATGGACAGTAATACAGTCTCTATGGATCCTTCATATTTCAAGGGTTGATGACTTCAAATATTCCATAAATGAACTAAAATATTTTGAATAGTACAACATATTAATAAAGATAAAGATTTTCTTTATTAAATTACTAAACCAAATAAAAAAAGTGTTTATACCACCTCAATGATAGTATGCAGTCCATCAACTCATTTTACTTCCATAATGTCAAATAAGTATCTCACAAAATTTTTTAACTTAGACCAAGTCAAAACTCTATTTACGTATTAATAATTATGGGTGTATAACATTTTAAACATAAAAAAAAAAAGTATATTATAAACACAGTACAGATAGATCAATTAAAAAATTTAGCTATTTTTTTATATTTTGCGAGTCTTCACCTATCAGCTCACCCAATGAACGGGTTGGGTCACACAGCCACAATTCACTTGTATTTTTTTTCAGTCAATGCAATATTTTATCAATAAAAGAAAACTAGTGGTAAACGGTGGTGTAGACTTTCATAAGTTTATGTTTTTGTTCTCAAATAATGAATTATTTATATAAAAATAAAAGATGTTTTTTTTAAATGGTCATCCACATCCGATTGTTTATAAAATATATATTTCTTTAATTCAGTTAATCAGAAGCAATTAGATTTTTTTAAAAATAAATTGCAACTAAATCAATTATTTCGATTAGTTAATATCGATTCTTAAATAATTAACTTAATTCCAAATGATTAATTAGAATAAATTTAACGATACTTATAAGAATTTGAATCACTATAAAATTTAGAAGTTTTAGAGACTAATAAAAACATTTCCAAGTCTTCGTTTGATAGAGTGAAGACATGAGAAATCGAAAATATAGAAAATTTAAAATTGCATAACTATTAAGAAAATAAAAAAATTAAAATGCATCAAGGAATAAGAGTAAAAATGGTAGGAGCAATTTATTCATTCCAACACATTAAAGATGTTAGATCCTAGTACCATGTGCTTCACTTTTATCACTACACTTGAAACCAAATTTGGGTATTTCACTCTGTTGTAATTATTGACTGTAATCTCAGGAAGGATGGCAGTGGTATCTTTCACATCCATAACTTTTCCGGTCACTACATGCAAAATGGTGCCATCACTCTGAAATCGCCATCTTTCCTCAGTCCCTCCATCGCATGTTCCCACGCTGACTACGTCCTCTCCTGCATTTGCATAATATTTGAGACACCCATCTTGGTTCTTCGGGGGCCTGATGGTACCATCTGGATATATTGCCCACTGTTGTTCAATATTGTAACTTGCACACGACTCCAGCCACACCAAACTTTGAAATGCTAGCAAGCAAAGACCTTGGTAACCAACAATGGTGGTCACTGGTGGCTTCGTGATATTGCTGGCATACCAAGCTTGTTTAGAAGCATAAATAGTTTTATCAACAACAAGATTAATCACACCCCAACTATCTTCGCTTGCTGTCAAAACAAGCTCAGATTTGGGATTTCTTATGGCTCCATCGCTTTGAATTTCCCATTTGGTGGCATCAGAGATAGCCGTCTCAAAATCATGGATCATCACATAACTTCCGGAGTTGTATCCAGTAGTGGTTAAGCGTTTTCCACCGGATCGGATTGTGTTATCATACATTCTTAACTCCCACAGTTGACTGGCCTTATTTTGTCCACATTTCGATAGGATTATTTTGTTTCCATTACTATAGCTTTCCTGGTATACATCAACACACAGACCATTTCGTCCAGTAATATACGAGGTAGGTAATAAAACTATTTCACAAGTGTCATCGTTGCTTTCCAAGCTGGTAGATCTCATAGGTATAGGCAACAAAGGAGACTCGGATGCTGATGTTGAAGTTGGAAAAATCTGCACATTTCCTCTTTCCTTGCATTTTTTTGATATTATTCCAACTATGAAAATCACTTCTTTCACGCTTTCCAAATCGAAAAATTCACGATCACTTTCTTTTAAACGAACTGGTGTTGTAAAGATTCCATTTGTTGCAGATTGGACGGCTTCGGATATCTTTCCCCAGGAACCTTCATACTGACTCATTAGTAGATCTGGCTTATACACTCTATAAGTTCCATCTGCACCAGGATCTGCAACTCCAAGTATTTTGTGCTGGAGGTTTCTCAATCGCACAGCTTCTGAAACCATTTGGATACAAACTATAAGGGCTTTTGCGATGTTGCTGCTATCAAGTGCGGTTATAGTATTCATAACATCTATATATTGACGTAGTTCGTCGATTCCCAGGGGAATATCCCTTCTGTCATTCACTCGTGCAGCAATTTCAAGTGACCCATACATCCCAGTATATGAAAGAACTCTTCTTACAGTGCTGTCTTGGAACAAAGCCTTACGTACACCCTCCTCAACACCATGAAAAAAGTAGGAAGTATCACTATCACCTGGATGATAACCCAAGATATACACATCGCTGACATTCAAAGCTAATTTGACGGATTGGTACTCATTCGATAGTTTCACCAGAACATATTGTTGGTGATCATCAGGCTTCGGCAACGGAGATGGCAATACTGGTATAACTCCACCTTTATCTGCACGCTCCGTCAATGCATCATACAATTCATTCATAAATCTCTGATAGGATTCTCTATTGGCACCTTCGGTTGTGAATCTCACCTCCCTGAAAATACCAATAGGCTTGTTTTCATTTTGTATGTTAGTGATGCGAGGCCGTTTCTCAACCATGGATAACCAACTGGTACATATTACTGCCAGTAGTACAATCCATACCTTCATATTTTGTAGATAAAACGAAAGTAGTTTCATTTTATATAGTAAAGGGAAAACTTTTATGGAAGTATATTTGGTGAAAAGATTTTAGAACGGATAGAGAGTTCTGCAATGCTTGGCTGTCTACAAGCTTCTAATGGTAGGTCGAGCCAGCCTTTTATAACAATTTTGTAAGTGGAATAAATCATTTTCATTACATAAGCCACGAATGGTATGGAAGAATAGAAAAAGTTAATACTTTTCATACCACTGTTTAGGGTGGACGTCGATATAAATTTTCTGCATGTTACCCTAATATTGGGTTTAGATAATTGTATAAGGTGTGAATTTTCAAGAGTCTAACAACTTCATCCGTTATTGTTAATGAAAACTAATGGAAATTGGAACGTTCACATTGTAACAAGATGTTGGCCATTATTTTATTTTTTTTAAATATAAAACTCATAGACAACAGATAGCATGGTATCTTGACAATATATCATGTATATTTTTAATTACGTCAATCTGATAATGTAGGATGATGTAATAGAGATAATGCATTGTAGGATGATGATGATTGAATAAAATGGTATGATTTTGTATTGAATAAGTTGTCGAAGTTTTAATTTAAGCCGAAAAAATAATAAAAATAGAAACTTGTCTACCCTATGAATTAGTTGTAATTTGAATGAGTTGTTTTATACAAATTTCTATTTGTATCAATATCTTAATTTAGAATATATATGATAAATCTAATACACATAGCATTAAACAAATTCATTTTTACCTATTAAAATTGTTATAAGAAAGAATCAGTAAAAATATTATACCAATCAATGTGTATTACATTTTTTTTAAAGTATAACTATTGCATTTTTAATTATATCTTTTATAGAATTTTTAATATTATATTTGTTATGAAAAGTTTTACCTTTGATGCAAATTAGTCAATACCAATCAAAATATAATTTCAAACTCTTCACAAAATTTAACTTGATTAACTTTATTTGCGCTATTAATTAATTTTGTCTTTGATCTCATATGGGATATATTTGTTATACTTATTTTAACATATATAATTCAATTAAAACTAAAATTATCAATTTAATACTACTATTCACGTTTGGATTTTTTTTTTCAAATATTTTTTATATAATTATTTAAAGATATTAAATATCTATACTATATATAAAGTATCTGGAATTGATATCACAAGTTAATTTAACATCAATTCAGTTGTGTATTGACTAAAATGCCCTTACTTTTTAATATTATTATAGAGGTATTTTCATCTTTTCATATTTTTATATAATCTTCAAATAAAATAACTGAAAAACATTATTTGACAATTAAACACAAGACCAATAATTTCATATAAAAAACTCTTAGCAAACACCACCACCAATATTCATCACTAAATACGTTAAGTGTCTATTCTGATACAAATTGTTATTACCTTAAATTGTTTGTCTGCTTAAAATGAAAAATGTAATTGAAGTACTAGATTATAGTGGTCACTACGGCTTGACATTACAAAAACTGTGTAAGCAGAAACACAAAGAACACCAAGCTTTGTTTACACAATTCAGTTTCACTACGTTTGCGGAGCCTAGCTTAGTGAGTAAGTCCACTATCTTTATTCGCAAATACAACAAGTGATTTACACTTTATCACACTCCAAGTATAGAAATCAATTTCACATTTATATCTAAAAACTAGAACACTCACCTTCAAATCCCCCGAAAACTTGAGCAATAAATACTCAACAATACATACAAATTAGTTTGTACTCTCTCACAAAACAATTCCTTAATAAACAAAATAGAATTCACTCAACAAACTGTCTTGCAAAATTTAAACAAACCTTAAAATATATATATCAGCTAACCTTTATTTGGTTTAGTAATTTAATGAAGAAACTTGAACCACTAATGATTTCCACAGGTCACTTGTATTTTTTTTCGGTCAATGTAGTATTTTATTAATAAAAGAAAACTAGTGGTAAAGACCTGCATAAGTTTATGATTCTTTTTTCCAAATAATGAATTATTTATATAAAAATAAAAGATGTTTTTTTAAATGGTCATCCACATCCGATTTTTTATAAAATATTTATTTATTTATTTCAGTTAATCAGAAACAATTAGATTTTAAAAAAAAATAATATTGCAATCATATCAATTATTTTAATTAGCTAGTATCGATTCTTAAATAATTAATTTGATCCCAAATGATTAATTAGAATAAATTTAGGGATAATTTACACAAATTATAGAGTGAAACTTGAACCGCTATAAAATTTAGAGATTTTAGGGACTATTAAAAACGTTCTTAAACCTTCGATAGAGTGAAAAGAAAATTGAAAACATAAAAAATCCAAAGGGTAGAAAATTGAGAATATGCATGACTATTAAGAAAATAAAACAATTAAAATGCATCAAGGAATAATAGTAAAAATGGTAGGAGCAATTTACTTACTAACTAATTAAGTATTGTGCTTATGGCAAGCCAACAGCCAACTGCAGGTAGAGCACCAAATCCCTGAGCTTCATCATCAGCTTCTGCACTGTTCATACCCTTCCAAAATGCAGCTGCCTTAAAACAGAGATATGATGATAGCTTTAGGTATAGATAGATTGAAACTTGGAATACTTAATAAAATGACAACAGGTTCATGATAGGTTGACAAGCTTAGTTAAAGATTAATACTTGGTCGCTTTTCGTGAACATTATTATTCAAACATGCATGAACTTAGTTACAGGTTGATAAGTTGCAGTGACATTTTATTTTATTTTTTTGTAAATTAAAGAGCACAATCAAAAGAATCCTTCTATTGCTTGTAAAGTTTTAAGCTAAGGAACGAAATTTTATAGCATTAAACAAAGGTTAAAGTAAATGATAATAATAGCAATTTAGTGAATGTCACCATATACTAAAAATCCAAATAACAGCTTCAATATCATTCTTTTGGATTTGTATGTAATTGTATCATTAAACAACTGACCTATCTCCTCCAATGTTTGTTAAGGATAATCTGTTTGGAGCTGTTGTAACAACTAACAGTCTGCTAGTGAGTAGTTCAATCTGTTAAATAAGTTGTTATCTAGAAGTCTATATAGACAGCTATCATTGTACAAAGAAAATCAAGTAACTTCAATACACAGAGAGTTTATTTTTCAGTTTGTATTTCATCTAAACTTTACCTCAATCCTTTCATGGTATCAGTCGCCTTGTGATCCTAGGTGAATGGCTACCACGAACTCTGCTGATTCGGCCTCTGTTGACGGTGGCTATGCTGTGTTCAATGGCGAGAGAGTTATAAACTCCCTCGGCATGATATTCTGAAGCTCGAGGAAGGAACATTCATTCAGTGGCAACAACAAGTACGTTTTATTCTTCGTGGTTATGACTTGGTCGGGTTTCTAGACAGGACTTTACCTTTGCCGGCGAGATTCTCTAGTCACCGGATGGATCACTTGCTCCTAATCCGTCTGTGATAGTCTTTTCTCAACAAGATCAATTGCTTGCGTTGTGGTTGCTGTCCATGATCAATGGCTCGCTCTTGTACTCTTTTACGGATGCTAGGACGGCTTGCAATGTGTGGACTACGACCTCCAGCTTGTTCGCAGCCGACACTGGTGCTAAGCAATCCCGGATCCGCCATGAACTTCATTCTCTCAAGAAAGGTACGCTTTCGATCAAAGCCTTTGTTGCTTGTATAAAGAACCTTTATGCTCTGCTTGAAGCTTCAGGCATTCAAATACAGGAAGTAGAGAAAACGGAGATCATGCTTGTTGGCTTACCTCCCGAGTTTGATGCGGTCGTTTCTCCAGTGACTATTTCTTCTGAGCCAGTACCATTTCAGCGACTTATCGACACCTTAGTTAAGTGTGAGAACCGCCAACTACGAGCGGTCCAAGAAGTGGCCATGCATGCCAACCTTGTAGATGGAGTTCCATCACACACGTCTGAAGGCTCTGTCCGTGGTGGTCGCCCCCCGTCCGACGGTCGTGGGAGAGATTTCCGGCCGCGCATACAGTGCCAGATCTGTAGTCGACTCGGCCACCTTGCTCAACGGTGCTACTATCGATTCAACTGTGAGTTCGACAGTGTGATGGCGTTGAATCAGGCGTCGCGAGGTGGAGATTGGCCTGCTCCGGCGTCGGGTGGCTCTCTTAGTCAACCGGCTTATGCATCGAATGCACCAAATTTTGAGGGAGAAGAATGACCCTCTCAACGAATACGGTTTACTCAACCATCTAATAAACAAAATTTCGATCAAAATTGGGATTTGCTAATTCAAAATCAAAGTGACCGAAATTGCTTCAGAGCTGGACCTCACCAATTCGGTCAAAATTATTTCCACAATGGTCAAAATCAGCATGCTCAACAATTCTTTCAAAATTATGTTCACAATGGTCAAAATCAAAATGCTCATTTGTACGTCCCACCTGGCACCCATAATCAAGCACTTAGGTTTCAAAATGGGCCTTACGCACATGGCTATTGTCGTAACCATTTCTCGAAAAAAAAAGGGGAACCGACTTGGCGTTTTGAAAACGAAAAAAAAATGGGAGTCGCCACCGACCCTTTACTAGGTGTGATCGGATCACCTTTGTTTTAATAAAACATTTTGATTTACTAAAACAATGTTTTGGTCTTCGAGAATTTGAGAAAATAGGTTCGGGAGTCGGTTACGTGCGAGGAAGGGTTAACACCCTCGTCACGCCCACAATTGGTACCAAATCGATTAATTAATGTCCCCATGTCGAAAGTTTGAAAATTTTGAAAGAATTTAAAAATTTGATTTCTTTTAGAAATATTCGAATTTTCTCGAATTGAATGTCAAGATTTTCTTGTTTCGAAGGAACAAAATATCGCATCCAGTACGTAGGACACGATGACTTTAATCCTCGAATTCAGGATCATTTCTTAATTCTCGAGACTCATGCATTAGAATATCAAAAGGATATTCGACTGTTTGGCCAAGCGAGAGAACCGAAACCCAACGCATAGGGCACGGTCCCTCGAATTCCCAAACGTAGAATATTGCCTTGTTTTGAAAACTTTTTGATTTTGGATGGAGTTTATGAAAGATCTTAGGTTAGGTTTTAAAGAAATATGATTCAAAGCGCGGATGGAATCACGCGATGAAGAGAACGATAATGTAACATGAATTTGGTGTAATGACAACATAATGCACATAATACATGACATTGAAATCATTAATCTAAAATATTGACATGCATGAATAATAATAATAACAATGATGGCACAATCATGTGAACAGCACTAACGCTGATAATAATATCAAAGACATGGAAATACGGATAAGCAGGTCACAATATGTGCAAGAATGATAACCGCATAACTTAAGCGACTTAAGTATCAACATTAATAACAGTGGAATGATGAATTAAACAATTCTAAAAGAAATGACACATAAAACAATTTAAAAAAATTAACAAAATGATTTTAAGTCAAAACTACATACTAAAGAAGAAGTAAATGATATACATGAAATAACCATAAAATGGTGTCAAAAATTAAAATATTCAGTGCATGATTTGATAAAGATAAAAAAAAATTAGAAATAAATAATGATGATAACATGATAAATAACAAAATAAAATAAAATGAATAAACATATAAACATTTTAAACAGATTGGAAACTGTATTGCAATGATATTTAAACAACAAGGACCAAAATTGTAATGGAAAATGCGGGCTTGGACCAGATTAAAACATGATAAAAATAATGGGGTGAGATCTTTAAAATAACAAATGGAATGAGAGTTGGGTTCAATCAACAAGCATCGAAAAGGGGAGGTCTAACTGCGCAATTATCCCTTTTAAGGGATATGCGCATACCCGCTTTTTCAGCAAACGGCACCGTCGCTTTAATGTTGATTTTAAAGAAAAAATTTTAGCCCTAAGTATTTTCTCAAAATAGAAACAGCAGCCCCTTTTATTCGTTTTCTCTCATCTCTCCGTTTCCCCCCTTTTCACCTTCTCAATCGATCGGGTTTTCGAAGCCGTTCATCGCGCTACCGCGACACCATCGGGTTGGTGGCCAGCGACACTCCAAATAGTGGGCCTTAAATCTGTTCCGAAGCCCTTCGATTCCCTGTTTAAGGCGTCCCGACGTCGATTTCTTAGACTCATTCTTCGAACCAGATGGCGACGACGGCACCAGCTTCTCCGACGATGCGATACAGGTTCAGGTAAGATTTCCTTATTTTTATCGCTTGATTATAAATCTTCGTATTAAGTGTTGGGAACGGTAAATAAAAAAGGAGTAAAGAAAAGACTGGGAATAAGACCGGGGAAATAGAAAAAGAAAACAGAACAACCTTTTAATTCGATTTTCCTTGATCGCTGATGATTTTTGTTATTGTTTGCTTTTGTAATAGGATTTGAAACAGTAAGTAATGAACATAGAAAAAAAGGTATTAAATTAAAAGAGATATAACAGCAAAATTCAAACAACAACCTTGTGCTTTGTTTCTCTTTTGGGTCGTATTTTCATGAAAAAAAAGAGCCCTTTACAAGGTTTGTTTCGGTTGTTTTATAACTGATTTACAAAAGCATCGGTTCCTGTTTCTGCCATATTTTTTGTTGTTCGTGGTTGTTTTCTCTGGCAGGGCCTGGGCGAGGCGCTTGGTGGAGACAGAGGCCGAGGCGTACTGAAGAGTCAGAAGCATGGGGCACGGAGAACGACGCGCGTGTGAAGGACGCGCGGATCTGAGAAGGCGCGCGTGGGAGTGGCCGTGGGCGACGCGCGTGGTGCTCGAGGGGGAAAAGGCCGGTAGTGCATTAGGGGAACCTTAGGGTTTCTGTTTGTTTTTTTGATTTTGGGCCACTGGGCCATTCGAGTTGTTGGGCTGCATTGGGCTTTTGTAATTGGGTTATGGACTTTTAGTGGACTTTGTTAATATTGGGTTTTTTGGTTTTATTAGGTTTTATTATTCTGACGGGCCTGGGTTTTGTAATTGGGCCTTAATTTTCGGCTTGTAACTGGACGTTTGGACACTCTAATAATATTTTGGGTTTTTAATTTGGTTTTATTTTGACTAAATGGGCCCGGGCAGAAATTGGGTATTACAGCTACCCCTCTTTGCTCATTGTCGTGAAACGAGAATAGAGCAAAGACAATAAAGAAGGCCCAAATTTGCCTGGATCTATAAAGTCTAGATTCTTTGGCGCCCCTATTCTTCATGTGGCCTCATTCCATTCCACTGCATCTTATTGCTCCAGTCCACCTCACTACAACTTGGATTGACTTCGATATGCTTCTTTGTAACTTCGAGAATTTGCTGTCTTAAATCTACCCTACTGGGACTTCAAGGCGACCTTGAGCTTCCAAATTTGCTTCCTTACCATCCAGGAAGACTTCGATCTTCAGTCTGCTCCACTATCATCTCTAGGGAACAAAATCTGAACTTTTCAATTTTCTTCCTTACTATCTTTAGGAAGACTTCAATCTTCAGTCTGCTCCACAATCATCTCTAGGGAACGAAATCTGAACTTTTCAATTTGCTTCCTTACTATCTTCAGGAAGGCTTCAATCTTCAGTTTGTTCCACTACCATCTCGAGGGAACAAATTTTGAACTTTTCAATTTGCTTCCTTACTATCTTCAGGAAGACTTCAATCTTCAGTCTGCTCCACTGGAGCAAAATCTGCATTTCGATGCTGTGGTACCCCTTTTGAAGGACCTATCCCGTATAATATGCTTATGTTCATGCAAATGATGAGGATGTTATGATCGAGATGACTCAAATGCTCCTAACTATTTGCACTATGGATGATATTTACATGAATGCCGGATATCATGAGAATGAAGACTTTTCACACTGTAAAAATAGCTAGGATGTAATGATCGCAATAAATCAAATGTTCCTAACTGGATGCGCATGAATGCATGAGAAAGGTCCTTTTTATAGTTTGGGTTGTCATTGCTCACAGTTCAGCAAGGTTCTATCACTGATGCACTACGATTACTCTCTTGCTCAGCAGATATTTTTAACAGGAAACCCAAAGAGACGATCATATTCTATTAGCAAGCTTGCCCCGCTGTAATTTTATTGTCCCCTCCATTGTACCCTCTGAGACATAAAGTTCGTACCTCTCACCACAACCTCAGGAGAGTAACATTTGTTTTCTCCTAACCCTCTTGCTGCGACTCTAAGGTGTAGGATCAATCACTTTTTACTGGATATAATGGTATTACGACTTCATTATGTACCTAGATTAGCATTGCTCGTTATTCGTCAAAGTCGTATCTCTGACGAGGCGTTTGGTCTTTGTTCAAATAGACAATCATTTTTTCAACATTTCTAAACCTTAAGTGGAATGAATTTTGAACAATAGTCCTGTTTCAGGTCCTTGCATTATTCAGAGACTTTCAGAATGATATATAGGACTCCTTTTATGAAAGAATTATTAGTTCTGTAATCGTTATTTTAATGTAAAATGCCTAGAAAGGATTGTAGGGAGGAGATTGATTGGGAGTATAGCTCGAAACGAAACAGGTTAATCCAAACTGGCAAATGCAATCAAGAAAGAAATTCATTGAATAAGATAATCACAAATTACAAGCTTAAAACGGGTAGAATAGAAATTGGGTGCCCCAGATATCACGGCCTAGGCTTCTCTGCCTGAGCATTCGGAAGACCATTTTGAGTTTGATATGTGCTTAGGAGGTCTTTAGTATTTTGTTGATGCATCGAGGCGTAACCTGCCCCTTCCTTGTCCATTCCAGTACAGAGAGGTTTTTTCTCCACAGTTTGAGCCGTCCTTTTTTAGGTTTTCGACTCAAATCCCTTTTGGTCTCAAAGCGCCCTTTGCGGGTTTTCGCCTTGGCCTCTCCCTCTTTTTTTTTTAAGGAATCAAGTTCAAGGAAAGTATCTTTTGACTGAATTTGAATTCACGGGGTTGGGCAAGCTTTTCCCATCCATTTCTGTTAGAATCAGTGCACCCCCGGAGAAAGCTTTCTTCACCACGTACGGTCCCTCCCAATTCGGCATCCATTTTCCTCTGAAATCCTTCTGTATGGGAAGGATCTTCTCCAGTACCAGGTCTCCCTCGTGAAACTCTCTTGGGCGAACTTTTCTGTTATAGGCTCGCATCATACGTTTTTGATACATCTGACCGTGCCAGATAGCCCTTAGCCTCTTTTCTTCGATTAGGTTCAATTGATCGTATCGAGTCTGAATCCATTCGGCTTCATCCAGCTTTACTTCGGTCAAGACCCGAAGAGAAGGTATTTCCACTTCAATGGGTAAGACTGCCTCCATCCCGTAGACTAGTGAGAAAGGTGTTGCCCCGGTGGAAGTCCTGACGGACGTTCGATAAGCATAAAGTGTGAATGGTAGTTTTTCATGCCAATCCTTGTAAGTCTCTGTCATCTTCCCCACTATCTTTTTGATGTTCTTATTTGCCGCTTCCACTGCCCCATTCATTTTTGGACGGTACGGAAATGAGTTATGATGTTTAATGTTGAATTGACGGCAAACATCTGCTATCGTGCTGTTGTTCAAATTCAACATGTTGTCTGATATGATCCTTTCGGGTATCCCATATCGGCAAATTATTTCCTTCTTTAAAAACCGACTAACCGCTGATTTAGTAACGTTAGTGTATGAAGCGGCTTCTACCAATTTCATAAAGTAGTCAATGACTACGAAGATAAATCGGTGTCCGTTTGACGCTTTCGAGGAGATCGGTCCGATAACATCCATGCCCCACATGGAAAAGGGCCATGGGGAAGTCATAACGTGTAGGGGGATGGAGGCACATGAATCTTATCTCCATAGATCTGGCATTTATGACATCTCTTAGCATAGCTGATACAATCTCCCTCCATGGTGGACCAGTAATATCCAAATCTTATTATTTGCCTGGCCATCGTGAATCCGTTATCATGCGTTCCGCAAACGCCCTCAAGAACTTCCTCTAGGATCATCTTGGCTTCTAAAGCATCGACGCATCTCAACAATACTTGATCCTTTCCCTTCTTGTACAGGATGTCCCCGTCCAAAACATATTCGAGGGCCAATCTCCTGAGTGCCCTTTTCTCATTCTCAGTTGCATGATTTGGGTATTCGCGATTTCTCATATATCTTAATATATCTTGGTACCAGGGGTGATCATCCTTCTCTTCTTCTTCTACGTTACAGCAATAAGCTGGGGCCTCGTAAATACTCATTTGAATGGGCTTTATATCTTCTTGCTTACTCGCCTTAATCATGAAAGCTAAAGTAGCCAAGGCATCTGCCATCTGGTTTTCTTCTCGTGGGAGGTAACTAAAGGTGATATCGTCAAACTTCTCGATTGATCCCATGACTACCCTTCGATAGTTGATCAATTTAGGATCTCTTGTCTTCCATTCGCCCCTTAGTTGGTAGATCACTAATGCAGAATCTCCATATACTTCCAGTGTTTTAACTCTACGTTCTATAGTAGCGTGAAGTCCCATGATACAGGCTTCGTATTCTGCCATATTGTTTGTACAATCAAAATCCAACTTGCATGTGAACGGGTAGTGATCCCCATTTGGGGATACCAAGACTGCCCCGATCCCATTTCCAATAGCGTTTGATGCTCCATCGAAATTCAATTTCCAAAGGTCATCCTTTGCAGTATCCTCTTCCGTAGCTGCCACATACATTAGATCCTCATTGGGGAAATCAAAGTTCAACGGCTCATAATCTTCTAAAGCTCTGCTAGCTAGGAATTCAGCTATCGCGCTCCCTTTTATAGCTTTCTGGCTCACATGTACAATATCAAATTCAGACAGTAGGATTTGCCATCTAGCCATCCTCCCATTCAAAGCGGTCGCCTCCATCATGTACTTTAGGGGGTCTAACTTTGAGATTAGCCAGGTCGTGTGATACAGCATGTATTGTCTCAATCTCCGAGTCGTCCAAATCAACGCACAACACAGTTTTTCAATCGACGAATATCTCATTTCACACTCAGTGAATTTCTTACTGAGGTAGTATATCACCTTCTCTTTTCTTCCTGAATCACCATGTTGACCTAACACACATCCCATAGAGTGACTAAGCACCGTCAGATATAGGATTAATGGCTTGTCGGGGCGTGGAGGTGATAGTACTGAAGGGTTTGACAAGTACTGTTTAACCCTATCGAAAGCTTCTTGACATTCATCATTCCACACGCCCGGGTTATGTTTCTTCAAGAGACGAAATATGGGATCGCATTTCTCGGTTAACTGTGAAATAAACCGAGCAATGTAATTTAGTCTTCCTAGGAAACCTCGAACTTATTTTTGAGTGCTCGGCTGAGGCAATTCTTGTATAGCCCAGACCTTGTCTGAGTCGATCTCAATCCCTTTCTTGCTGACTATGAAGCCCAACAGTTTGCCCGACCTGGCTCCGAAGGTACATTTAGTGGGATTGAGTCTCAATTGGAATTTCCTTAACCTCAGGAACAACTTCTGCAAAACTTGGATATATTCTTCTTCTGTTCTAGACTTTGCAATCATGTCATCTATGTAAACCTCGATTTCCTTATGCATCATATCGTGGAACAGGGTCACCATTGCCCTTTGGTATGTAGCTCCTGCGTTTTTCAACCCAAAAGGCATCATCTTATAACAGAATGTGCCCCACAATGTTATGAAGGTAGTCTTTCCCATATCTTCAAGGTGCATCTTTATCTGATTGTATCCGGAGAAGCCATCCATGAAGGAAAATAGTGAAAAGCCTGCTGTGTTGTCTACTAGAGTATCAATATGAGGCAGAGGAAAATTATCCTTTGGGCTAGCCTTATTTAAGTCTCTATAATCCACACACATTCGCACCTTTCCTTTTTTTTTTAGAGATGGGTACGATATTGGCCACCCATTCTGAGTATTTGATCTCCTGCAAGAATCCCGCGTCGAACTGCTTTTGGACCTCCTCCTTTATTTTCAGCACAATATCCGGTCTCATCCTTCGGAGCTTCTGCTGAACTGGCTTGTAATCCTTCCTTATGGGTAAGCGGTGTACTGCTATATCGGTGCTTAAACCGGGCATATCTTCATAAGACCATGCGAAGACATCCTTGAATTCCTGCAACAGTTTGATAAGATTCTGCCTTGTTTCCTCGGCTATCCTTGTTTCGATATTTACCACTTTTCCTTCTTCCAACATCACAGTCTCTATTGCTTCCTTGTGAGGCCGAATTTGTCTCTCCTTCTGCTCTACCATTCTTAACAGATCAGGGGATAGGTCATCATCTATGTCATCTTCAAAATTCTGTAATTTTTCTAAGCATATGTCTTGCTCAAAAGGATATTTCGAACCCAAGGCGGCGTTGCTCAAGTCATTGATATCTAGAGACCTGTTGTAGTTTAAGAAAATATGGGCAGAATGAATGAATTTGTGAATGAACAATTGTATGTATGATAATGCTGAAAGAATGATCAGAAAACAAAGAAAGGAGAGTTTGCTTCAAACAATGATGAAAATGCATTTTATTGATATAATGATACTTGAACATGTGCCTATTTCACAAAAGAAATCTTGCTGTTTTTAGGCTTAGAGCAACAAGTGTGTCCTGAACATTACTCTGAATGAGCCCTAAATACTACAAGGATTTCTTCCGCAGTCCAATTGTTCAAGATGCTTCCCGATTCATAAGGCTGAATATTTGGCAAGATTTCTCCATCAATCGCCTCCTCAGATATGGCACTAATGTAGACATTGCCTAACATTGCTGCGATGTCCTCTCCCTTTAGTATCTTCAGCTCTGAGTGGATTACCCCTCCCGACACAAAGGTCTTGGATATGTGTGGGATTATCATGGGTTCCCACTTGGTTTCCTTCCCACTCAAACGAGCGCGTCTTCTTTCCTGTCTCCTTTCTAGCTCCTTCTTCTTTTGTCTTGCGTCTGGTTTGAATCCCAGGCCGAAGCGATCTTGTTTTTCACTCAGCATCGGGGCCGCCATTTTCCCCTGAAGGTACTTTCCAAGCCCTCTTCCCGGTAAAGCGCCTTTTCCCACGGTCATTTTCAATCCCATCCTTGTAGTCTCAGAGATTCTTGGCTTCAAGATTTTGTTTCCTTCCATAACAAAAGTCGCGTTCACGAACTCGAGAGATTGGAAAGAACATTCGATTGCCTCGTCGTTTGTCTCCACGTAGGGCATGTCACTGGTCACGGTGGCAATAATGTCCTCCTCGGCTTTTATTGTTACCAGTCGGCCATCTGCTATTAACTTCACCTTCTGATGTAATGATGAAGGTACTGCTCCGGATGAATGTATCCATGGTCTCCCCAATAGGCAGTTGTAGGAAGGTTTGATGTCCACAACCAGAAAATCTATTTCGTAGGTGGTTGGGCCAATTAGTAAGGGTATCTCAATCCTCCCCATGACTCTTATTTGGGTGCCGTCAAAGGCCTTTACCACGCTCTGGCATTCCTTCATGTGCGAACTGTCCACTAGTAATCTGTTGAGGGTGGACAAGGGCAACACATTCAATACAGACCCGTTGTCTATCAAGACCCCTGGTAGTATGTGCCCTTTGCATCTAGCGGTAATGTGCAAAGCCTTGGTGCATTCTCTACCACCTGGTGGTATTTCATCATCATTAAAATGAATGAAGTTGTCTGCACTTATATGGCCGATCAATCGATCCAACTTGTTAACTGAAATGTCACTAGCGATGTAGGTTTCGTTTAAAGCTTTCATCGCATGCGTTCTGTACTTCTCTCGAGCATTGAAGTAAAGCCAATATGGATATACGCTACCGGTCGTTTGTGCAAATTGTTCTACCACACAATATTCACTGTGTTTTAGAAATTTCAGGAACTCTTTAGCCTCTTCCTCAGTCACCGGCTCCTTAGTCCTTGGTTCGGGCTCAGCTGGCTTTCCTTTCTCTTGTTCCACCATTGGGGCTTTCCCCTTTACTAAGTCATAGGGTCTCCCGCTTCGAGTATGGAAGCCTTCATCTGAATCCTCCTTCGTCACATTAGTCGAGCTCTTTATGACTGCTATATTACACTCATAGTTCCAGGGAACCTCCTTACTATCTTTGTAAGTGAAGGCAACGGGCCTCCGTATTATCACTTTCAGTGTTACTCGTGTTCTCGACTCATTGCCAGCTGAATTCTCCCTTTCGGGGACTGCTACATCACACTCATGATTCTGATGAGCCTCCCTATTATCTTCAACGATAGTGGGCCTCCGTATGACCACTCTCGGTGCTACCTGCATCCCTGCTTTATCACTTTTGGGACGTGAAATAATGATCATCGGAAGGCTAACTTTCGAACCTTTTGCTGTTGGTTCAGACGCGCATATGTTCTTATCTTCTGTGCCTTCATCGTAAAATTCGACTTCTTTATTGTTCATTAAGTTTTGCACCAGAGCTCTAAATTCTCCACAAGTCTGAATCTCATGTCCCAACTCTTGATGGTGTTCACAATAATTTGTCAGCTCTCCTTGACTTTCTTTCGCAATAATTAGTCCATGCTTGACCATTTCTTTCCAGACCCGTCTCAAGGGAGTTCTGACCTCCGTAATATTTGTTTTGATCTTTTTTTCTGAACTTTCACTAATTGCATTGACTCCACCTTTTGGCGTGATTGGGTAAAGGATTTGTTACATTTGACATGTCATCTAACTCCACCACACCCATGTTGATAAATTTCTCTACTAATTTCTTAAAAGTAAGGCAATTCTCTATTGAGTGTCCCGTGATTCCTGCATGATATTCACACTGTGCGTTCGAGTCATACCACTTGGGATACAGGGGTTGCATTGGTTTCAGGTGGTAAGGGGACACAATATGCGCATCGAACAGGGTTTGATACATCTCCTTGTACGTCATCGGAATCGGTGTGATTTGAGGCTGCTCATTGTCTTGTCTTGAGGTACTAGGTTCTTTCTTGGGTAGCCCTTGCTGCCCCGTGGTCGTTGCTTTTGGCTGATTAATGGTGATTGACTTCGGGTGTCCCATGCTTGCATTATTCACCTCACTTTCTTTCTTCCTTGGGGGCATTCTTTTGACACTTTCCCCCGTCTTGATCCCTCCACTTTTTATAATGTTCTCGATCATTTCTCCGGTTGTCACGATGTATGAAAAGCTCCGGGTTGCACTTCCTATCATATGCATGAGGAATGGGGCCTTCAGTGTTCAGATAAAGAGTATCGTGGCTTCTTTCTCCAGAAGTGGTGGCTGGACTTGGATGGCGACCTCCCTCCACCTTTGTGCATATTGCCTAAAGTTTTTGTTTCCTTTCTTTTCCATGTTTTGAAGAGTGATCCTATCGGGGGTCATGTCCATTACGTGACTGTATTGCTCCAAGAATGCTTGAGCCAAATCATCCCATGAACCAATTTTGGTACGACTCAACTAATTGTACCATCTGGCTGCAGCTCCCACCAGGCTGTCTTGGAAACAATGGATCAGTAGTAGGTCATTATTAGTGTAGCCCGTCATCCTTCTAAAAAACATAGTGATATGTGCCTCTGGGCAACTTGTCCCATTGTACTTTTCGAACTCAGGCGTCTTAAAATTGTACGGGAGCACTAAGTCGGGAACTAAGCTTAAGTCATTGGCTTTTATTCCCCGACCTTTACTGGCATTTTCTAGAGCTTTGAATTTCTCCTCCAACCACTTATATTTATCCTCTAGCTGTTTTGGTAATTCCTGTTTTGCCTTCTCAGCCATCTCATCCAAATCTGGGACGCTGGGATTGATCGGACTTTCTCCTGGGTTGGTACCCGAACCCGTCGGGAGGTGTGTCGGTATTGCAGTATCGGCCTGATATTACGACCTGATAGTGACAGATGCCCTTTGGGGGTACGTGTCTGGTGGCGTTTGGGCGTTCGGTGGGGTAAGAGAGGGGTTATCACCGCTGCTCCACTCGAGCCGGTAGCAACGCCTCTCTTTTTTCGCTTTTTAGACATCAGTTGCATCAGCTGGCTTATCATGTTATTCTGGGATTATTGCATCCGCTCCATCATGTCTTGCTGGTTTTTGGCTAGTTGTTCTTGTAATTGCTCTTGTCCTTTCATTTGATCCTAGATTTCTTTTTGCATCTGTTCTAATCTTTCCATTCTTTGATCTATTATCCTTGTTTTGCCTCTTGTACCGTAGTGATGTTCCAGGGTAACTACCATAATTTTAGGGTCCCTTTGTGAGATTCGATGTGTATGATGCAATGAAATGCAAATGTATAGTATGAATGCAAAAAAAGTGTTGATTTGATTCAATTCCATTAGATAAACTTTACTAGAAAACAAATTTCTTTTCATAGAACGGACGATTACATATACGACTTTGCCCTAATTCCTAAATCCTTGACTTTCCTAAGAAGCCAAGCTAAACCTTGGCCTCGCTCTGATCTTGACTCGTACATCAGACTCAACGCATCAGCCCGAACCGCCAAGGTTTGCAAATGATCGGCCACCTCTCGAACTTGAGCCACGGCTTCGCCCATTACATAGTCTCTGTTTCTAATCTGTTCGTGGGAATGATGGAGCTGCTCCCTCCAATGTTCATCGTTCGCTTCAAGGAGCTCAACCCAAATTTTGCTATCTTGTAATGCAGTCTCGAGCTCCCCTATCCTTCCTCTCATCTCCTCGATTTTGTGCTGACTGGTTCTTAGTTCGACTACCGAGTTGTGACCATGGTGCCGATGCAGTGACCTTTCTAATTCCGCTACTTGGGTGCGTAACCTCTCGTTTTCGCTTTGGCTTTCCAACAGGCTCTTTTTCAAAGCATCCTCTCGTACTTGAGCATCTTGAAACTTCCTCTCTCACAGATTGGCTCTGGACTTTTCTTCTTTAATTTCCTGTCGCCATTGCTCTGACGTTTTGCCCAAACCAGCAGTTCTGATGGACATGCGTAGCTTCTTATAGTCCTGTTTTAAACTATCCAAATCCTCTTCGCCTTGTTCTTCCCTTTTTCAATCTCTCACCTCGAACTTCTCGGATGTCCACATCTAACCCCAACTGCATCTTTTCCCCTTCTAGCTGCTCTATCCTCTTACCTAATTCCCGGCTCTTTCTCTCGAAATCTTGCTTGATAATCTCTAATTTAGACGGGATTACTTGCAGCTGTTCTTCTATTGGTCGAGCATTTCCTTGGATTGGCCTTGGGACATTGTCGTTGATTCTTTTGCCCCACCATTGTTCATACTCGAGGGTCGCTATAGGCCCCATGGGGAGTCTCTTCATTTTTCGGGTTTGGGTCCATGCATCCGATATTTCGCGAACTCTCTTCTTATAGTTGTCATCCTTGTATGAGAACTCACATTGGGATAATCCATGTATCGCAGGTATGAACTGTCTCGATTGATACTGCCTCATCACTAGTAACGGGGCATATCCGACAGCTCTCCATATTCCGAGTAAAGGAACCCAGTCGAACCCTCCACATCGATACAAGATATCGTCAGTGATCATCCACGGAGCCCTCCATTCTACATCTTTCACTTGCAGATTTTAGAGAATCGTTATCTATTTTTCTCCAGATAGGTCGTCCCGCCTTGGTGTTCTTGCTAATTCCTCTAAAGGAGAATAGTTTTCGAAAAAGACTTTGCATGAGACCTTTTCTATCTTCCAAAAATGGCAATGAAACCAAGATAAAAATAGCTGTGCGCATCCTACGAATCTCCCTTCCCCCGCTCTTCGGCAAGCGTTCAATGATCTGAAAGTTTCGGCTAAAATTGCTGGGATGGGTGTAACTCCCTTATCAAGTTTATCAAATAGATCCGAAACCGCATCCTCTATATGCCTTAACGCCTTGGGAAAGATGACCAAATCATAGATGTTTAGAGCGAAGACGTCGACCTTCTTTTTGTTGTCAGGATAAGCCGAGATCAGGTCCCTCAAGTGTTTCCATGGGATGCATTTATAATCTCCCTTCTGCTTGATCCGGGCCGTAACCCATTGCTCGCTCATCCCTGTGATGTTCATTAGCCTTTTTGAGAACGCCGGCACATTAGCAAACCTTGAATATGCCTTATTAGTTTGAAGTCTCGGGCATCGGAACAAAGCTGTGTACTCCTCTATGGTAGGCACCAAATCCACCTTTCCGAAAGTGAAGCAACTGTAAGCGGGGTTCCAAAACTGGGTAATAGCTCAAAGTAGGTACTCATCTACCTTGATATCCAGCAGATAGTGTAAATTACCGTAATTATAGTAGAACAGTTGTTTTTCCTCATTCCCCCATGAGTCCCATATTTCCTTCAATTCTCGCAGGTCATTCTGAGCCACGCTGATGCGGGTGAAATCCCATAACTCTGATTCATGCCCCACTGTCAGGCTATCTTCTTTTTCTTGCTGTACTCTTTCGAACCACACTTAGACGGCCGCATTATCCTCCACTCTATTGAGAAACCCCTTTTCCATGTCAAGCTTTTCTATCTAGTAATCGAATGCGAATCAACACCTTTTTATGATGAAATGTCATGCGGTAAAAGCAAAACACAACAAGTTAGTATCAGGTACAAAAGGAACTTCAAATAAACGGGAAATAATCACACTCCTATTTAAGGTAACAACTAGGGTTTGCACGGCCCTACCTACAACGGGCTCTTAGGTCTCTCTCTATATGTGGTTCGGTTCTAAAGCAAGGGTACCTGAACCAGCAGATTCCTCGATCCTCACCCATTATAGGCTCATATGGACCAAGTTCAGTTTAGGGGGATACATATCCCTATGGCTACACGGAGATAAAAATCTCACGAAGACATAGGTACGGATGTATCCTGGAAGCGATCCACTATCTTGCACGGAGGTAAAAACCTCACGAAAGAGTAGCTTCTCACTCCCATTTAAGGGTGTGACCGCAATGGTCATGCAGTACGATGCCAAAGTACTTTATAAGACGCAACATCATTGGAACCATAATATCAGCAAATGCATTGAAAGAAACATGATTTTTCAAAACAAATTTCCAAACTTTTGACAAAAGGACAAAAACCAATCAATTTATGGCCTGACTCTCAAAAGTCCCCAGTGGAGTCGCCAAGCTGTCGTAACCATTTCTCAAAAAAAAAAAACGGGAATCGACTTGGCGTTTTGAAAATGAAAAAAAACGGGAGTCGCCACCGACCCTTTACCAGGTGTGATCGGCACCTTTGTTTTAATAAAACATTTTTGATTTACTAAAACAATGTTTTGGTCTTCGAGAATTTGAGAAAATAAGTTCGGGAGTCGGTTACGTGCGAGGAAGGGTTAACACCCTCGTCACGCCCGCAATTGGTACCAAATCGATTAATTAATGTCCCCATGTCGAAAGTTTGAAAATTTTGAAAGAATTTAAAAATTTGATTTCTTTTGGAAATATTTGAATTTTCTCGAATTGAATGTCAAGATTTTCTTGTTTCGAAGGAACAAAATATCGCATCCAGTACGTAGGACACGATGACTTTAATCCTCAAATTCAGGATCATCTCGTAGTTCCCGAGACTCATGCATTAGAACATCAAAAGGATATTCGACTGTTTGGCCAAGCGAGAGAACCGAAACCCAATGCATAGGGCACGGTCCCTCGAATTCCCAAACATAGAATATTGCCTTGTTTTGAAAACTTTTTGATTTTGGATGGAGTTTATGAAAGATCTTAGGTTAGGTTTTAAAGAAATATGATTCAAAGCGCGGATGGAATCACGCGATGAAGAGAACGATAATGTAACACGAATTTGGTGTAATGACAACATAATGCACATAATACATGACATTGAAATCATTAATCAAAAATATTGACATGCATGAATAATAATAATAACAATGATGGCACAATCATGTGAACAGCACTAACGCTGATAATAATATCAAAGACGTGGAAATACGGATAAGCAGGTCACAATATATGCAAGAATGATAACCGCATAACTTAAGCGACTTAAGTATCAACATTAATAACATTGGAATGATGAATTAAACAATTCTAAAAGAAATGACACATAAAACAATTTAAAAAAATTAACAAAATGATTTTAAGTCAAAACTACATACTAAAGAAGAAGTAAATGATATACATGACATAACTTTAAAATGGTGTCAAAAATTAAAATATTCAGTGCATGATTTGATAAAGATAAAAAAAATTAGAAATAAATAATGATGATAACATGATAAATAACAAAATAAAATAAAATGAATAAACATATAAACATTTTAAACAGATTGGAAACTGGATTGCAATGATATTTAAACAACAATGATCAAAATTGTAATGGAAAATGCGGGCTTGGACCAGATTAAAACATGATAAAAATAATGGGGTGAGATCTTTAAATAACAAATGGAATGCGAGTTGGGTTCAATCAACAAGCATCAAAAAGGGGAGGTCTAACTGTGCAATTATCCCTTTTAAGGGATATGCGCATACCCCCTTTTTCAGCAAACGGCGACGTCGCTTTAATGTTGATTTTAAAGAAAAAATTTTAGCCCTAAGTATTTTCTCAAAACAGAAACAGCAGCCCCTTTTATTTATTTTCTCTCGTCTCTCCGTTTCCGCCCTTTTCACCTTCTCGATCGATCGGGTTTTCGAAGTCGTTCATCGCTCCGCCGCGACGCCATCGGGTTGGTGGCCAGCGGCACTCCAAACGGTGGGCCTTAAATCCATTTCGAAGCCCTTCAATTCCCTGTTTAAGATGTCCCGACGCTAATTTCTTAGACTCGTTCTTCGAACCAGATGGCGACGACGGCACCAGCTTCTCCGACGACGCGATACAGGTTCAGGTAAGATTTCCTTATTTTTATCGCATGATTATAAATCTTCGTATTAAGTGTTGGGAACGGTAAATAAAAAGGAGTAAAGAAAAGACTGGAATAAGACCGGGAAATAGAAAAAGAAAATGTAATGACCTTTTTTAATTCGATTTTCCTTGATTGCTGATGATTTTTGTTATTGTTTGCTTTTGTAATAGGATTTGAAACAGTAAGTAATGAACATAGAAAAAAAGGTATTAAATTAAAGGAGATATAACAGCAAAATTCAAACAACAACCTTGTGCTTTGTTTCTTTTTTGGGTCATATTTTCATGAAAAAAAAAGCCCTTTATAAGGTTTGTTTCGGTTGTTTTATAATCGATTTACAAAAGCATCGGTTCCTGTTTCTGCCATATTTTTTGTTGTTCGTGGTTGTTTTCTCTGGCAGGGCATGGGCGAGGCACTTGGTGGAGACGGAGGCCGAGGCGCACGGGCGCTGAAGTGTCAGAAGCATGGGGCACGGGGAACGACGCGCGTGCGAGAGACGCGCGGATCTGAGAAGGCGCGCGTGGGAGTGGCCGTGGGCGACGCGCGTGGTTCTCGCGGGGGAAAAGGCCGACGGCGCATTTAGGGGAACGTTAGGGTTTCTGTTTGTTTTTTTTTATTTTGGGCCACTGGGCCATTCGAGTTGTTGGGCTGCATTGGGCTTTTGTAATTGGGTTATGGACTTTTAGTGGACTTTGTTAATATTGGGTTTTTTGGTTTTATTGGGTTTTATTATTCTGACGGGCCTGGGTTTTGTAATTGGGCCTTAATTTCCGGCTTGTAACTCGACGTTTGGACACTCTAATAATATTTTGGATTTTTAATTTGGTTTTATTTTGACTAAATGGGCCCGGGCAGAAATTGGGTATTACAGCTATCATAGTTGGCCTCACGCACATGATCTTCATAGGTAAAAAAAAGGTGGTTTTTAATGAGCATAATGATATGTTTGGGCAAGGAAATTTAAATAATGTTTAGCCCATTAACAATTGTGTCCAAGTTGGATCTCCATTGGGCCGTGGTCAACCGGTCGGACCATTTAATGGTGAAAGGTGCAGTGCTTCCAACCCGCATGTTCCTTGGAAAACCAAACCGCACGCTCGAGTGTACTCTGGTTCAGACCCGTGTATTGGCCTTCCTCGGATTGGTGATTTGCATGCCTCTTGTTTTTGGGATTCTTTCGGATCGCATATTAACACTGCTCAACTTGGATCTAATGATAGAGGTACGGATTCGTATATACCAATGTCTGTTGCTACTGCATCATAGTACCCCGACTCGAGTGCTAGCAATCATGTCTGCCGTGATATGTCGATCCTAAATAACTTTACACCATATTTAGATACCTCTTCTCTCTTGATGGGTGACGGGATTTCGGCTCCAATCTTGTCTATTGGTAATGGTGTTTTACATACGCGTTCTAAGTTACTTCGGTTATCTAATATTTTATGTGTGCCGAAAATTTAGAAAAATTTGTTGTCTGTGTCTCAGTTTGCCACTGATAATAATGTGTATTTTGAGTTTCACCCGGTATATTGTGTTATTAAGAACATCATGACCCGGGAGACACTGCTGAAGGGCCACATTCGTGACGGTTTATATCGATTCTCTCTGCCAGATTTATCTCAACAGTCTACTCGAGCCCTAGTTGCTACCTCTACTGTTCTTCAAAATAAGTCTCATAAAGGTGATGTGTTTTCCTTGTGGCATAAACGTTTTGGCCATCCATCTATTACTGTTTTTAAAAGCATTTTAAATAAATGTAATATTGTATCGAAAGCGATTTGCCTTGAGGGTATATGTACGGCTTGTCAAAAAGGAAAGTCGCATAAGTTGCCATTTCCACTGCCTACTACTAAATATAGTAATCCTTTTAACTTGATTGTATCTGATCTTTGGGGCCCTGCGTCTGTAGCTTATGGGAATAATTGGTATTATATAGAATTTGTTGATGTTTGCACCCGTTTCACGTAGATTTATCTACTTCGTCAAAAGTCTCAGGCAGTGTAATGTTTTGTTCAATTTCAACAACTGGTTAAAACTTAGTTTGGAAAGAGTATCAAACAGTTTTAGAGTGATTGGGGCGAAGAGTATCGAGCTTTCACATTTATTCTAGCTTCTCAAGGTATTATTCATCTGTTGTCCTGTCTACATACTTCTAAATAAAATGGAATGGCTGAGCGCAAACACCGTCACATTGTTGACATGGGTATCACTCTTCTAACTCAAGCTGGCCCGTCTATGGAGTACTAGGGATATGCATTTTGCTGTGCTATTCATCTCATTCATCGTCTTCCTATTTTGTTCTGAACAGACAAACTCTATTTAAAGCTCTTTATGGAAACGAACCCAACTATGACCACCTAAAGGTTTTTGGGTGTTGTTGTTTCCCCATCTACGCCCTTTTCAGACAAATAAGTTGGATTTTTTATCTCAACCGTCTGTCTTTTTAGGGTATAGTACTCAGCACAAGGGATATCAGTGTCTCCTACCTACTGGTAAGGTTGTTATCTCACGACATGTCATTTTTTATGAAGACAAATTCTTGCACTCTAAACCTACTGGAAAGAGAGCTGTTCTTGACCATCCTTTATCGATTTCAAACTATGTTCCACTTGTTCGAACTAACTGTTCTCGTCATGTGGCACCATCCGTTGCTCAAACTCCTATGTCCTATTCTCAACAAGCTGAATGCCTACCAACGATTTCATTGGATGAAGCTCAACCTGAGGTTGCATCTGATCGAGAGCCAAATAACTCTCCTTTTTCTGATGAGGCAGGTAGTTCAGGTCCTTCTTCTAGTGTTGTGCCCTCTCCTGATACTCAGGCACCATTGCTGCCTGTAACTAATGTTCATCCAATGGTAACTCGTTCAAAAGTTAGTGTATTCAAACCCAAAGCTATGTCTGTTGAAGCTACGGAACCTTCCACAATAAAGGAAGCATTTTCATATTCAGAATGGCGTGCTGCAGCTCAGGCTGAGTATGATGCCCTTATTCAAAATTCTACTTGGGATTTTGTTCCGCTACTATCAAATTGTAAAATTATTGGGTGTAAACGGATTTTCAAAATCAAGAGCAATCCGGATGGTACAATTGATCGACGTAAGGCTCGGTTGGTTGCAAAAGGCTGTTTTCAAGTTCCTAGATGTGATTTCAAGGAAACATTTAGTCCAGTGGTAAAACCTGCTACTATTCGGGTTATTCTGTCCATTGCCATTTCAAGGCAGTGGCAGCTTCACCAAGTTGATGTAAATAATGCCTTCTTAAACAGTGATTTAGACACTGAAGTATTTATGCAACAACCTCCAAGGTATGTCAAGTGTGATTCTGATGGTACACCACTTGTATGCCGCCTAAAGAAAGCTTTGTGTGGCCTTCGTCAGGCTCTACGTGCGTGGTTTGAGAAGCTTAAGCAATTTCTCATGTCTATCGGGTTCGTTGGGTCAATTTCTGATGCCTCGTTGTTTGTTCGAATCAGTCTGGATCTACTCTCTATGTGCTTGTATACGTTGATGATATTATTGTTACTGGAAGCTTGACCACCCGTACAGATTAGTTTGTTCAGTTGTTAAATAATGAATTTTCACTAAAGGATATGGGTGATCTTTATTACTTCCCCGGGATAAAAGTGACTCGGTTTTTCGGTTCTCTACATCTCTATCAAAAGAAATATATCCGTGACATTTTGGATTGATGTTCGTTGACCAATGCAAAAAGTGTTCATACACCGATGGTTAGCTTCTCTTCTCTGTCAAAAAATGATGGTGAGTGCTTGAAGGACCCAACGAAGTATAGGAGTCTTGCTGGAGCACTACAATATGTTGTTCTTACTCGGCCCGATATTGAGTATGCCATAAATCGGGTTTGTCAATTCATGCATAACCTTACTACTTCTCATATGGTCACACTGAAACGCATTCTGTGGTATTTGTGTGGTACTTTGGATCTTGGGATTGTTTTTCATCCATCTGCTCGACTTTCTTTGACTGGCTACGCTG
The DNA here is from genome assembly GCA_025503065.1 of Gossypium bickii. Lineage (NCBI taxonomy): Eukaryota > Viridiplantae > Streptophyta > Magnoliopsida > Malvales > Malvaceae > Gossypium > Gossypium bickii. The sequence continues at coordinate 50,091,994 of CP106709.1, read as the reverse complement.
ACGCCAACTGGGGGTTGGATTTTGACGATAGACAGTCCACCTCCAGCTATTGTGTTTACTTTAGTCAAACTCTCATATGTTGGTGCTCGAAGAAGCAGCAAGTGGTTTCTTGTTTCACGACTGAAGCAAAGTAGAGGAGCCTTGTTGCGGTTACTAGTGAGGTCACTTGGTTGTTGTCATTGTTTCAAGAATTACAAATTCAATCCGATGATACACCTATTGTGTGGTGTGATAATTCCAGTGCCGTTGCAGTTACAACTAATCCTGTTTTACACTCAAAGTTTAAGCACGTTGAGTTGGATCTATTTTTTGTGCGCGAGAAAGTTGCTGATAGGTCTGTTCTCGTGGGTGAAGTTCCCGTGTGTGATCAAGTGGCTAATATTTTCACCAAGCCGCTTTCAGTAACCTCCTTCGCTCGATTTCGAAATTCTCTCCAGGTCTTGCCTGTTGGGAAGATGGATGAATGTTAAGGATAATCTGTTAGGAGTTGTTGTAACAACTAATAGTCTACTAGTGAGTAGTTCAATCTTTTAAATAAGTTGTTATCTAGAAGTTTATATAAACAACTATCATTGTACAAAGAAAGTCAAGTAACTTCAATACACAGAGTTTATTTTTCAGTTTGTATTTCATCTAAAGTTCACCTTAATCCTTTCAATGTTAAGAAAGCACACTTCTTCTCCTTCCTTATTTTGCATCTAGTTTTGCACTTAGAATCCAAGGATCCACCATTATAGCCTATCTCTTTCCTGTCTAAACAGAACCACCTGAAAGGATAAAATTTTCATAAATTATAGTAACATGAAGAAGAAGAAGAAGAAGAAGAAGAAGAAGAAGAAGAAGAAGAACCAGCAAGTGACGATGCTACTTCTCTCATATCTCAATGGCTAATGTTTCAGAAAGAAAAGAAAAAGAATTTGACAACCTAAAAGATTTTAGAGAAAATAGCGTCGGTTCCACACTAGTTCCAGTTATATCAGTTGTGCGCATTATTCCAGTACTAAACTGAAACGCGCAACACCTTTTTTCGCACTGGTGAAAATTTTGACCCGTACCAGTAGCATCAGTCGGAACATAGTGCATGTACATGAATAATATTAAAAAAAAATAAAAATTTACTATTATGCTAAAAACTTAATGAAATGTGACCAATAAAAAAAATGGAATGTGAATTTTTTTTAAAAAAAATTGAACATTCTTTCACATTTAAAATATAAAACTAAAATATAAATAATAAAAACTCAATCACACAGTTATTAAAGAAAAAATATTCATTCCCCTTCAACTTCTTTTATCAAAAAAGGAAAGAAGCTAAATCCTTAAATTTTCATATTGGATGATGGATTTCTATTATTAATTCTGGATTTATTTGAGTGATTCATTTTTATTTGTTGAGTCTATTAATGAGTAATTTATATAATTATGAATATTTTATATTTAAAATTTATTTAATTTTATCCATTTGATATTTGTAAATATATTTATCTACTCATGTTAAATATTTTTTGAAAAATTGATAAATTTGAATTGATACTTTGAAATAGATCAACATCAATATATACCAATTTTAGTAAAAATACAATACGTCTTCCGATACAGTACTAACACTACAGCAAAATAGACTTTTAGCTGCGTTTTTAGTGGCGTTTTAAAGAAAAACGCTGCAAATATTATACATTAGCGGCGTTTGAAGGAAAACGCCGCCAAAAAATGAGCAATAACGGCGTTTTTTAGCAAAACGCCGCTAAAAGTCTGAGCATTAGCGGCGCTTTTGGAAAAACGCCTAAAGTCTGAGCATTAGCGGCGGTTTTGGTAAAACGCCGCTAAAAGTCTGAGCATTAGCGGCGCTTTTAAAAAAACGCCGCAAATAATTTTAAAGTTTTTTTGGATATATATGACTGACTGTTTTTAAATTTATATATTAAATAATTTCTTATATAATTGTAAAAGAGATAACATTAATTTTAATACATTAAAATTATGATTCTAGTTTAAATTATTTAAGAGAAAAATATTTGTTAAAAATGAAAAAAATATTAAATAATTTCTTATATAATGGTAAAAGAGATAGTATTAATTTTAAAATATTGAATTAATTTTCATGATAATTTGGGGTTTATGGTTTAATTTAGGGTATATCGTTTATGGATTAATCTTTATAGTTTACGATCTAGAGTTTATGTTTTAGGGTTTAAGGTTTAGGATTTAAGATTAAGGGTTAGGTTAGGGTTTAGGCTGGATTTATAGTTTAGTTTTAATTATTTTACAGTTATAGGGTTTTGGGTTTAGTGCTTAAACCATATCGAATAATAACTATTTATTTTCTTTATTGTAACTTCATATTGTTATAGTATATGTATAACTAATTTGTATACCCATATCACATACAGGGTAATAGTGTTTGTCAATGTAATTATTTTTAAAAAATAATAATAAATTTAATCTTAACTTAAAAAATCAATAATACATATTAGTAGTATAAAAAAATATATTTTATTCTTTGAAAATAGTAAATTAAAATGATTATAATAAATAAAGATGTCAAATGTTAAAATAAATAGAAGAAATTTGTGCTAATGAACAAATTAATTAATGTAAATTAATTATAATTAACTGTAACAGAAAGAATTTTATTATGAAAATAATAACAATAAGATTAATTTTAAAAAAAAGTCCTTATAATTGTAATAATTTAAAAGTTATTTTATTCAAAAAAAATTAAAATAGATATTCTTTTTTCAAAATTATTGAAAAGATTTAATATTATTTTAATACCAATTCAATTTAAAAAATTACCAAAAAATAATATTTATGAGTTTTTTTAAATTCTCATTACTTTAAAAATTAAAAATATATCTACTTTTAACCACAAATAATCTTAATAACTTCACTTTGGTCAGAAACAGTTTTTTTCTTTTTTAAATTTAAATACACTCATTGCCCATCACCCTTTATTAATTTTTATTCAGCAAGTGTGTGCCTAATTTTTAATTATTTAATGGTGTAAGAAAATGAAATGATGAAAAGTTGAGTCGAAAGCAAAGACCTTCAATTTTGTAATATTGAAGGTATTAGCGGCGTTTTTAGCAAAAAGCAAATCACTAAACAAAACTACGCCGTTTACTTGGGGATTTAGTGGTGCTAGCCATAAAAACGCCGCAAATGAGTAGGAATAGTATAACATTCCAAACCTGGCCCAAACACTACAACCGGATCTGGTATGTCACTAAGGAGATTTCATAAAACATATCGCATTTTGAAGAAAACAACTATCAGGTTTAACCAATTTAAAAAAAAAAACTTCATATTTTAATAATCTGTATAAGATATGAATACAAGGAAACCTTGGTGAATTTTAAGTAAAGACTGAAATTTAATACATGTGTTAGCTTAATTTAATCATAAAATTAAAATGCCTAATAATGAAAGCCCAACATAAAACCAAAACACAAATAATAGTCTAGAGGCCCATGGCATTATTACAACAAAATTTAAAACCCATTGATTAAATATATTTTAAAAATAGAATTTCTAAGTAAAGTCTTCTGCTGGAATAATTACTCTCTCGCATGGCCACCTTGCACTCCTCTCCAGCCCGGTCTGATGCACTAGGTGCTACCTGAAAAGGTTAAATAATATGTTGAGTCGCGAGACTCAGTGTGCAACCCTCGTGCACCATTAGATTTGGGCCTTAACCCCACAGAACATATAACAGAATAATATATAACAAAAATTATGCAAGCCCAACCCAAATCCTAGGTTTCCATCCGCTACACACCACCCTTACCTGCAGTCACACCATTGGGGATTTCTACAATCAACCCACACCGCTACACACCATCGATGGCAGTCATGTTGCTCATCAGATCATGGCCGTAGCCACTACAACAGGTCATGGCAAAAGTGACAACAACAGGTCACGGCAAAAGCCGCTTCTAGCAGTCACGGCAAAAGCGCTACAATGAAACACTTCCTTTCATCAAACCCAACCCCATGCAATCACAGAAATCGGCATACTTATCACATATGTCATCTTAATAGGAACATTCACTTAGGAATGATAGAGATCAATAACCTGGTGATTCGCTTTTACCCTCCTTGGGTTTCATCCGTTATGTCGTGATTTCGGCGTTTTACAGAATATTTCAGATTAATAAATATATTTTTAACAGGCAATCTAAATGGTGTGGAAGTGTTACACACCTGATATCGCGTAGTTTTACACCCTTAGTCAATATCCTTACTATCTGGACCTACAACCCTTAGTCTAAAACCGTGCTCAAAAGCCGGAAGAACGCAAAGATTTGGGCTCCCCTACATTCGGCCAAGGGTTAATAAATACCTGAATTTACACGTTTAAAATTAATAGATCTCCTTACCTTGAAATCCCGAAAGTAACACGATTCGTGTGTTACTGAACTCTGACTTAGAGATCTATGAGATTGACTCCTCTTCAAATCCCGGAATGCCGCAAACGATAGAAAACACCCGATTAGTTAACCATATAGCCATTCGGCTAAGATCTCTAAAAGCCAAAAAAGAATACACAAATCGGCATTTACCTCTACAGATGATTTCAGCTACCCCCTTGCAGAAAGATTCGGCAATCCCAGAAGAAGATCAAAGTGTAGAAGAGTATAGATCTAGGAATTTTGGCTTTTAAGAAAATCCCGAAAAGATGAACTAGATGTGTTTTTCGGCTTTTAGAAGAATTGAATAAGGAGTTTCAGCTTTTAATGAATGGGAGAAGAATAACAATGGGATCAGAAGATTCGGCTAAAAGGAAGTTTCAAAGAAAAAGAAAGAAAAGGTGAGGGAGGTGGTGATTTTTGGCTTTTGAAAGAAAAAATGTTGAGAAAAGAAAACAATGGTGATTTTCGGCTTTTGGAAGAGGAAAGATGAGAAAAGAAAACAATAGTGATGGCCTCTAAATTTTCGGCGCAGGAAGAGAAGAAAGAGTAGGGTTCTAATGCCAGAATTGATTAGCTATCCCCCCTATTTATAGAAATTTCAGTACTTACCTAACATTGCAGATAAATCCTATCTTTTCTCCTTTATCTTAATCTACTAACTCATCCAAAAGAGACTTAATTAGCTCCAACTCCTCCTCCTTTATCAGCTTATTATCCATATAATTTAAAACATAAAATCCCCTATTTTATAGCCACATTGCCGTCCCCCCAGCTCTCCTTAGGCTGCCGAAATTGGCCCAATTTCTTGGGCTCCAAGCGGCCACACTGAGGCCTCATTCCTTTGCCTATTGGCGCCACTTAAAGCTCCCTCCTACTGCGCCTCTTTTCCCTAGGCCACAAGCCCATCTTGCCAATTACACTCTTAATACTTTATTTAAACCCAATAGTCTCTAAACAAAATATTTAGCCAAGACCTCGGTCCATTCCTGAGCCCAATTTGCACCTCTAAACCTCAAATTAAGATTTTAAGCATACAATACCAAAATGCATAGGCCCATTAATTCAGGATGTTACAGTTCTTCCCCCCTTAAAGAAATTTCGTCCTCGAAATTTCCTCATACCACCCAAGTCTTACCACTATGCTTTCGCTGCGCACTCTAATTTAATAATATATAAACATTGCACGCATACAGTTTCTATACCCAAAAATATAGCATCCACACAAAACATACCTGACTTAATAGTGATTGAACAATCCCGAGCCTTATGCTCCTCAGACCCGCACCTTAAACACGACTTCCTCTAATATTCACCTGGATGACGCCTTCTGCAATATTCGCAAACCCAGAAGTTTGGACGTACTTTAATATGCTTCACAAAACGAGACTGCAGCCCTAGAAAACTACGATCTCTTTTTTCCTTATAGTCCATGCACCCAACCCGAAGTGTTTCACCGATTTCTTTAACCTCCTTTAGTACCTCCCTAACTAGCTGAGTCAGCACATCAGTCCTAACACTTCCACGGCCTCGGCCGCGGCCTTTTGTTCCTCTTCTAGCGCTCATCGTTGATTCTCGTATTATCTGAATTAGAAATTTTATGAATTATTAATTTTCTTCCACTAGTTATCCACGAACAGTCTTATGAATAGTAGTTTTAAGAGTAGTTCTTTCGAATTCTACAATTCAGTCTCAAGTTCACATCTCCTAGTTCCAAGAAACACATACATTCATTCATCAAACATCATCATGCAAATAGCATCCACGAACCTACATTCATCATATAGGGGTATTTTGGTAATTTTGCAATTCGGGGTATTTTGGTCATTTTGAAATCTAGGGGTATTTTTGAAATTTTGCAAAACTTGAGGGTATTTTGGTTGCGAAATAGGGTGGCTGGTCCTTTCCGGGTTTTAATTATTAACTTTGGCCCGTCAACAAATCCTTGTGGCCAGGGTAAACAGTCACTACGCACCAGGTAGGATTCCAGCGAAGAGGAGGTGAGTCTCTAGGACTGCTTAAGTACCAGGCTCTTCCGGATCCAATCCTAGACATGAGCATGCCTGTTGCCACACCCTAGTCTTATGGCTCGTTCACGGGTTTGTTTAGTGAAATTAAGTCTTATGAGATTTAGAAAGGTGTTTGAGCTAGGCCTAAAGTCCATCAAGTTCTAGAAAAAATCTACGTCCCTTAAAACCCATCAAGCCCACATACATATATAACACACAGTGAGTTCAGAATACTTACCTGGCGGACTTGGGCCGGAGACGTAGGTGCCATGCCGAGAAAACCCTCCTGTGTTATTTATAAACATGTATGTTTCCCAAAACCCATCTTTAGAAAACGTTTTGAGCCCAAAACCACAAAGCTGAGTTTTGAATCAGGCTCTGATACCAATTTGTAACACCCCAAATCCGACCCAAACACTACAACCGAATCAGGTATGTCACTAAGGAGATTTCATAAAACATATCGTATTTTGAAGAAAACAACTATCAGGTTTAACCATTTAAAAAAATTTAATATTTTAATAATCTGTATAAGAATCCAAGGAAACCTTCGTGAATTTTAAGTAAAGATTGAAATTTAATACATTTGTTAGCTTAATTTAATCATAAAATTAAAATGCCTAATAATGAAAGCCCAACATAAAACCAAAACACAAATAATAGTCTAGAGGCCCATGGCCTTATTACAACAAAATTTAAAACCCATTGATGAAATATATTTTAAAAATAGAACTTCTAAGTAAAGTCTTCTGCTGGAATAATTACTCTCCCATGGCCACCTCGCGCTCCTCTCCAGCCCGATCTGATGCACTAGATGCTACCTGAAAAGGTTAAATAATAGGTTGAGTCGCGAGACTCAGTGTGCAACCATCGTGCACCATTAGATTTGGGCCTTAACCCCACAGAACATATAACAGAATAATATATAACAAAAATTATGCAAGCCCAACCCAAATCCTAGATTTCCATCTGCTACACACCACCCTTACCTGCCCGTCATACCATTGGGGATTTCTACAATCAACCCACACCGCTACACACCATCGATAGCAGTCATGCTACTCATCAGATCATGGTCGTAGCCACTACAATAGGTCATGGCAAAAGCCACTACAACAGGTCACTGCAAAAGCCGCTACAACAGGTCAAGGCAAAAGCCGCTACAACAGAACACTTCCCCTTTCATCAAACCCAACCTCATGCAATCACAGAAATCGGCATACTTATCACATATGTCATTTTAACAGGAACATTCACTTAGGAATGACAGAGATCACTAACCTGGTGATTCGCTTTTACCCTCCTTGGGTTTCATCCATTATGCCGGGATTTTGGCGTTTTACGGAATATTTCAGATTAATAAACATATTTTTAACAGGCGATCTAAATGGTGTGAAAGTGTTACATACCTAATATCGTGTAGTTTTACACCCTTAGTTAATATCCTTACTATCTGGATCTACAACCCTTAGTCTAAAACCTTGCTCAAAAGCCGGAAGAACGCAAAGATTTGGGCTCCCCTACATTCGGCCAAGGGTTAATAAATACCCGAATTTACACGTTTAAAATTAATAGATCTCCTTACCTTGAAATCCAGAAAGTAACATGATTCGTGTGTTACTGAACTCTGACTTAGAGATCTATGCGATTGACTCCTCTTCAAATCCTGAAATGCCGCAAACGATAGAAAACACTTGATTAGTTAACCATATAGCCATTCGGCTAAGATCTCTAAAAGTTGGAAAAGAATACACAAATCGGCATTTACCTCTACAGATGATTTCGGCTACCCCCTTGCAGAAAGATTCGGCAATCCCAGAAGAATATCGAAGCGTAGAAGAGTATAGATCTAGGAATTTTGACTTTTAAGAAAATCTCGAAAAGATGAACTAGATGTGTTTTTCGGCTTTTAGAAGAATTGAATGAGGAGTTTCGGCTTTTAGTGAATGGGAGAAGAATAACAATGGGGATCAGAAGATTCAGCTAAAAGGAAGTTTCAAAGAAAAAGAAAGAAAAGGTGAGGGAGGTGGTGATTTTCGGCTTTTGAAAGAAAAGATGTTGAGAAAAGAAAACAATGGTGATTTTCAGCTTTTGGAAGAAGAAAGATGAGAAAAGAAAACAATGGTGATGGCCTTCAAATTTTCGGCACAGGAAGAGAAGAAAGAGTAGGGTTCTAATGCCAGAATTGATTAGCTATCCCCCCTATTTATAGAAATTTCGGCAGTTACCTAACCTTGCAGATAAATCCTATCTTTTCTCCTTTATCTTAATCTACTAACTCATCCAAAAGGAACTTAATTAGCTCCAACTCCTCCCTCTTTTTTCAACTTATTATCCACATAATTTAAAACATAAAATCCCCTATTTTGTAGCCATATTGCCGTCTCCCCTAGCTCTCCTTGGGCTGCCGAAATTGGCCCAATTTCTTGGGCTCCAAGCGGCCACACTGAGGCCCTCTTCCTTTGCCTATTGGCGCCACTTAATGCTCCCTCCTACTGCGCCTCTTTTTCCTGGGCCACAAGCCCATCTTGCCAATTACACTCTTAATACTTTATTTAAACCCAATAGTCTCTAAACAAAATATTTAGCCAAGACCTCGGTCCATTCCTGAGCCCAATTTGCACCTCTAAACCTCAAATTAACATTTTAAGCATACAACACCAAAATGCATAGGCCCATTAATTCAAGATGTTACAAATAGTGGCATTTTTTTTCAAAACGCCGCAAAAAGAAATTAAATTTAATTTAAACAGTGCGGTTTTTATTTTGTCAATTTTCTCATTAAGTTTTCTCCTCTCCTCTCCTTTTCGTGCTAGGTCTTCTCCTTTATTTGCTCTTAACCTTTCCCAACAGATCTCCTTTTCGTGCTCTTCGCCTTTCTTTCTTCCCTCCTTTTGGTTTTTCTTTTTCCTTTTCCTTATATTTGTCTTTATTATTTTTCCCTTTCTCATGTTAATTCTTAGATGGTGAGAAATGAAATGGATATCCCTAAAAAACTTGATTTATAATTTGGGGGCTCTAATAGTTTACTGTATCTGTAAGATCAAAAAGGAAAATGGAAATTTTATTTGTTAATTGTTTATTTAGATCCAGTCATTCTAGCAGCGATCTCGTCCAAGATAAGTGGTTCAAAGAAGGCAAAATTGGAGACGAAATTTAAGGGATTTGAGTGGCCTGTTAATGAACTTAAGGTGTTCGTGGAAGAGGATTCGAGGAACTCTAACGGAGGCAGCTGGATTTGATCAAAAGGCAAGGTTCCTCATTATCTCTTTCATCGTTCTTCTTGCTTTCATGATTACCATTTTTTTGATCTTAGGAAACCCAAAGTCCGATTCACATGTGGACGATTATATGCTATTTTTTTAATGTTATTTGAACTAGTTAAATTCCTTGTATGGTTGGTGATTATGAATTGGACTTGTTTAAAGTGTGAAATTAAATTTAATAATAATAAATTCAGTGAATAAAATATCAGAAATTATTTTTGAAAATCAAATATAGCATTGCTTATCTTGCTTGATTATTAATAATCAGGAGAAGCGTTTATTTTTGCAGCCTGGCCATGCATTCGTGGTTCTTAGCTGGTAAGCTCAATATGTAGTTTGCACTTAATTTAGACATAGAAAGTCCAAGTTTTAAGCTTGCCTTCTAGCTATATAGATTGAAGTGATTGCCTGTATTTTATGTTTCCCCTTGGATGAACTGTTCCAACTATTTCTGCCATAATTATGTAAAACTCAACCATATGGTAATAAACAGAATCTAGTCTTATAAGTGCACTTAACAAGGATAGCAACATTCCAAACAGACGCTTCTCTTTGCTGTGGTGGAGCAAAAGGTGCTTGCTTACCTTCTTCTTGTTGCTATGCTATCAATTGCTGTAACACCCCAAACCCAGCCTAGAAGTTAGGCCCGAATCCAGAATGTCACATTAAAGGCACAATTCAAAACGGTTTTGCTAATTTAAAAAAAAAATTTAAGGCCCAAAAGCCCAAAATCTTTTAGTCTTATTAATTAAAGATAAAAACCCATTTTATTAAATTAAGTATTTCAGAAACCAAGTTTGAACATAAGAGCTTACTTAGGTTTAATAACTAAATAAACAATTAGTCTCAAAACCCAAAATAAATCTGAAATCAAAACGGAGTACAAGGCCTTATTACATCCACTAAAAATTAAGTAACTAAAAACATGTATTTCTAAACAAATAAATGAAAATTTAAGCCTCTTGTAGTGTGGCCACCTCTGAGTCCTCTCCCACATCGAGTCGTCTATTCGGGATTACCTGAAACATTAAATTAAACGGGTGTGAGTTTCAAAACTCAGTGTGTACAACCCTTGGCAGACAAATCACTTACAAATATTCACATTAGGCCTAAGCCCTATCAAAATCGGTGGTCTTCGGCTTTAGCCCACAATGACCTCATATCATAACATATCGTATCATTTATAAACAAATAATGCAAACCCACCCCAAAAATCCATCCGCTATACACACCATTTCCCTTCCAACCTTATGACTCCTGTGGGGAGTTTTAGCTCAACCTACCCCTCCGCTACACACCAAGGGTAGCCCGGTTACGGTACTACCGAATGTTGCAACAAAGCTGCTAAACACATGTTGGGCTTAAAGCCTTCTGTGGATCCATACCATACGGCCATGCGATCCTGGATCCATACCATGCGGCCATGCGATCCTGGATCCATACCATACGGTTATGCGATCCTCAAATCTTCCTCCGTACCATAATTCCCACCCATATGCATCCTAAACAGAATATCATATGAATGCATCAAACACACAAGTAACATCCATAAACTTATATTCGTCACATAGGGGTATTTTTGTCATTTCACTACTCGAAGGTATTTTCGTAATTCTATCTTACATGGGTATTTTTTTGTAATTTTCCAACATAAGGGAATCTTGGTAATTTTACAAAATAGGGGTATTTTGGTACTTTCGCAAAACAGGGGTATTTTAGTACTTTACAATCTAGGGGTATTTTAGTAAATTTACAAATATAAGGGTAATTTAGTAATTTTGCAAATATAAGGGTATTTGGTCCTTTTCGAGTTTTAGCTATGAACTTTGGCCCATCAACAAGTCCTCGCAGCTAAAGTGAACAGACACTACGCACCAGGTAGGATTCTAGAAAAGAGGAGGTGGGCCACTAGGGCCGCTTAAGTACCAAGCTCTCCCTAAATCTACTCCTAGACATACGTACGTCTGTTGCCACACTCCAACCCATCGACTTGTTCATAGACATGTTTAATTAGATTAAGTCTTATGGAATTTAAGAGTTGTTCAAACTAGGCCTGAGGTTCATAAACCCTAACATACATGTCTACGTCCCCATAAGCCCATCAGGCCCAAATCACACCCTTACGACCCATTAGGCCCAAATATTATCATATGGCCTTTTAGGCCCCAAACAAATCTAAATTGTGTATCATGCATGACTAACTCAATACGTTTAACAAACTAACCCATTTCATCAATTCTTAGCCTCAGGGCCCATCGGGCCCATTTAGCCACTTTCGGCTTTTCGACATTACTAATATCGTGTGCGTAGTGTTTGTACACACCTTGTAGCCTTGCGTGCTGCGAACCCCTTAGTCACGAACCTACAATTGACATCACCTAATAATTAATCGTAACTTATGATGTACTTTATCAGAAAGCGAAACCTCACCGCAACCTTACCGTGTGCCTTACTTTCTCGTAGCCCTTCCTTTGCCACTATTGGTGATTATCCTCTAGATCTGCATCCAAACACCTATATCATCAATAACCAAGTGACCCATGTTGATCATAAATCACCCCTATGAGCCACAATAGATTCGACCACTTATTAAAACTCTAGCTGGATCGAGAATACTTACTACCTTGATAACAATCCTTACCTACCGTGCTTGCGATTGCTGAGCCTCACCCTTGTTAATACATGGTAACAGCAAAGAGGGGTTAGATAGCCCTTTAGCTTTTAACAAAACACACTAAAAATTCAACTAAGTTCTTACCGAAATCTTCCTTTGATCCTGCGACTTAAGTCCGGCTTTTGAGACTAGAAAAGTGACAGAGGCAATTCGGTAACACTTGGGAGATAAGAAATAAAAGTGATTTGGCTAGAACCGAGTGGTGAACCAAAAAGGAATTTGAGAAGGGAGGATATGAAGGATTCGGCTTTGGCACACCTAGAAAACGTCTGCCTCTCACAAGTGATGAAATTCGGCTAGCAGAGAAGCAAAAATTCAGCATTAACCTAGGAACTTAATTCGGCACTCATATATATAGCCCCTAGCCGAACTTCCCTTCCCTCAGAGTCCAATTCGGCACCACTATATCCACCTCCCAATCCCTATATTTTCTCCCTTACCTGCACCTTAAATTTCTCTCCTGAACACTCCTTTTCAGAGTCCATTCCAACGCCAACTCCTTCTGTCCAGGCACAAAAATAAAACTCCTTAATTTTCCCTTCCTAGGCCTCGAACCTTGGACCACTTGACTGCCTAACACGCCACCTCATAGTCCCTATATGATGCCGCTTTCCACTGGACTACAAGCCCATTTGTGTCCTCTCTCCTCTTAATCTGCTTATGAGGCTTCATGCTTGAGACTAGGGTCCACTAAGTAAGAAAAATAAATTTTTCCCTAAGGTCACCCTTAACTCTAAGGCTTCAATTAATCCCGATACTATCTTAATAATATTCTAAGTGCTACTTATATCTCAAAAATTTTTAAACGCTCCCATTCCCAAGGCCCATTGGGCCCAATTCTTCTAGGCCCAAATTCGGGGTGTTACAATTGCAACATTCCAAACAGACCCTTTGGTTTCTATTCTTTCACTCCCAAAACCTGTAATTGCTTTGGATGCCATCTCTAGTTTAAACCTTTGTTTTATCTATAGTTCTTACTCTCTTTTTCTTTTCTTTTTTTAAATTTAGGAGTTAAAATAAAAAAAATATTGATTCTGATGCAAGTTTGAAAGTGGAGAAAGAGAATATCTGTTTTCTTTCATTTGTTTGTTTATAAGTTTCATAGGGAGTTTTCTCAGTTAAGGTTTTTTGGCAATTTTGTCTATAATTTTTGTTCTTTTCAAGGTAGTAACATTGCCTGGCATATGATATGGATAATTTAGGAAACATTGCCCTTGTTTATGAAGCTAATGGGTGTTATTATAAGGTTTCTTTTCTTATTTATTTATTTATTTAAAGCTATTATATATATTAATGTTAGTGCTCAGTAAGGCATTACAAAGATTCAAAATGTCCATTATGTTACTGTCATCTTGTTTACCTTTTTTTAATTCATGTTTAATATACTTTTTAGTGGGTGTATTGCATTATGCAACTTGGAACCATGTAATACCAATTTGTTTTTATTATTAAAATTGAAGTAATGTTTGATGCTGCTTTAATTATGCTTCACACTTGATCTACTACAATATCTTTAGTCAGAGTTGGTCAATAAACAAATAAATAAAATACTCAGTTGATAGACTTTAATGCCTACACCAAGTCTATACAAGGTCAAGAGCTCACTTCTTACTTGCTTGTCATGGCACCACTTAAAGCCAAGTTTAAAGTCAATGAGGGAACCAAAAGAGTAAAGCTTAAGGGTGATGGTGTAAGAGACAGCAGAGTCTCGAAATGGCAAAAATCATAGTAGCAAACGAAGGTACGATCGAATCAAATCCATATTATGTTAATATACTTTTATGATATTAATTTAGTCAGTCTTGATATTCATATTCCTATTTGTTATAGAATTTTCTATTCAGCAATATAACGAGTTAACTATAAATACACTGTTCAAATTAAGGGTGAGAGTTGAAATTAAATTGTACATTTTAACTATATTAAAAATATAGTTTTATTATTTTAATAATCTATATTTTTATAATTTTTAAAATATTAAATTAAATTTTTATCATTTTTAAAGATTAAAGTGCAATTTTATCATTACTTATTTTTTAAATTTTATAAATTATAAAAAAGACAAATGAAAAAAATATATGTTTTAGGGGAACGGCGCCCTTGCCAACAGCGGTGGCTTCCCCGCAGTTCAAACTATACTTATTTTATCATTACTTTTATGACTTGTTTGTGATAAAGAAAATGCACTTGCTGGGATTAAAACCAAAACATTGTCATCATGAATTTTAATATCTTAACTTTATCATTTCAATCAAAATCTTATCTCTTTTTAATATCAATTTTCTAAGTGAATGTTGCTGCAGGGAGTTGACATAAGAGAAATGCTTGTTGGTGCATCCATGATGGATGAGGCCGCTAGGAGCACAGTGGCAAGTTTCACATTGGTGTCTTATTAGTTCCTATAACTTCCTTGAATGCTGAAATCGGGAGAACTGAATCATCGTAGTTGTTTTTTACTTGGTGATTTTGGGTTGCTTGTCATTATTCCCTTTGTTTTGCCTGTTGGCAGTTTCTGAGCATGGAAAAACTTGCTTCTCATCTTCTTCTACCATGTTTTAGACTTTTAGTATGCTTTTGATTTGTATCTTGCTTGTATTCCTCCTATTATTGGAGATAATATCTCCTGATTGACTTGCATATTTTTCCTCCTTTCCTTCAGCTGAGGAAGAATCCTGCAGCATTGCTTGCTTTATGTTGGTACTGGGCAACTGATGGGATTGGATCTAAGGTATTCAATTCTTGCTCTTTAATTAGGAGTTACGTATTTTGGATTGATATGATAGAGATGTAAGATAGATTTGAAATTTTACTTGCATGATGAGTCCAATGAATTTAATCTAGAGAACATGCATGTTCCCTTGTATTTTTGCTGCATATTTTGTGTAGTTCTTGAAAATTTTGATTTACCTTATGGAAGCCTGAATATTAACAAGTTTAGTTTTGTTTTTTGTTTTTTTTTCATTCACAGGATGAGGGAAAAGTACCGTATCTATACGTGGAACTGGATTTTAAAGAGGTGCATTTTTGAATTTATGATTGCAATTGATTTGTGCAATACTGTGCTTTAAACGGTGATTTCTTACTTTAGTTAACCAGCGAAAAGGCTTTCCTTATTGAATCCTACAGTCAGTTGAGGGACAAAATTGGCGCAACAGCATCAATCTCGCGAGGTAAGTTGCCCTGGCTACTGGGTTATTGTACGACAAATTGCTGCTATTATTGTTTTTATTTATCAAATTCCTATTTTTCTTTTTCTGGTTTACGTGGATGCTTAGTGCTATTTCCAAGAGTGCTTTTTCCATTGTACATAACATTAAAGATGCCATGCAACAGAAAATTGTCCCTTTCTCACTTATAAGGATAAAGATGGTGATTGGATGCTTGTGGGTGATGTCCTATGGGAGTAAGCTCTAAACCCCTTTTTGTATATGTTTGCTTCTAATACTGTGCTTCCCACCATTCGATTATTATGATATTTTTCATAGTTTAGCAATTGAGTTGCTGCTATAAGAATATATTTTCAGGTTATTAGCTAAATGTCAGCCATTTTACTTCTGAAGAAATAAAAACCTTCTTAATGAAGGTATGCTTATACAAAATGAACTCATTGCAGTCGATTAAAACAAAGGAACACACGAAACAGATACTGTTTTTGCCATAATTCTTTAGCAATCTGTTGTTAAGCTTTCTGGTCTGTCTTGAGCTTTTGCAGAACTGCTATAAGTAAGATAATGTTTTGAATCATTAAAAAATAATTGCCATGTTCAAACAATTCCTCATTTAGTATCTTTAAGAGTTTTTATAAGCCCTTGAAAAATGGGAAGGAGCCCTGGTCATTAGCTGTGGAAAAAAAATGTGCATAAACTATGCATGCATGTAATAATTGATTTGACCACTAATTTGTTTTCCCTATGTTTAGCTGATCATAAGCCAGAAAAGGGAAGGTAAAACAATTGCAGTTGCCAAAACATGTGTGCTATTGCTATCTGTATATAGGAAAAATTAAAATTCGTGTTGCTTAGACCTGCAATTATTTTTCCCAATAGTTTCCAACTTTTGGCATAATGGTTCTTTTGTTTGCGTCAATCTGAGTCAGAACAAATTGGTACATTATGCAGTTCAGCTTCTTAGTATTTTATTGCTCAATTTTCTACTCAAATAATGGCAGTTCACTGCAACCTAATTCAAAGTTTATGCTTGTTTCAGGATGTTTACTGATACCTGCAAAAGGCTGAGGATCATGAAAAGCTCTGATGCTGTTGGACTCGGTAAATAATTTTATGTTTTTATTATGCATGAGATGAAGCTAATACAGGAACCAGTTTCTGTATTTACATTTTTCTAAAAAAAAAGAAGCCTAAAATACATGCTAATAGTATAGAAAATGCTCCTCTTGACAAAAGCCTTTTTATGTGCTTCAACCTTCTTATTGGACATCTAAAGTTCTAAACCGATGCATAAATTTGGCTCTATTTTATGGCATTTAAATTTCATGGGGGTGTTCAAGCTTTTAAGATTGAGGAACTCAAAATGATGCATGAATATAACATCATCATAATTTCTTGCCCCTTCTGTGTTCAACTTCTCTTTTCATGGTGCTTTTGTTTTTGCGTACAGCTCCAAGGGCCGTGGAAAAATGCCGAAACCGGAACTAGCTAGTTTGATACATGATTTTTGCTATCCGATGCAGTTCTTTCTGAAGAAATAGGAGGATGTTGGAGCGGGCAGGACATCATGGGGCATCTGCTTTCACATGGTGCTACTTTTTATCTTCTATTTGCATGGGA
Organism: Gossypium bickii; assembly: GCA_025503065.1. Classification (NCBI taxonomy): domain Eukaryota; kingdom Viridiplantae; phylum Streptophyta; class Magnoliopsida; order Malvales; family Malvaceae; genus Gossypium; species Gossypium bickii. Next base: position 50,074,849 of record CP106709.1, on the reverse strand, counting down.
ATTTGTATATAAAATGTTATCCAATCAACGCTTGTTTGCGTGCTGTAATAATAGTGTTGATTCTATTGCATGCTTCTTTTTTATATTTGCTCAAGAGTGGCATTTTTGGGTCATGTTTTTAGCGGCGTTTTTGGGGAAGCGTCGCTAAAACTCATGCTCTCTCTCTCTTTAGCGACGTTTTTATAAAAAGCGCCGCTAAAAGTCATGACCTTTAGCGGCGTTTGTAAGAAAAGCGCCGCTAAAAGTCATGACTTCTAGCTGCGTTTTTCCACATAAACGTCGCTAACTTTTGCGGCGGTTGTTTTAGCGGCATTTTTTGTGGCACTTTTAAAAGCGCCGCAAAGACTATTAGTGGCGTTTAAAAACGCCGCTAAAGGCCTAAAAAAACATCATTGACTTTTGTGCTATAGGACATTTAACTCTACTCGTTCCCTATATCACCTCAATTTTGTAGTCAATCGTCAATACAATTAAAGCATCATTGACTTTTTTTTAATAAATAAAACTCTTAATATAACAAAATTAATCTATTATTGAGTTAAATCCAGAAGTTTAGAAGGAATGAAATAATATAATAAGGTAGTTAACTAATTAGGTATGACATTAAATAATAAGCAACATTACCTCTAAAATATTGATATGACAATTACTCCTACCAATGCCATTAAGCATCTATATTAAACAAATAGCCATCCCCACTAAGATATGACCATTTATGTGGCAACTACTTGTATTCATACAAACATCAATGTCAAGCATATGATGTGACGAAGAAAACTAATGGAAATAGAAACGTTCACATTGCAAGATGTTAGCTATTATTTTTTTTTTCAATATAAAAACCAAATAATAAACTATAAATAACATTATATCTTGAATACTATATATATATATATCATGTATTTTTTAAGTAGGCTGATCTAATACTAGATGATGATGTAACAGGGATGACGTGATAGGAATTTTTTCATGACCATTGAAAACAACCGTATGATTGAAGTATTGGATAAGAGGAATCAAGAGCTTTAAAAAAGGAAAAATGGCAAAAGGGACATGATCTAAGGTCTTTGTTTTAGACATGCTTCCAAGAATGCAATGGCAAGATCTTTGAATTTCATGGAGAAGTAATTGATGTGTTTATCCCTTTAAAGAAAAGTAAGGATGGAAGACGATTTGATTTCACGAGGTTTTCAAATTTGGAAGATGCAAAAAAGGGAAATCCATCGTTGGAATGGATCTTGATTGTTTACCTACCATTCCAAGGTAAATTTACTAAGATTTAATGTAAGAAGTTTGTACTTGAGAAGGGTTAATACGATGAAGAAAGAAAAAAGTGCAGTGTGTGGCGATAGACACGTGAAGGGTTCAGTGAAGGCCCCTATTGTGGTCGGCCTTCAAGTATACAAGGAGTCAATAAATGGTGGTGTCGGCAACTCTCACTTGGGTGAGTCAAGCAATGGAGTTGGGAATACAAAACTTATGGTACAGGTTGAAAGCAATGGTATTGAAAACGTTACTGAGGGTGTCATTGATGTGGAAAAACTCAGTATCCTACAAAAGGTCTCTAGTCAGATGGTGTAAATATTACAAAGTAGTAGAGTTCTTAGCCAACCAACTGAGCAGTGTGGGCATGAAAGGTATTTCAATTCTTAGAATATCTCAGAACATATTCCTATTGGCTTTTGAGAATCATGAAGTAAAGAAGGTGGTGACACTACAGCAAAACAAACTTTTAGCGGTGTTTATAAGCGCCACTAATAGTATTTAAGCGCCGCAAAAAACGCCGCTAAATCAAACGCCGCAAACTTTAATGGCGCTTATGAGAAAAAAAATGCCGCTAAAGGTCATGACTTTTAGCGACGCTTTCCACAAAAACGCCGCTAATGGTCATGACCTTTAGCGGAGCTTATCCCACAAACGCCGCTAAAAGTCATGAGCTTTAGCGGCGCTTTTCCCACAAACGCCGCTAAAAGTCATGACATTTAGCGGCGCTTATCCCAAAAACACCGCGAAAGGTAATGAGAAAAAAGCGCCGCTAATTTGTACAGATCTGCAATGTACAATTTGTCCAATATCATACCCCTCCTACACTAAAACCAACCAATAACAGCAAATATAACATATAATTCCAATCCAAAACAGCAAATGTAGCATAAAAATCACACCAAATGCATTAATTCTAAATAATACTTGAAATTCAATAATTTAAATGAATTATAATTGAAAATATTCTTACAATAATGTTAAATGTAATAATGTTAAAAATAATCTTACAACGAGAAACTAAATGTCTAAGATGGCGGCTTCTGCGACTGCTAAAACATCTGCATCATATGCTGAAGCTGTAGCTGGAGCTCATCGTACTTTCTGTTTTGCTCTGCTAGCATCGATGCTGCATCTACCTCCCTCGCTGCTGCCGTTTTCGCATCCACTCTAAGCTGTTGCTGGAGTTCTTCATATTTTCTTTGAACATCAGCAATTTGCTCAACCGTGCTCGCTTGCATCTGAGCTATCTGGTCTTTTATCTCTTGAACTTCAGCATGAGATTGACTCTCGGAAGGCATGTATTGCTGGGAGCTGGATCCAAAATATTGGGTCGGGGTAACACCAGATCCTTGAAATCAAACCCGGCCATACCTTTCAAGACCCAAAACATCAGTGATAATTCTATTATAAATATACTCAAGATTAACAGAATTATCAGTCGAAGCAGTCGTACCTTTCAGGACCCAAAACATCAGTAATAATTTTGTTATCAATATCCTCAAGATTAACAGAACTATCAGTTGAAGCAGCTGCTTCATACTCCGCCTTCTTCTCCTTTAGTTTATCCTAATAAATCAATGAAAGAGTTAGAAACGAAATATATAATAAGAAGGAATGCAACATAACTTAACATTATAAATTTAAAACTACAAACGATGAATTAAACTATTATAATTAAACATTATAAATATTTATAATAAATCAAATTTTATTAAGTAAATATACCAAAATTTCTGCAGCTTTGGATGTCATCGGAGATCCATCCTTCTTCCTATGCGTAATGTCAAAAAGCTGAAGGCGTCCAACTTTTTGACCAGACGAGACTTCCTACATTGTAGCAGTAAAAATATAATTTAATAGTATAAAGTCATTAATATTTGATAGACTTAATAAATTATAATACCTCAGCCTCAGCTACACAAGCAAAACTTCTGGACCCTGCCGTGTGCGTGAATCTTTGTTTCTATCTGTTGCTTGTTCCAACTCGCTCACGGTCCTACATATGAAATTTTTATTACGTATATAGTAAATACGTATTTGACATAACCGAAAAATTTATAAGACTTTAGAAGTACGTAATACCTGTAACATCCCCAAACCCGGCCCATTCACTACGACCGAATCTGGTTATGTCACTGCGGAAAGACGGTGGAAAAATTCTCTTTGACTTAAAATAAAATAATAAATTTATTAACCTTTGAAAATCCATGTACTTTAAAAAAAATTACTTTAGACTTGATATTATAAAGATGTCCACGTTAAAACACTTTACTAACTTATGAAGACTTTGAATAAGTAGATTAGAATAAAATCATTTTAACAAGCTAGTAATTAAATTTTTCCCAAGTCATAACCAAATTAAAATAAAAGAAAAAGTACCCAAAATAATAATTAAGTAATTTCCAAAGTAAATAAAATTAAATAAAAGGCCCTTATTACACAATATTTAAACCCAAATACTTCAAATATAAATCAGCTTTAAAAGTATTTAAACTTCTCCTCCTGCATAGGCCACCATGTGTCTTCTCCTATCCCGGTCCAATCTATACGTCACCTGAAATGGTTAATGAAAGAGTGAGTCCACTGACTCAGTGCATAATCAAAACACAGATTTCCACACGTATGGGCTTGGCCCATAACCATACTTTTCTTATAGCAAGTCATGCAAAATGCATCTCAGCCCAACCCACAATCCAACCGTACGCCAACCTTAGCAGACTCCCTGCCTAAGGCCGTGGATAGAACCACCACTGATCACATCGTGATCCAAAATCCTTACCTTGGCAACTCATCGCTCAAGGCCGTGGGTTTGAGCCACCGATCAACCAATCGTGATCCCGGTATCAAAATCCGTCTACGGTGATGCACATAGCCATCAACCGCCGAGATAGGCACCGAGCCACACCTCCCTTGAGGTAGCACAAAGCTAGCCATCAAGCGCTAATGTAGCCGGAGCTATCATTAGACCACGTACAACTTGTGTACTCTTCCTCCTTCATCGAATCAAGCCCAAATCCCATGTATGCATGCATAAGTTCAACATGTCAGATTAACAACAGAGTAAGCATCACATGTGGATTATGATATCATGTATATATCATAAATAACTCACCATTCAAGCCACTATAATCGGCCATCACATATCACGCATATGTAAACACATTTAACAAACCAAAGACCGAAGAAATAGTGCGTTGATTACGCACCTTAATAGCACCACCGATCAAACCTCAAAATGTTACTTTTATGCCTCTACAACCGTTGACTAATCGCCTCTCGAAAGATCTTCTGCGCTAGGCTCTTCTCCCCCTACAATCGGCCTTAGCATCATATACTTAACAACCTTAGATTTAATTGAAATACCACATACATAGCTTATCAAAAACCTTACCACCACTTACCAAGCTGATTGCTACAACGAAGGCTTGACTGACTACTTAAACCCCAGAGTACCCTTTAACAATGATTGCAACGGAACCCGAAGTGGTCTAAGCTAACATTCGGCCAATAGTACTACCAAATTGAGGGAAGGAATATTCGGCACAAAGATGGTGTAGATTCGGCTAACAAGAGAATCAAAGAGAGGGAATAATAATTTCGGCCAAAGAGGTTTGAGAAGACAGAGAAGGGTGTGGGGTGCACTTTCGGTTTAGCAGAATGAAAGAAAAAGGAGGGATGCAAGATGAGTGGTTCGGCTATGGGTATACAAGAGAGAAAGGAGAAAGGAGGAAGCTAGCAATGGGGGGTTTCGGTTTAGAAGGGATGGGAAAAAAAGATGAATTGTGAAGCAATTCGGCAAGCAAGCAAATAGGGAAAAACCCAAAAAGATGAACACCCCCCCTATTTATAACATTCGCCAAGCTCCCCTAAAGAAACCAAAATTCGCCACTACCCAACCTCCCCACAAAATCCCTCAAATCACTCCTAAAACACCTCCCTTTCATCCATTCAAAAGATTAGAAAAAGTCAAACCTCTCTCTTACCTACCTAGCCGATTTTAAAAAGAGAAGACCAAGTCTTCCTCCATCTTTTAAGTATCCAAAAGTCGCCAACTCTTCTCCTTAGTGACGCAAAAAAATAAAGGCCAAAGTCTTTGCCTTCAGCACTCGAACACCGCCCCTCCCCTTGCACTGAGGCGTCACTTTGCCAAGCACTTAGTGGCGTCTCCTTGCCACTTTACCAGCCCAATTCTTATGTCCAATTCCCCAAATAATTTTCTTAAGTCACCTATAGCCAGTGCTCCCCTTTTAACACTTAAAAATCCAAATTTTCCACGATCTCCCTTTTAATCCGAGCATTCTCTAGACCTCTAAAACACATCCAAGCATACCCAAGACCTACTAGAACTTGAATTATACCCAACATGCATAGCCCCTAAATCCGGGTGTTACAATTCTACCCTCCTAACAAATAATTTCGTCCTCGAAATTACTTGGTTAGGCTAATGATTGAACATCTTAATTCACCTCACCACGCTATAGTCACAAGACTCCGATTTTAAAGAGCTAACCTATTTCTTGGCACAAGTGCCAATCATACTCAAGGTTCTAGATACTTTACAAGCAACATAACAACTCGCCACTATAGCGAACAAAACCATACTGAGAATATTCGAGCTTAAGAAACTTACCACCGACACATCGGCACATCATTATCCTCTCTCCGACGGACCGCATAAACCAGACCTGGCTGTCTTGCCTCAGTGCCACCATTACCGCGGCCTAAAGCTCCACGACCCGGCGGAACCATTTCCTCCATGGTTCGAACCACGACCTCTCGTCGCTTGGTCGACCACCTCTGCTGGTTGCACATAACCTTGACCTTCTCGTCCGAGTCCTATTCGGATTCGGGGACAATCCTTAATCGGATGAGTCTTGGACTTACATCTGAAGCACTCCCGAACTCGATTCCAGCACTCGCCAACATGATACCTTCCGCATCGCGCATTACGGATGATCTGGATTTCCGTGGTGGCTTAGCAATATGAACAGGAGTCTCAACCCTCGGTCTTTTACGGACCCTCTCAACCACTTCGCGCGATCCAACACTTCTCTTATCACGGTTCCTTTCTCTCTATTGTGCCTCTCGGCCTTCTTGACCTCCTCGGCTATTCGAGCTTTCTCCACTAAAACGCGGCGAAGTCTCTTTCTTGATGCGGAGCAATCAAAACTCGCACTCATCATGAGACCATCTTCAAATCGACGCATCTCTCATAATCGAGGCCACGATGCCTCGAGCATACCGACTCAAACGCAAAAACTTCGACCAGTACTCCGCTATTGACTTACTACCTTGCACCGATTAAGGAACGCCTTCCTCTCGAAAGCGTCCACATAGCTCGCTCCGACATACTTCCCTTCAAACTTGATCTTAAAGTAACCCCAATCCACTCGATCCGCAGGGTACTTTCCTTAACGATGAGCCACCACTGGTAGGCTTCATCCCGTAGCAACAAAACAACACCCTTAAGCTTCTCCTCGGCGGTTAAGTCTAAGTCGTCCATAATACTTTCAACAGCCTCAAGCCAATACTCGCCACGTTCGAGCTACCCCGACACTCCTCTCAAGACCTCAACTCCATTCGCCTAAAGCCTTCGGTCTGATTTCCAGTCCTATTGCCCATATTGGCTCCTCGCCACTGCTTCGAGCACTCGCAAAGACGACCTTGCGACATCGATCTGCGTCGTCTCCTCCATCCCGATTTTGCTTTGTTCAACCTCAACAGCTGGTGGCGGTGCATCGCTCTCTGACCCATGGCGTGACCCAACCGGTTCCGATACTGACATCCTGCCTCTACCACGTCCACGAGTATTGCGACCACGCCCCCTAGAACTCATATCTAGCGCCTCGATTTAGTCTGTTTAGAAAGTTTTATGGATTAGAAATTCTTGTTCCACTGTTTTATCCACGAGCAATTTTATGCAATAAATTTTTCCGAGAGTAGTTCTTTCGAGCAATCAAAGTTTCCTTCCCTACCCAGGGGTAATTTCGTCATTTTTCCTAAAGAGGGGTATTTTGGTAACAACTCTGGGTCAATTTTGAAAATAGTTTTCCAACTTAAAGATATCTCAAAATTCACAAATCTCAGGGGTCATCTTGAAAATTTTGTTTTTCGAACAAAATGTGTTGCACAAATTTCGGAAATCGGGGTTATTTCAGTAATTTTGGAAATCATGGGCCTTTTCGTAAATTCTCAAAAATCGAAATGTCACAACATTTTACAAAATAGAATTTTCTGATATTTAGTGGAATAGGAATATTTCTTGTAAAAGTCGAGAGAAATCTGAAAATTTAGAAACCAGGGGCATTTTGGTAATTTTATCAACTAGGGGTATTTTCGTAAATTCTCACAAACAGAGTATTTGAATATTTCAAACCAAGAAAATTTTGGTATTTTACAAAGTAAAAATCATTTTATCAAAAGTTGAGGGTAGTACTGTAATTTTTATAACACAAGGGCATTTTTGTAATTTTGCCACTAGGGGGGCATTTTGGTAATTTTGTAAATCAAAACATCCTTTAAAATAAAATTTAGGGTTTATAGACCAAAGGGGTAAAGTTGAAAATACTAAAACAGGGGATTTTAAAACAATCAGGCCACATCCCTTTCGGGTTTTAATAATCAGTTTAGCTTTATGAACAAGTCCTCTTGGTTAAGGTGAACCGTAGCTACGCACTGTAGGATTCTGCGAAGAGGAGGTGAGTCACAAGGATCGCTTAAATACCGTGCTCTTCCTGCCCACTCCTGACATGCGTCATGATGGTTGCCACACCTTAACTCGGCGACTTACTTCACAAGTTTGTTTAAGAGTTTTAAGTTTTATGCACATGTTTGAGTAGTCTAGTCCTAGGGTCCAACGAGATCCTATTATTCTATTCTACGAGCCCAAACTAAGCCCAAATCAATTCATACAAACAAATCACTTAAAGAAAGTCCGGCAAGTACTTACACTGTGGACTTCTGCCTGAGACACAGTGCCATGCCGAATAACTCAAAAATATTGTTTATAAAAGCCCACATTTCAAAAGCCCATTTTGAAAATCTGCAAGAACCCAAACCCTCAAAGCCGAAGTTTTGAATCGGGCTCGATACCAATTTGTAACATCCCCAAACCCGGCCCATTCACTACGATCAAATCCGGTTATGTCATCATGCTTGAAGACGGTGGAAAAATTCTCTTTGACTTAAAATAAAATAATAAATTTATTAACCTTTGAAAATCCATGTACTTTAAAAAAAATTACTTTAGACTTGATATTATAAAGATGTCCACGTTAAAACACTTTACTAACTTATGAAGACTTTGAATAAGTAGATTAGAATAAAATCATTTTAACAAGCTAGTAATTAAATTTTTCCCAAGTCATAACCAAATTAAAATAAAAGAAAAAGTACCCAAAATAATAATTAAGTAATTTCCAAAGTAAATAAAATTAAATAAAAGGCCCTTATTACACAATATTTAAACCCAAATACTTCAAATATAAATCAGCTTTAAAAGTATTTAAACTTCTCCTCCTGCATGGGCCACCATGTGTCTTCTCCGATCCCAGTCCAATCTATACGTCACCTGAAATGGTTAATGAAAGAGTGAGTCCACTGACTCAGTGCATAATCAAAACACAGATTTCCACACGTATGGGCTTGGCCCATAACCATACTTTTCTTATAGCAAGTCATGCAAAATGCATCTCAGCCCAACCCACAATCCAACCGTACGCCAACCTTAGCAGACTCCCTGCCTAAGGCCGTGGATAGAACCACCACTGATCACATCGTGATCCAAAATCCTTACCTTGGCAACTCACTGCTCAAGGCCGTGGCTGAGCCACCGATCAACCAATCGTGATCCCGGTATCAAAATCCGTCTACGGTGATGCACATAGCCATCAACCGCCGAGATGGGCACCGAGCCACACCTCCCTTGAGGTAGCACAAAGCTAGCCATCAAGCGCTAATGTAGCCGGAGCTATCATTAGACCATGTACAACTTGTGTACTCTTCCTCCTTCATCGAATCAAGCCCAAATCCCATGTATGCATGCATAAGTTCAACATGTCAGATTAACAACAGAGTAAGCATCACATGTGGATTATCATATCATGTATATATCATAAATAACTCACCATTCAAGCCACTATAATCGGCCATCACATATCACGCATATGTAAACACATTTAACAAACCAAAGACCGAAGAAATAGTGTGTTGATTACGCACCTTAATAGCACCACCGATCAAACCTCAAAATGTTACTTTTATGCCTCTACAACCGTTGACTAATCGCCTCTCGAAAGATCTCCTGCGCTAGGCTCTTCTCCCCTACAATCGGCCTTAGCATCATATACTTAACAACCTTAGATTTAATTGAAATACCACATACATAGCTTATCAAAACCTTACTACCACTTACCAAGTCGATTGCTACAACGAAGGCTTGATTGACTACTTAAACCCAGTACCCTTTAACAATGATTGCAACGGAACCCGAAGTGGTCTAAGCTAACATTCGGCCAATAGTACTACCAAATTGAGGAAGGAATATTCGACACAAAAAGATGGTGTAGATTCGGCTAACAAGAGAATCAAAGAGAGGGAATAATAGTTTCGGCCAAAGAGGTTTGAGAAGACAGAGAAGGGTGTGGGGTGCACTTTCGGTTTAGCAGAATGAAAGAAAAAGGAGGGATGCAAGATGAGTGGTTCGGCTATGGGTATACAAGAGAGAAAGGAGAAAGGAGGAAGCTAGCAATGGGGGGTTTCGGTTTAGAAGGGATGGGAAAAAAAAGATGAATTGTGAAGCAATTCGGCAAGCAAGCAAATACGGAAAAACCCAAAAAGATGAACACCCCCTATTTATAACATTCGCCAAGCTCCCCTAAAGAAACCAAAATTCGGCCACTACCCAACCTCCCACAAAATCCTCAAATCACTCCTAAAACACCTCCCTTTCATCCATTCAAAAAGATTAGAAAAAGTCAAACCTCTCTCCTTACCTACCTAGCCGAATTTTAAAAAGAGAAGACCAAGTCTTCCTCCATCTTTTAAGTATCCAAAAGCTGCCCAACTCTTCTCCTTAGTGACGCAAAAAAATAAAGGCCAAAGTCTTTTGCCTTCACTCGAACACTGGCCCCTCCCCTTGCACCTGAGGCGTCACTTTGCCAAGCACTTAGTGGCGTCTCCCTTGCCACTTTACCAGCCCAATTCTTATGTCCAATTCCCCCAAATAATTTTCTTAAGTCACCTATAGCCAGGCTCCCCTTTTAACACTTAAAAATCCAAATTTTCCACAGTCTCCCCTTTTAATCCGAGCATTCTCCAGACCTCTAAAACACATCCAAGCATACCCAAGACCTACTAGAACTTGAATTATACCCAACATGCATAGCCCTTAAATCCGGGTGTTACAATACCTCTCCTTTCTTTGGATTCCAGAATCTAACTTGATCTTCCCATTGGTACATCAACATTCCCGGCGAGACATTTCTTAATTTTTCATCGAGGCTTATGTCTTTTTTAAAATATTGTTTTGTCAGCGTGCTTTTATGGTCTCTCCATTTTTTACCCAATGTCTTCTTGATATAGTCATCGGAGACGTCTAAAGCAAATCTCTCCTGAAAAAACATAAGTTTAAAAAGTAAATATAAATGAAAGTTAAACCAAAGTATTATAAATTACATTCACGTTTTGTTACCTTAATATTATCGAGAGCCTGATTTTTGTTGGCATCAGGCATGTGATGCTATGATTTGTAGTTAATGGGCAACATATTGACATTTCGTGCTATAATGCCCAAATAGCCTGCTAACAGTCGAGCTTCAAATCCAACAGTCAGCCATGATCAAGCTTTCTCCTTACTTTAACACGCTCGGCGAAATTTAGGTCGTATAAATCTTTAAGCGCAGTACGCGTCCCGACCTCTTCGTGTCCCACCACCTTCAAATTGAAAAATGATATATTATTATTATATTAAAATTAAAAAATGAATCAATAATAAAATTCAATGTGCATGTAATATAAACTTAACATTACTTTGAAATTCTGTAGGCTCGTCATCTCTATCCGGTACACTAGAAGATCCAACAATTGTTTGCTGTTCACTATTTTCTTCTTCTGAATTTGGAGTATTGTGGACAATACTTAACTCTCGTAATCGTCTTCTAGGTATTTTTCCTGCAATACACATAACATAGTTTAAAATTTTAGTAAATAATAACAACAATAATAGTACATTTAAAATAGTTAAATTATATAACATGACCAATATTAAAATTATAATATTACATATAAATAAAAAATCGTAAAATCTTACTACATCATATTTCGTAAATATCTTCGTCCACATCCTGACGAACCCATTGAAATTGTTGACTAGTACTAGGGATATTTTCATTTAAGTTTTGTTATGGAAAATGCAAAGTTTCTGATCTTTTGACTATGTCATCTCTACTTCCATTGCCCATGTCAAACAAGTCTCTAGGGGTGTTCCGGAGTAGTACCAACCCTCATCAGTTGGATCTTTTGAGTAAAAAACTTGTTTCACTTGAGAAGAAAATACATACGGCTCGTCCATCAATTGTTCTCCAGTGTGAATCAATCGAGAAAAATTCACCATTGTAAAACCATATTGATCATTTTTAATTCCGCGAGCCGTATTCACATCAGCCCAATCTCCTCGAAATAAGACAACTTTCCATCTGCCATAATAATCCAACTCAATTATGTCAGTAAGAAGTCCGTAATACTCCACATTCCTCTCGACAGGATTATTGTCCCTAGCACTAGCATAACTTGTAATTGAAGAATTAACAACAATTCCACAATTTTGGGTTCTCTTCAATCTCTCGCGATACTTTGTATGAAATCTGAATCCATTGATGAGGAAGGCACTATATCTTTTTACTATTCTATTTGGACCTTGTGAAAGCCATTTAACTTCGTCATTTACTTCATTCCGGCTCCAAACCTATTGAATCGAAAGTAAATTGAGTAATTATAAATGTTATGAGAAAATATTATTACTTGTCAATGAAAACTTCAATTGCATATCGTTTAGCTTAACCATTCATGAAATGATTTTGTGAACAACTTATTAATTTCTCGTTGTTGTAATCTTCGGGACCGTGAACGAGCAATCAATATTTGTTTGTACTCACTATGTTAAAAAAAGGTTTACTTTGTTAGAAGACAGAAAAATTATAATTGCTGAATATTTATCAAATTCTACAACTTACTTGCATAATAGCTCCATTGAATCGTGATGAAAAAGAACATATCGATGTGCTTGGACCCACGATCTATCATCTAATTCTGCAATTTTGACTTTGCCGATTGGTTCTCCAAAACTTTGAAATAAATAAGTTTCGGCCAAGTTATGATCTGTGAGCCCATCATTTCTACTTGGTCTGTTCATTCTTGTTTCAACATCTTCCAAATATCTTGAACAGAAAGTCATACATCCTTCTGCCAAGTAGCCTTCGACAATTGATCCTTCAGGATAACATTTATTGCGGTAGTAAGACTTCAATTTGGATAGGAACCTAAACACGGTATAGAACATTATCAAAAGTTGCAACTAAAGGCATTTAGGTGAATGAAGGAATAATTTACAAATAAATTAAGACCTTTCTATGGGATACATCCATCGACAGAAAACGGGTCCACCAAGTATTGCTTCACGAGGGAGATGAATTAACAAGCGCACCATAATTGTGAAGAAGGAAGGCGGGAAGATCTTCTCCAGATTGCATAAAGTCAATGCGGCTCGATCTTGTAGTGTCTCAAGGTGGTGAACATCCAAAACTTTACCACAAATGCCTTTCATTATATTGGATAGTTCAATTACACAAGACGTCACCTTTTTCGACATACAACACCGCATAGCAACTGGCAGTAAGTCTTGCATCAAGATGTGATAGTCATGCGATTTTAAGCCATATAGTCTTCGATCTTTAAGACTCACACATCGAGATATATTTGATGCATACGCATCTGGGACCTTTATATCCTTCAACACCATACAAAACACTTTTTTCTCCGTCTTCGACATTGAAAAAATAGCAGGCGGCAACTGATATTTCATATTCAGAAGTGCTTGAGGATGAAGCTCACGCCAAATTTTTGAAGATTGTCTTTCGATTTTCCATCGACATTCAAAATAGTCCCAATGATGTTCTCGAAGATATTTTTCTCAATGTGCATGACATCAAGATTATGTCGTAAAATCTGATGCTCCTAATAAGTCAACTCAAAAAAAATACTTCTTTTTTTCCACAAGTCTGTCTCATTAGGATCATCCTCTTCATTAGATTCATCATCAGATTCATCGCTTGATCTTCTATTTCTTTGCGTATTGGGCGGTTGATTCATCTTCCCATAAATGAAATTCATATCTTTCAACATGAACAACATTTCGAATCCACCGGTCTGCGAAGGAGCTTCTCTGAACTCTTCAGTACCGTCAAACTAAGTACTCTAAAATCTAAATCTATGATTTTCCGGTAACCACCGGCGATGCCCTATGTAAGAGAACTTCTTCCCATTATATAACTATTGCGAACATGTTTGCGCAGCACAACAAGGACAAGCATAACGTCCCTTGGTACTCCAACCAGATAAATTGGCATAGGCCGGGAAGTCATTAATAGTCCACATCAAAACCGCACGTAAATTGAAGTTCTCCTTTCTTAGTACATCGTATGTCTCAACACCAGCCCATAATTGTTTTAACTCTTCAATAAGTGGCTGCAAATATATATCAATATCATTTCCGGGCCCTTTCTCTATAGGGATAATCATAGATAAGATAAAGGATGATTGTTTCATGCAAACCCATAAAGGCAAATTGTAAGGAACAAGCACCACAGGCCAAGAACTGTATGCAGTGCTCATGATTTTGTAAGGGTTAAATCTATCAGATGCTAGCCCCAGCCTCACACTCCGAGGATCGCTTGCAAAGCTTGAAAATTTGGAGTCAAATGATTTCCAAGCTAAAGAATCTGCAGGATGCCTTAACAATCCATCATCGGTTCATCCATTATGGTGCCACGTCATTGAATCGACTGTCTTTGACGACGTGAAAAGCCTTTGAAGCCTTGGTTATAACACCCCAAATGTAACATCCAGAATTTTTGGGCCTATGCGTTTAATGGGTGAATATGTTTAATATGTTAATTTAAGTAATAGGGGTCCAAATTGGCTAGATTGGAAAGAAAAGAAATTGGCTAATGGTGATATCTTAAATTTTCGGCTTTGGCTAACAAAAAGAAGAAGAACAAATGCTCTAGGAAATTTGGCAGAGAGAAGGGTTGAGAGAAAGAATGATGAATGGCCCTCTTTTCCTTATATAGCCAAATTTACTAACTTAGAATCCCTTACTTGGCCATCACTCTTCTATTTTGATAGCTTTATCTCTTTAATTATCTCCTAAAATAAAAGATAATTCAGCAACTATCCTTACTTAGCCGAAATTATTGAACTCAAAGTCCCTTACTTGGCCATTACTTCTCCCTTATTTTCCTAATTAAAGAATAATTCCTCATTTATCTCTTGAAAATAATCTAAAATAAATCCATTATTTATCCCTTATTTATCCACTATTTATCTCTTAAAAATAAAAGAATAAAGGCTCCTAAATTATAGCCTTGTGCCATCCACCTCACTTCTTCTAGAAGCAAAATAAAATTTCTTTTATTTGCTTTCCATGTGACTCAAACTCAGGCCCAATCCCTTTGCATGTGGCGCCATTTCCAGAGGCCCTAAGTGGCATCTCCAGGCCACTTTTCCAAGCTTGTTTGCGTGTCAAATTTCACATACTTTTTCTCTTAAGGCCACCTTGCCTTAATTTCCTCTTTTAAACTTTAAACTTGACATTTCTAAAGCATTTCCTTACATTTCTAAGACATTTCCTTACATTTCCAAGACATTTCCTTACATTTCCAAGACAAGACATTTCCTTACATTTCCAAGTCATTTCCTTACATTTCCAAGTCATTTCCTTACATTTCCAAGACAAGACATTTCCTTCCATTTCCAAGTCATTTCCTTACATTTCCAAGACAAGACATTTCCTTCCATTTCCAAGTAATTTCCTTACATTTCCAAGACAAGACATTTCCTTACATTTCCAAGTCATTTCCTTACATTTCCAAGTTTCCAAAAATGTTCACCATACATTCATAACACATAAGACATGCCATTTCGTATAATTAAATCAAAAATGCATAGGCCCATTTCCAGGATGTTACATTCCGAGATTTGAAAAAGGAGGCCAATCGCATAGATGTCTAAGTTATAGAATCGTGTTACTTTCGAGATTTCAAGGTAAGAGGATTTGTTTATTTATATATATAAAATCGAGTAGAATACTAACCATGGCCGAATATAGGAGAGGCCTATTTTCGTAATTTTTCTGGCTTTTGAGCAAGGCTATAGATTGAGGATAATAGATCCGGATAGCAAGGACATCGACTAAGAATATTGGATTTCGTGATATCAAGTGTGTAACTCTCCACACCATCTAAATCTGTTTGTTAAATATATGATTATAAGTCTTATATGTTCAGTTAAATGCCGAAATCCCGGCACAACATTTGAAACCCAAAGAGGGTAAAGCAAATCACCAGGTTAGTGATCCCTGTCGTTCTAAATGAATGTTCTGATTAAATGATATGAGTATGCTGATTTTCTATAATTGCATGGGTTGGGTTTGATGAAAGGAGAAAGTTATATGTTGTAGCGATTTTTACCATGATCTGTTGTAGCGGTTCTTTACCGTGATCTATTGTAGCGGCTTTTGCCGTGATCTGTTGTAGTGGCTATGGCCATGATCTGATGATGAGCAGCACTACTGCCATCAAGGCGTGTAGCGGTGTGGGTTGATTGTAGAAATCCCCAATGGTGTGTATGACTGGTACGGGTGGCGTGTAGCGGATGGATACCTAGGAAATGGGTTGGGCTTTGCATATCATTTGTTATATACATGAATTTATTATTCTGTTCTGTGGGGTTAAGGCCCAAATCTAATGGTGCATGAGTGTTGCACACTGAGTCTCGCGACTCACCCTTTTAATTTAACAATTTCAGGTGACACCTAAGGCATCGGACCTGGCTGGAGAGGAATGCAAGGTGGCCATGCAAAAGAACATTCGGATTCAGCAAAAAGGCTTTCAGTTTATTATTTTTATAACTTTGATTTAATGGGTTTTAAATCCCCTTGTAATAAGGCCATGGGTCACTAGACTATTAATTATGCTTTGGTTTTACGTTGGGCTTTTATTACTGGGTCTTAAGTTTTATGTTTTCAATTAAGTTAAGACATGTATGAAATTTCAGTTTTTATTTAAAAAAATCCATCAAAATAATTGGTAACTTAATATTTTATACTTTAATGAATTCTCAAGCTTTCGGAATAAAGGTTTAAACCTATTAATTGTTTTCCAAAATGCGACATGTTTTGTAAAATCCCTTAAGTGACATACCAGATACGGTCGTAGCGTTTGGGCCAGGTTTGGGGTGTTACAAATTGGTATCAGAGCCCAGTTCAAAACTCGGCTTTGGGGGTTTTAGGCTCAAAATGTTTTCTAAAGATGGGCTTTGCATGTTTATAAATTATACAGGATGGTTTTCTCGGCATGGCACCTGCGTCTCCGGCCCAAGTCCGCCAAGTAAGTATTCTGAACTCCTTGTGTGATATATATGTATGTGGGCTTGATGGGCTTTGTAGGACGTAGACTATTTAGACTATAACTTGATGGACTTTAGGCTTAGCTGAAATAACTCCTTAAATCTCATAAGACTTAATTTCACTAAACAAATCCGTGAACGAGTCGCAAGATTAGGGTGTGGCAACAGGCATACGCATGTCTAGGATTGGATCCGGAAGAGCCTGGTACTTAAGCAGTCCTAGTGACTCACCTCCTCTTGCTTGGAATCCTACAGTGCGTAGTATTGCTTCACCCTAGCCACGAGGATTAGTTGACGGGCCAAAATCTATAATTAAAACCCAAAAAGGGACCAGCCATATTATTTTTACAAAATTGCTAAAATACCCTTATTTTGAAAAAAAAAAGTACCAAGATACCATGATTTGCAAATATACCCCGATTTACAAAGTCAACAAAAATTTTCCTTAAAAAAAAAAACACATACAACACATGACAACAACCAAAAACCCACAAACACCTGAACACTACTATTATTCTTTTGAAATCAAATTCTCCAAGATACCCTTGTTTTAAATATATATATACCCCCGTAGTTTTGTAAAATTTTTTTGAAAATACCCCTGACTTGTAAAATGACCAAAATACCCCTAATTTGTAAAATTACCAAATTACCCTTGATTTGCAAAATGACCAAAGTACCCCTGATTTGTAAATTACTAAATTATCCCTGAATTTTGAAATTACCGAAATACCCCTAGATTTCAAAATTTCTGAAATACCCCCAAATTTTAAAATTTTTGAAATACCCCCGGATTTCAAAATTATCGAAATACCCCTAGATTTCAAAATTACTGAAATACCCTCAGATTGTAAATTACCAAAATACCCTTATTTTACAAAATAACCAAGGAACCCTATTTTGGAAAATTACGAAAATACCCCTCTAGGATAAATTACGAAAATACCCCTGGGTAGTGGAATAACGAGAATACCCCTATGTATTGAGTGTAGATGTATGGATGTTGTCTGTATGTTGATTGTTGAATGTATGTAGTTTATAGAACTAGGAAAGGTGAACTTGAGACTGAATTGCGAATTCGAAAGAACTACTCTTAAAACTACTAATCATAAGACTGTTCGTGGATAATCAATGGAAGAAAACCAATAATTCATAAAAAAAATTTTAATCAGATAAACGCAAACCGATAGCATGAGTACAAGGGGACGAAGACGCTCTAGATGTGAATACCGGTGCATACTCTACCATAGTGTCCTAAGTGTTTATTTTAGGTTTAGAATGGGAGTGCACAGCGAAAGCATGGTAGCGAGACTTAGGTAGTACGATTAATAGTTAGTTGGAAATTTTGAGGACGAAATTTTTTTAAGGGGGTAGAACTGTAACATCCTGAATTTTTGGGCCTATGCGTTTAATGGGTGAATATGTTTAATATGTTAATTTAAGTAATAGGGGTCCAAATTGGGCTCAGAATTAGGCAAAGGCCTTGATTAAAATTATCTGTTTGGGCATTATAGGGTTTAAAAGGTTGTATCTATGTTTAAAATACCAAAGTGGGCTTGTGGCCCAATCTTAGGAGGTGACGCCACACAAGGGAGTAAGGGGCCCAAATTTAAGTTTCATGGAGCCCAATTCTTTTAATTTAAGTTAGCTAAATTTTGGGCATTAGGATTAGGTGGAGTGGATGGCAACAAGGCTAAAATTTAGGGGTTTTAATGTTTAAAGTATGTGGATAATAAGCAGATAAAGGCTATTATTTAGGAATTTATTTTATGTAGATAATAAGCAGATAAAGGCTAAAATTTAAGGATTTTAATGATTAAAATATGTGGATAATATGCTGATAAAGGAGGGAGGAGTTAGAGATAATTAAGTCTCTTTTAGATGAGCTAGTAGATTAAGATAAAGGAGAAAAGATAGGATTTATCTGCAAGGTTAGGTAAGTCAAGAAATTTCTATAAATAGGGGGAATATCTCTTCAATTTCGGCATTTGGGTTTTTCTCTCATTCTTTTCTCTTCTTCTTTGAGTAAAAGCCGAAAACTCCTAAAGTTCCATCTTCTTCTTCATTCTCTGCAAAAGCCGAAATCTCTAAGCCTAATCCCTCATCCTCACTTTGATTCAAAAGCCGAAACTCTTTCCATTCTTTTTCTTCCTAGCCAAAATCTTCAAGTCTCTTCCTTGTTTTTTTTTTTTTCTTCTCTTTCTGTCGTAAATCAAACTCTTCACTCAAGTATTTTAAAAGCCAAAGACACATCAGCCTTCTCTTGTTCATACTTTTTCTGGGATTTTCCTAAAAGCTGAAATCCCTAGGAATTCACTTCATGAAGTTGCCAAATTCTCTTCAAAGGTGTTTGCTTGTGCCGAATCTTGAAGGAAACAATAGGTAAGTATTGATTTCGGGATTTCAATATTCTTTCGGCTTTTCAAAAATCCTTAGCCGAATGGCTATTAGAAACTAATCTCTTATTTCACTCTTCTTTTTGGCATTCTGAGATTTGAAGAAGGAGGCCAATCGCATAGATCTCTAAGTTATAGAATCGTGTTACTTTCGAGATTTCAAGGTAAGAGGATTTGTTTATTTATATATATAAAATCGGGTAGAATATTAACCATGGCCGAATATAGGAGAGGCCTATTTTTGCAATTTTTTCGGCTTTTGAGCAAGGCTATAGATTGAGGATAATAGATCCGGATAGCAAGGACATCGACTAAGAATATTGGATTTCGCGATATCAGGTGTGTAACTCTCCACACCATCTAGATCTGTTTGTTAAATATATGATTATAAGTCTTATATGTTCTGTTAAATGCCGAAATCCCGGCACAATGTTTGAAACACAAAGAGGGTAAAGCAAATCACCAGGTTAGTGATCCCTGTCGTTCTAAATGAATGTTCTGATTAAATGATATGAGTATGCCGATTTTCTATAATTGCATAGGTTGGGTTTGATGATAGGAGGAAGTTATACATTGTAGCAATTTTTTCCGTGATCTGTTGTAGCGTTTCTTTACCGTGATCTATTGTAGCGGCTTTTGCCGTGATCTGTTGTAGTAGCTACGGCCATGATCTGATGATGAGCAGCACCACGGCTATCAAGGCGTGTAGTGGCATAGGTTGATTGTAAAAATCCCCAATGGTGTGTATGGCTGGTACGGATGGCGTGTAGTGGATGGATACCTAGGAAATGGGTTGGGCTTTGCATATCATTTGTTATATACATGAATTTATTATTCTGTTCTGTGGGGTTAAGGCCCAAATCTAATGGTACATGAGTGTTGCACACTGAGTCTCGCGACTCACCCTTTTAATTTAACAATTTCAGGTGACACCTAATGCATCGGACCGGGCTGGAGAGGAACGCGAGGTGGCCATGCAAAAGAACATTTGGATTCAGCAAAAAGTCTTTCAGTTTATTATTTTTATAACTTTGATTTAATGGGTTTTAAATCCCCTTGTAATAAGGCCATGGGCCACTAGACTATTAATTATGCTTTGGTTTTACGTTGGGCTTTTATTACTGGGTCTTAAGTTTTATGTTTTCAATTAAGTTAAGACATGTATGAAATTTTAGTTTTTATTTAAAAAAATCCATCAAAATAATTGGTAACTTAATATTTTATACTTTAATGAATTCTCAAGCTTTCGGAATAAAGGTTTAAACCTAGTAATTGTTTTCCAAAATGCGACATGTTTTGTAAAATCCCTTAAGTGACATACCAGATCCGGTCGTAGCGTTTGGGCTGGGTTTGGGGTGTTACACCAAACCTAGCCCATACATCACGGCCAAATCCGGTATGCTACGGGTTTGATGTTAAAAACTTTTCGTTAAAAGGGCTTTCTAAAACTTAGTTCGTTTTTGTAGATATTTGTAAAATATGTGGCACTTGTAGAAAATCTTTGTAATTTATCTTTCCAAATAAGTGTTATTTAAATAATGTTTAAACATCCCATTTTTATTTCTTTAAAACATAAGTCTTTGATCATGGAAAAAAAAAACATAAACATTAACATATATCAACTTATATCCTAAGCTATGAAGGCCTTATTACATCAAATAATTCCAAAACTAAAACTTAAAATAAAACAGAAAGTGTAAAAACAAATAACTTGATGGCCCCTCAAGTCCGTCTCGGCTCCCATGTCCACGATCTACTGCTCATCTGAAAGAGTAGAGAAAAAATGAAAGGGTGAGTCTCCAAGACTCAGTGTGTAAATCCCGAAACACAATGACCTGAGGCCGACAAACACATTATGAGCCCTGGCCCATTCATAAAGGCAACAATCATAATCATATGATAAATAATAAATGATGAATAGCCTAACCCAACCTAGAATTCCATCCTCTACACACCAACCCGTACCAACCATCACACCTTGGG
Source organism: Gossypium bickii (assembly GCA_025503065.1). Classification (NCBI taxonomy): domain Eukaryota; kingdom Viridiplantae; phylum Streptophyta; class Magnoliopsida; order Malvales; family Malvaceae; genus Gossypium; species Gossypium bickii. The sequence continues at coordinate 50,053,523 of CP106709.1, read as the reverse complement.
GATTTCTACAATCAACCCTCCATCCGCTACACACCATAACGACAAATGCATCGCCTATTCCTATTAATCAGGAATCATTAAACGTGGCATTGCCACCGATCACTATGTGACCTAACATTAGATTTTGTGGTTTAACCACCGATCACCAAGTGACCTATCATGCACTTCCCCTTCATTATCATAATCCCACCCCATGCATACACACATGAAAAGTTGAATACATCATACCATCTTTAAGAAAACAGGCTTTCATATATACATATCGATACACATAGAGATTTCTATGATCACGTACCTGGCATCCTTTGCCTAACCCTTTTAGGGTTTTACTCGACTGTCTACACAGCCTCTTTCCGGCTTTTTAGCCCATAACATATATATTGCAATTAACTACTGTGTTAGAGATCTACACACCTGATTATCGACAAGATGATACTGCCTATGTCGACGCTTTCCGTAGCCAACACCACCGCTATCTGCCTAAGGTCTTGTTCAGAAGCTGGTCCACAAGCCGGTGGCCAATCTCGAACAGCAGACACCGCTCGTTTCTTAAACTTAGGGATTGGGTTTACGGACCCAATCCTCTCCTTTGCCTAATCCATATTTGATTCCATCAAAAAGTCATTGTCAAAACTACTATGACGAAATAGGTTTGTTAAACCATAACATATGGTTAAGATCATAAATACGATAGCGAATCTAACGGAGATCTAAAGAGAACCCCTTACCTTGAATTTCTGAAATTAGAGACTAATGATTTTCGGCTTTTAGATCTAGATGATCTTCTTCCATTCCCGATGTCGCCCAACAAAAAAATACATAAAACCATTAAACCATTGGCCTTTCGACTTTGTCTTCCAAAACCGAAAGAGATCTTAAGGAATAACAAGAGTCAACACTCACCTTACTAGAGAAGATTCGGCTACTCCCAGAGGATTCTGGCTTTTTTTGAAAATCAGAAAGAGAAGATGATTCGAAGAAATCTATGGAGATTTGGCTTCTAATAAAGAAATCGGCAGGAAGAAGAAAATAGAATTTCGGCAGACTACAGGTAGGTTCGGCTTCAGCAAAGATCAAAAGAAAAGAATGTAGAGAAAGGATTATGAGGTTTTGACTTTTAGAAGAAATTAAAAGGAAAGGTTGTAGAGAATGGCTGAGGGTTTCGACACAGAGAATGAAGAAAAGAATAGGGTTCAAATGCCGGAATTGAAGAGATACTACCCCTATTTATAAAGAATTTTGGCACTTACTTATCAAATCCCGGAAGTGCCCTTCCTGATAACTAAAAATTAAACAAATAATGGGAAAATTTGGCACCCCCTATGGCAAATAAAAACCGATTTCTTCCCCCTCTTAGAGTCAAAATTTCGGCCACCACCTAGCCTTGCAGATAACTCCTTGATTCTTTCCTTATCCTCATCTGACTACTCATCCACAGTGTCATGGATAACACTACCTCTTCCTTCCTTTATCAGCACATTATCCACCTTATTATCACATTAAATAAATTCCTAAATTTAAGCATCATTGCCGAACTCCACTAAATGCCAAAAATATTTAAAATAAAAGGTACCAGGCGACTCGAACCTTGGACCTTCAATTGACGCCAACTCCCTTCCCTTTTAGTGGTGCCATTTTGCCACTGGGCCACAAGCCCATTTGTGTTTTAAAACACAGCTAATATCTGTTATGCCCTAACTTAACAAGCTTTCCACTAAAGTGTTCAAACAAGAAATTTAACTCTGACCTCATTGACTGAGCCCATTCTGAACCCCTAACACTTACGTTAAACATAACCACACATTAAATGCATAGGCCCAAAAATTTAGGATGTTACATTGGAATTAGCGGAAAATACCGCAAAATCTTAACTGGTTGCTTCCTTGACTATGTATCATTTTCATCCTTGTTTCCATCCTCTGTATTTCCATTCATCCAACTAAATTGACCGTATATATGACAACACTGTTGGTTTCTCTGATTGCCCCAATACAACATGCAGTCATTTGGGCAACTATGAATTTTTTTGTAGCCAAGGCCCAAATCTTTGATCAGTTTCTTCATGTCTTTGGAAGATTGAGGGATTTTCGCAAACGGGAACATTTCTCTCAAAAACTCTAAGAACATTGTCAAAGAGTTTCCGGTCCACCCTCCAAAGCATTTTAAGTGAAAAAGATGAATACAGAAAGATAGTTTTGAAAATTTAGATCCCTCATACAGTTCTTCGTTCATTTCACCAAGTAACGTGTAGAACTTCGCCGCTTCTTCATTTGGCTAATCACCAGGTACACTTCTTCCCCTTTCGGTGAAAGTGTTTCCACCAAAATTATAATCATCGGTTGCATTCAAGTCAGGTGGAAATGATTGCAAACCATCACCGCGCATATTAAATGCATCCCGCAACATGCCATCCATGTCATCTTCTCTAACATTCTGATTGTAAGCACTATGAGGATAATCCAGATTCATCGATGAAGAGGCTCCACTAGATGTACACTCTCCATGGAAAATCTATTTTTTATACCCCCAAACAAAGCCATCAACAACTAGATGTTCGTAGACAACTTCACGATAATGCCAATTGATATTGTAACACTTCTTACACGAGCAAAGAATCATATTCTCTTGGCTTGCATTTTGAAATGCAAAATTTAGAAAAGTTTCTACTCCATATCGATAGCCGTTGCTTACCCTTGACAAATTCATCCAAGTTCTATCCATTTCGTAGTTGTTGAAGTCTAAAGTTGACAGTAAATTACACGGGTAAGTTGTTTATCTATACAGGTATTATGTAAGTTATGTAAATTATGTAAGTTATGAAGTTTGATCTTAAAATTATGTAAGTTATGTATTTATGTAAGTTAAATAATTTGATGAAAGCTATGAAATTTGATCTTTAACCTATGTATTATGTATTATGTAAGTTATCTGAGTTATGTAAGTTATGTAATTTATGTATGTTATGTGAGTTATGTAAGTTATGTATAATATGTGAAAAAAACATAATATGGGTAACATAATAAAAGGAATGAGGAATTTACGTTTTAATATATTTTTATAGGTTCGAGCATTAACGGCCGTTTAATGTTGATGGAGACCTTCGAGAATGACGCACCCAAATTTTTATAATTAAAATTTAAATATTTTTAAATTATTTATTTATACTTAAAATTAAAAATAAAAAAATTTATCCAAACTCGATTCAATTTAAATTAAAATTTCAAATCGAGAATCAGTTGATGTGTGAACATATATGGCATGCATTACATTGTATTTTTTTTTAAATATTAATTGGTTTTAGTTTTTCGTTTGAGATAGGCTGGAAAATGTTATTATATGTTTTTTTATAATTGAAATTTGGTGTGATGTGCCTTCCACCAAAAATAAATAAAACAATATCTAGATGTTTCAACAAAATATTATTAATGAAATTGACTTGTACATGGCTACCTATAAAAATGCAGACTAGTAATAGTACCTAATATAAGCTTATTGGTATGGGTTTGAAGTTTGAAGTTTTGTTTTTGGTTGGATTAGTATATAATAACTTTAATAATAGTAGTAGCACATAAAAGAAAAAGAGAAGCATAGAGGATATCGGATCGAATCGGTTAATTGGAGTGAGAATTAATTGGAGTATTGGATTGGAGAAAGATATTAAATTAATTAAAAAAAACCCTCATGCATCCATAGATTAAAAATTGTCATAAACGGAGGTGGGATAAGTTCTACGATGTTGGGCATGTGTTAGATAAGAAACAGAAGAAAAGAGAAATTTTATAGCATATATACCAACCAAGTAGGATAATAAATAGCAATTTGGACAGCAATTTGGACAAATTCATCATGATAGAACTGTTACTGATCAGAATTTTTAACTAAAACGTACCTTAATAATTTTAAGAAGCTGGTCTACTCCACTCTCACCAAGAAACAGAGGCTGCAAATTGGTACGAATCAGTTGAACAATAAAAATTCACTTACAATATAAATCATGAATAGGATAATGATAAATTAAAAGGTGTAAAATGGTGTAAAATCATTTTTCAACAGTTCAATGTGTTTGATACTTACCAAGTAATTACAACTTTTTGTCAATCCTTTAGAACTTAAGGTATAAAACCTGCAAAGGAGGCAGTTGAATTAGAATGAAAGCTTATATTGGATAAACGCCAAAAGAACAAACAACAGCATTGAACAATGTCTCGGGTTAGATTTTCTAAGTTTTTCCATGTATTTAGAAGATTATTATAGGCCATATCCCTATATTTATGTGTCGGACAAGGGTACTTCAAGAGTCAGAGAAACATGGAAACTAGCAGCCGAACAAGATTTCAGGAAAAATGATTCGTATTTTAAGATTAAGTAACATACTATTAAACAAAAAAATGACTGAAACTAAATAAAGGGTCGATATAAGTAGTAATAAAGCTTTGGGAAAAATGAGTGGCAGAATGTACCAATGAGATTTATGGAAGAATGTTTGGGTATCAAATACGACCTAAATCATAAGAGAAAGTTAGCATTGAATATCTATCCAGCTTATTAGACTAAAAGACAAGCACTAATGCTTAATCTAGGTTGGCATGGTTTCTCGGTGAAGAAACAATTTATATTTCATCTTTGAAAATGGATAATGGATGTCAGATTTCTTTTTTTCCCTTAGATTATAATCCAATATACAGATCCTATAAGATCAAGATACAGATCCTGTATTTGCATGTAATGTAAAGCCATAAAATTCAGAAAAACAAAGCAACAATAATTAATAAAAGGACAAGCATTACCCATTAAAAAGAATAACAGTTTAGCATAAATTGTATATAACAAAAATTTATTACTTCAATACGAGAGAGATTAAGCTGAAACCTGTTATGTTACCTTTTTCCTAAGACGGGCAGCTTCTCTGTTTTCAGCTAAACGATAAAATTGTTTTCACGTTCAGACTTAATGAACTAATCTCGACAAAAAAAAAGTTACAATCCCAAAAACTATAACCAAATTAAGGATAAAAAATAAATTAAGGTAATGGGCAGCAAAGAATTTCTGGTAAAAGAAACAATAATCAACTAGTAATCCATTTTTTATCGAAAACACTTCACAACTACTAATCTACTGATCAATTTAATATAGTTTATAAAATTTAAATTTAAATAATATCAGCTCAATTGAAAAACACAATTGTTTAATTAGCTCAATTAGTTCATATTATTATCTTTATTAAAATAATATCAGCGTACAATATTCCAAAATTTGACTCAATTAGTCTAACTGTTTTTGATAAAGTAACATCTAGTTCATACAACTATTTTTAATAAAGTAGCATCCATCAGGCTTCAGGTTTAAATTCAACACATACAACATTTCTAAAATAGCATATAACAAGTTTCGCCAAAATAACTGAATGTCGGATAGAACTCAGAAAAAAAAATGATTACACTCCAATTGCGTAATGATCTCAAATGCCAATTCATATTCTAGAGTTTCAATGTTACCAATTACCTTGCAGATTACTATCTCAAGTTTGGCAAAAATCCAAGAAGTTATGCGTTCTATCTCCAGAAACCGAATAGCATAGAATGATATATCTCAATATTGAATCGTGAAAAGAAATACTGCATGAATCAACGCTTTAAGCTCTTTATAGATAAAAAAAGACAATATCGAAAAATTCATCATAATTGTTAAATGCTTCTTTCCTCAAAATAGCTAAATTAAACAGTAGCATACCTAAGGGAGAAATGAGATAAAAGTGCAGGAAAGCTGCATCGGATAACAATTTGAATGGAAAGAAAAAAAAAAGTGAACCGCATGTACGTATTGGCACTGATAATTTTTATAGATAGTGAGGGGCATATATTGGCAGCATGTACGTACTTGAACAATTTTATGGCCGACCCAACTACGATAGAAGCGATAGCCTATTTGCAACCGGTGATAGTAGCTAAGGAATTGGGCTTTCGAAGATTAGTGGTGGAGGGAGATTCCTCAACTGTAGTAAAAAAAAGTTCATTCGTAAAAAAAGTAAATATTAAACAAATTTAATATATATATATTTACAAATGAATAATATTAAACAAATTTGAATGTGAAATATTCATGCATGAATTTCAATAAAAAATTTACAAATATAAAAAAGGTGAGCTACGTGTAGCATGTTTGTTGTAAAAATGAAGATGAGGAAGTAAGAGAACTTTGTGACGTAGAGAACAAACATTCTTTGTTTGTCTCTAATACAAAGCAAATTTAGATACAATTTGCCATTGGGTTGCATGTTTATGTACCAAATAGTGATACTTCTAAAAAAGTGTGAATTAACTATAAATATCAACATATTACTTGCACCCATAGCAAGGACAACTTTTTTCCGTCTAAACAAGAAAGGAACAAAATCCGAATTCCACATATCAAAGTCAATCAATAAGAATATCCTTAAATAAAACAACATTCTTACTGTAAGTTTGAAAACATACACCAATGCTCCACCAGCACTCCTCAATCTTGTAACACTTCCTTTTCCAAATGAACTATTTATATCATTCATTGCAGCCTCCAATGCTTTTTGCTGGAATGAAAAGGAAAGAAAAGGAATCAAGCATATAAAATTGTGCATTCAAATAAAACCAATCTCGATTAGCATATTCTGACAAAACAAAACAAACGGGAAGGCAGTATACCCAAAACCAAATTCATCAAGAATAGGGTAGATGATTACTTTTGTTCTTGCATTTTGCATTGTAAAATTGACTATAAAGCCAAAACAGATGGTAAAGAACCAAAATCATATTCGACATAGAAATGAACAAATGACTAAAACAAAAATACAAGTGGTAGTAAGTGTCGAATGTAGCTATGTTCCAACAAATATATCCTCTCTTTTTTATTCCTAATTTTCATATATTCAGAGGATCATATCTCAGAAATGGCTAGTATAGGAAAAATGAAAATCCATTAACATAGTACAAAGTGCTCTATATGAAAGTAAACTATAGCTTACCATCAAAAGTTTTTACTGAAGTTTCAATTTTTAAAAGCAGAAAACAAACCAAGTTAGCAAATGAAACAAACCCAAACCGTAGAATTGCAAGTAAGTTTCAAATGGGGCAATTTTTTTCTTGCTAAGACAAGCAAAAAAAAAAAATAGAAAAGAAAAGAAAAACCCACAAAAATGAATAGCTCTAACTGACCAAACTCTTCGAAGTGAGCTTTCAAAGCAACCCAAACTGCAAAATTGCAAGTAGGTTTCAAATGGGGCATTTTTTTTTCTTGCTAAGCCAAGCAAAAATAAAGAAAAGAAAAACCCACTAATAAACCGTAAAAGTAACATATTTTAATCCCACATTTAGCATGCCTTTGGATGATTTATCCCTTGATTTATGTAAAAAAGGTTCTCTTAATCCTTTCTTTTCATGTCTTATACTCAGGGAAGCACCGGAGGACGAAAAGAACATAAAATGGGCCTAAAACGAAGCAAATTGGGCCAAGGAAGAAATCGACACGGCCTGGACTTAAGCCCACACGGCCGTGCCTCACTGATCATCTAGAACACGACCTTACTTCAAGTCACAAGGTCGTGTCTCATTAAAGTAATCCGAACATGGCTTAAAGACATGTCACATGGGCGTGTGACATGGCCGTGTCCCTATCGTGGCAAAAAATAATTTCATTCAGAATTGGATACTTTGGGGCAAAGAAACCTATTTCAAAAGCCTATATAAACCCCCTAAGTACCACCTAAAAGGGGGCGATTAGCTAGGCCAAGGAGCCAAGCCGGAAAGGTCAAGATTTGTGGAGAAACACTCGAAGATAGCCAGTTGATCCATCTCAAGAAGCCAGAATTCTACTCAAGACGGCGGATCTCTCCTTCAATTCCTTCAAGGAGTTTTAAGGATTTCTTATGTTTTGTTTTATCTTTTCTCTTGAGATGTTTTCTTTATTAGTTATGAACTAAACCCTTCAGATACTTGAAGGGGATGAAACCTATGATGAATCTTGTTATTGATTACTGAATTATATGATAAATACTTAATTTGTTCTTATTTATGTGTGATTAATTCTTGTGTTAATATTTCCGGGATATTGATTCAAGTCAGATGTGCTTAGGTGGAGGAGCAAAAGTCCTTGCTTAAGAGTAGATCTAGCATAATTAAGCGGAGTTGATCGCACGCCTAGAGATATGGTGACGAGATTTTGCTGGAATAGGGTGAAACCTAATATGGGAATCCATAGATCGATTTACTGCTATCCTAGGGGGTTATTAACAGGGAAAGAGATTTCCATTAATTAACCTAGGGTTAGACGTTATTCGCCTCAAGAGAGGGTTTAATATAGTTAGGGAGTCTTAAGGATCAAACTAAGTGAGTAAATCGTATGGTTCAGCGTTAGATAACAAGTGAAGTCTAGGTGGATTCTTCCTGAGGGTATCGTCTAAATCAACTGAGTTTTTCTAAAAAGTTATCTCCCCAATTTAGTCTTTTTGTCTTTGCATCTTAGCTGGTAGTTAGATAGTTTTAGATTAAACAACCAATCACTTAATATTTAGGCTAGATAATAGAAAAAAGTTAGTATTAGTACTTTTAGTTCCTTTGGGTTCGATAATCCGGTCTTGCCTTAACTATACTACTGTTCGATAGGTGCACTTGCCTTAAATCATTGTCAGAGTTAGTTTTCAGGTTCGATCATCTGTTTTATAAATTTAAGACTCTGATTCACAGCGATCAAGTTTTTGGCGCCGTTGTTGGGGAACTAAAATATTAAGAAAGCTCTATTTTTATTACTTTAGCCACAATTTCTTTTTATTTTTCGCAATTTACTTTTATTTAGGTTAATTTTTTTTTTTTGCTAAATTTTCTTTCTTTCTTTTCTAGCAGATACCTCTAGTTTATGACTAGAATGAACCCGAGAGGACCTTTAGTATACGACAGTGATATTGAAGGTACCTGATAAACCGTACAAGTAACATATTTTAATCCCATATTTAGTATGCTTTTGGATGATTTATCCCTCAATTTATGTAAAAAGGTGCTCTTAATCCTTTCTTTTCATGTCTTATACCCAAGAAAGCACCTGATGATAAAAGAATGAGAAATGGGCCTAAAACGAAACAAATTGGGCCAAGGAAGAAATCAACACGGCTTGGACTTAAGCCCACAAGGTCGTGCCTCACTGATCATCTAGAACACGACCTAACCCCTGATTTACATGGTCGTGCCTCATTAAAGGAAACCGAACACAGCTTGAAGACCGACCACATGGGCGTGTGCCATGGCTGTGTCCCTGTCGTGGCAAAGAACAATTTCATTCAGATTTGGATACTTTGGGGCAAAGAAACCCATTCCAAGAGCCTATATAAATCCCCTAAGTATCAGCTGAAAGGGGGCGGTTAGCTAGGCCAAGGAGCCGAGCCGAGCCGAAAAGGTCAGATTTATGGGAAACACTCGAAGATAGCCAGTTGATCCATCTCAAGAAGCCAGAATTCTACTCAAAACGGCGGATCTCTCCTTCAATTCCTTCAGGGAGTTTTAAGGATTTCTTATGTTTTGTTTTATCTTTTCTCTTGAGATGTTTTCTTTATTTGTTATGAACTAAACCCTTCAGATACCTGAAGGGGATGAAACCTAGATGAATCTTGTTATTGCTTTCTGAATTATATGATAAATATTTAGTTTGTTCTTAATTATGTGTGCTTAATCTTATGTTAATATTTCCGGGATATTGATTCAAGTCAGATGTGCTTAGGTGGAGGAGCAAAAGTCCCTGCTTAAGAGTAGATCTAGGATAATTAAGAGGAGTTGATCGCACGCCTAGAGATAGGGTGACGAGATTTTGCCGGATTAGGGTGAAACCTAATATGGGAGTCCATAGATCGATTTACTGCTATTCTAGGGGATTATTAACAGAGAAAGAGATTTTCATTAATTAACCTAGGGTTAGACGTTATTCGCCTCGAGAGAGGGTTTAATATACGTTAGGGAGTCTTACGGATCAAACTAAGTGAATAAATCGTATAGTTCAGTGTTAGATAACAAGTGAAGTCTAGGTGGATTCTTCCTAAGGGTATCGTCTAAATCAACTGAGTTTTTCTAAAAGTTATCTCCCCAATTTAGTCTTTTTGTCTTTGCGTCTTAGCTTGGTAATTAGTTAGTTTTTGATTAATTAACCAATCACTTAATATTTTAGGATAAATAATAGAAAGAAAGTTAGTATTAATACTTTTAGTTCCTTTGGGTTTGACAATCCAGTCTTGCCTAAGCTATACTACTGTTCGATAGGTGCACTTGCCTTAAATCATTGTCAGAGTTAGTTTCTAGGTTCGATCATTCTTCTTTATAAATTTTAAAAGCTCTGATTCACAGCGATTAGTACCGCTTGAAGGAATCGCAGAGAAATTAGGCGAGTCCTAAATTACACAGGGGAAAATCAAGAAGGTAGATCCAATCCAACTGAAGGGATGGACAAGAATAATCCACAACCACATGATGTGTGGGAAAACAATGCTCCACGTACTATGTTTGATTACGCTAAACCGCATTTAACAGGAGCAGAATCTAGTATTGTTAGGCCTACTATAGCTGCTAATAATTTTGAGTTAAAGCCTAACACAATACAAATGATTCAATAATTTGTTCAATATGATGGTTTGCAGGACGGAGACCCAAACACTCATATAGCTAATTTTTAGAGTTCTGTGATACCTTCAAAATAAATGGTGTTTCTGATGATGCCATACGTTTTCAGTTATTTCCCTTTTCATTAAGGAATAAAGCCAAACAGTGGTTAAACTCGTTACCACAAGGGTCAATCACTACATGGGAGCACATGACCGAAAAATTTTTATTGAAATATTTCCCATCGGCCAAAACGGCCAAATTACGGAATGATATCTCTTCTTTTGTGCAGATGGATTTAGAAACATTGTACGACGCATGGGAGAGATACAAGGATCTCTTGAGAAGGTGTCCACACCATGGTTTACCCTTATGGCTTCAAGTCCAAACTTTTTATAATGGTGTAAACCTCTCAACGAGACAATTAATTGATTCAGCCGTCGGTGGAACTTTGAATAACAAAACTCCTGAAGCAGACTACGAGTTTATTGAAGAGATGTCACTGAATAACTATCAATGGCAGGTTACAAGGACGAAACCGACAAAATCAGTCGGAGTTTACAACATAGACACAGTAACCATGCTATCAACACAGATGGAAATGATGAATAAAAAGCTTGATAGTTTGTGTTCTTCACAGGTACACCCAATGTCGATGCGACACACACAAGGGAACTGTGGCGAATCCTGAGCACCCACCCTACCAACCTGGGAGCGAGAGAGAAATGAATGATGAACTATATAGGTAATAATTTCAGATCCAATAATAATCCTTATAGTAATACTTACAATCCAGGTTAGAGGAACCACCCAAATTTTTCATGGGGAGGACAAGGAATTCAAGGAAATCAAAGACAACAACCTCCTCAAAACTTCCAAAATTAGCCATATCCGCAAGAGAAGAAGCCAAAACTTGAAGAGATGCTGACAAAATTCATGGCAGCCACAGAAAATCGTCTCCAAGATACTGAGAAAACACTTAAAGATCAACAAACATCGGTTGAAGAGACCAAGAACCAAGTCGGGGAAGTTACTAAGTCAGTAAGGGAAGTCACTAAGGTAGTTGAACAACTTACAAGGCTAATGTCTGAACGACCACAAGGACGTCTACCAAGCAACACTGAGATTAATCCAAAGGAGCAAATCCAAGCTATAACAGCTCAGGAAAAAGCAGAGTTAGATGAACCCAATTCAATACAAGAAAACAAGGTAGAAGAAGGTAAAGTAGAGGTAACATGGGAAAAGCCAAAACTGGTAATCAAAGAGTACCAACCCCGCATACCTTATCCCGAAGCAATGAAAAGAGATGATATAGAAGAACAGTTCGGTAAGTTTCTTAAACTTTTAAAGAAATTACATATCAACTTACCTCTTCTTGAAGCTCTTTTTCAAATGGCAGACTCGAGGAAATTTTTAAAACAGCTCTTAATGAACAAGCGCAAATTAGACGAAGAGTCACATGTGGAATTAAGCGCAGTATGCTCAGCAATGTTACAAAATAGACTACCGCGAAAGCAAAAAGATCCAGGGAGTTTTTACAATTCCATGTTTAATTGGTAGTTTAACTATTAATAATGAGTTAGCTGATTTAGGGGCAAGTATAAATGTCATGCCTTATACATTGTTTAAACGACTAGGTTTAGGGAGGCCCAAACAAACTAGGATGAGTATTCATGTAACACCCCAAACCCGGTCTATGCGTTTAGACGAGATTTGGTTTGTCACACCAATCATACATTCGTTTATTTTCAAATGGTTAAGATAAAATAGTGCTACAAAAACTTTCTGAAAATAGAGTTTAATAAAATTTAACTCGAGGATTTGAAATTTGTGGCTTAAGAAAAATACTTGTTTGAAAACTTATCGTCAAAATATAAATGTCAAAATCTTAAGTTAGTTTAAAAGAACTTTGAAAGAATTTAAATAATTAAAGTGTCCAAAAATTTGTTATAAAACCAATGTTCTTGAGAAAACTTAACATATTGAAGATAAAACCATATTAAAAGTTTGGAAATAAAATTTAAACCATCCACACAATAAAATTCATAAAAACATAATAAGAGGCCTTATTACATTAAACCCATAATGAAATTTAAGATAATAATTTAAATAAAGTCATAGTTTATAAAAAAACCCAAGTTTGTAGTATGGCCTCCACCAAGTCATCTCCTACCAAGTCCACGTCAATTTCCATTACCAAAATGGTTAATAAAATTGGGTGAGTTACGAAGAACTCAGATGTGCAACTCACTTACCACCATTATTGGGCGGATCGTCAAGGTATCATCTTTGGGCTTGAGCCCAATTCTGATTTCAACAATATATCATAAAATGAAATAACATAATTTAAAAATGCATGTACAAATGAAATTTCCCAACCAAACCTAATTTTCCATCCGCTAACACCCCGTACCAACCGACACACACTGTGGGGATCAAGTCAACCCACCCCGCCAAACACACCGATCATAGGCTTTAAGCCTTTAAATAAATTTGTAGTGCACTCACCAACTAGATTGTGACATTGTCACCGAACTAGAGGCATTTAGCCGATTTTGTGGCAAAGCCACCGAACTAGAGGCATTGAGCCAAATTTGTGGCAATCCATTCATTCTTCTCTTCATATATCCCACCCCATGCAATCATGTGTGTATAACCAAAATATAGTCATATAACAAATTTTCGATTATTCCATAACATCGGTGGGTTTATCATTAAACATTTTATTAGGCCCAAAAATAATAATAATTTAGCAATTTGCCCATTTAACAAATTTAGTGGGCTTTGGCCCATTTATCGAACTAAAGTATTTTGGCCCAATTTATCGAACTAGAGTATTTTGGCCCAATTTATCGAACTAGAGTATTTTGGCCCAATTTATCAATCTAGCAGGATTACGGCCCAGTTTAACGATCTAGCAATTTTATCGCAATTTTTCCAACTTAAACCATTTTTCATGCATTTACTCAAAAGTATGAATTACTACGTATTTTCTGTTTTGCCATTTTTACGATTTTATCACAAAGATTTACAACTTGATATCTAACCCAAAATGAGTGTGAAGTTACACACACGGTGATCGAGAGAACTACACTTTCCCGCCGTCAACACCTATATGTATCGCGATAATTAGAACACTATAATCTAATAATAAAATCGATCTAAACATAACGATCTAGGATTTTTACCCTCGGATTTTCGTAGTACTTCTACTTGCGATTTCTCCCCGATTGATGGTTCGCTAACCGAATCGAATCCACGAACGAATAATGGTTCGGGAGTACGAACGACTTTGAACAATTGATTTTCCTCGGTTGAACGTCCGCAACCCGTGGAAAATCCTGATTCGAAATAGCCCTTTGCTTATACTTAGGGAAATAACGGAACCTCCTCTCTTCCTAAACCAAACACCGCCCTTTTCTTCCCTATTTTGAATGTCTTCAAAGACAAAGTTCGTTACTCCAAACTAAAATAAATTTCGAAATAATACCAAGGTTTAAAGATGTGATTTCCTTACCACAAAAATCGATTCCCACGATTGTGTCACCCACGACTTCTTGATTTCCAAACTTCCGTTATTGCACTAGTATAACAAAATAAACGTTAATAGAATAAACGCTTATTTTGATCTAATAAAGCCTTCAAACCACCATCAATATTCGGCCATACCACTATTAACTAATCGAAGCGAAAAGAATCTCTTACCTATTTTCCACGTCGAAAAGAAAGGATTGAGAATGGTGTTTGATTGATGAAAGATTCGGCTATGTAAGATTAAGGAGAAGAGAAAATAAATTTGGTTTATAGACACCTTAACATTCGCCATGAGAGAAATATTGGAGAAAATATTGATTGAAAAGAAAATAAAAATAAGAGAATAGGGATGATGGTGAATTCGGCTTTCAAAGAAAATAAAAGAGAAAAAAAGAGATGAGATTAGGATCAAGACACATTCGACAATGGAGAAAAGAGAGAAAAGAAAGGAATGGTCATTTGATGTAGGTGATTTCGGCACTAATGAGAATAAGGCACAAAAAGAATACCAATTGATGTGCAAAAATGACCAAATGGTCAAAATAATCAAGGCTTACCAAGGATCAAATTCGGCCAAGGGAGAGAGGTTGAGAGAATTTGCAAAATTTGCACAAAACAAAAAAATGACCAAAACAAAAGACTAAAATTTCCTAGCCAAACTACACCAAAAATTCGGCTCCCCCTATAGTCCGCTTTGCCGTCCCTATGCATGGTCTAATGGCCAAGATATTGTTTCCAAAAACAATTCCTTGATACTTGCCCCATATCTTCACATCTTTCCTTATTTTCTTGATTCCCTTCCTTAAGTTAACAATTTCCTTAATCCTTGATATACTAACCAAAAATAACATGGTCAACTCTTTCCATAAATGCTTTTGGCCGACATTTGCTATACATGTGCAGAAAAATTAAAAACAAAATTCACCTAGATGCTAAACAAGGGATTCGAACCTTCTCCCACATGCTTAAACCCATGCGCCATCACCACTTGGCCATTAACTCATCTTATGCTTCACTTTGACACTTAAATTAACTTATGTGTCATAGCCACTTAATCCACTTCCATAAATTCTCAAAATTAATATTATTCCATCCCAATAAATTTTAATTCTTCTTCAGAACTATACTAAACACAAAAAAATAAAGAAATTCCACCTTCTAGAATAATTACTCAAAGCACACAATGAAAATAAATTACTCGGATTTTCAGGGTGTTACAACTCTACCCTCCTAAAAGAAAATTTCGTCCTCGAAATTTACCTGGTTGAAAAAGGTGAGGGTATTGTTGTCAAATTGCATCCTCAGGCTCCCACGTAGCTTCCTCCACTTCGTGGTTATGCCATAACACTTTGACCAACGGCACAGTCTTCTTTCTTAGCACCTTAACATCTCGGTCTAAGATTTCCACTGGTTCCTCCTCAAAAGACAAGTCCGAATTCAACTCCACTTCTTCTACCGATACTATGTGCGAAGGATCCGATCTATAGCGCCTCAGCATGGAAACATGGAAAACATTATGAATTTGGCTCAACTCCGGAGGTAATTGGATCTGATAGGCCACTGGACCAACTCGCTTCATCACACGATATGGTCCGATGTATCTGGGACTCAATTTGCCCTTCTTCCCGAATCTGAATATCTTCTTCCAAGGTGAGACCTTCAAGAAAACTTGATCTCCCACGGCATACTCGATATCCTTACGTTTCAGATCCGCATACGACTTACGTCTATCCGGCTTCCTTTAGCCGTGTGCTCGAATAGCTTTCACTTTTTCTTCCGCTTCGTAAATCATCTCAGGACCTAACATCTGCCAATCGCCCAACTCAGTCCAACAAATAGGAGAACGACACCTACGACCATACAATGCCTCGTAGGGCGCCATCTGAATGCTAGACTGGTAGCTGTTGTTATACGCAAATTTTGCCAACGGTGAGAAAATCCTCCCAACTACCCTTGAAATCAATCACACATCCCTTAACATGTCTTCCGAATCTGAATCACTCTCTCTCCGATGACCATCCGATCGAGGATGGAAAGCCAGCATCAAGTTTAGCTTTGTACCCAGAGCTTCATGCAAAGCTTTCCAAAATCAAGATGTAAACCTAGGATCCCGATCCGATATAATCGACATGGGTACCCCATGCGACCTCACAATTTCAGATACATATAGCTTCGCCAACTTCGCAAACGAGTAGTCCAGACGCGCCTTTGGTAGAAAATGAGCGATCTTCGTCAAACGATCAACAATTACCCAAACAGAGTTTTTCTTAGTAGGTGTTAAAGGTAACCCACTAACAAAATCCATTGTTATCCGCTCCCATTTCCAGAGAGGAATCTTTACTGGGTTGTAAAAGTCCTGACGGCAATTGATGCTCCGCTTTCACTTGGCGACAAGTTAAACATTTTCCCACAAATTCAAATCTCACGCTTCAAACCAGGCCACCAAAACTGTTCACGAAGATCTCGATACATCTTATTTCCTCCGGGGTGCATAGCATAAGGGCTACTATGCGCCTCCTTCAAAATCATTTGCCTCAGATCTGAGTCCTTAGGCATACAAACCCTTCCACGAAAACACAACACACCTTCCGTGTTTATTCCAAAATTCTCTATTTCACCATTTTTAACTTGCTGCGCGATAATGATCCCAACTTCTCATCTAATATCTGCTTTTTCCTTGATCTGACCCAACCACAGAGGCTTCACTTGAAGTTCCGCTATCAAACTACCATCCTCATACAAACTCAAATGGGCAAACATAGCTCTCAAATCAGATACCACCTTACGACTTAATGCATCCGCCACCACATTAGCCTTTCCAGGATGATACTCAATTGAGAAATCATAGTCCTTTAACAGCTCCACCCATCTTCGTTGTCTCAAGTTTAATTCCTTCTGAGTAAGAAGATACTTAAGACTCTTGTGATCCGTGCATGCAGGATGATAGACTTTTCACCATATAGGTAATGCCTCCAAATCTTTAAGGCAAACACCACTCGCTAACTCCAAATCATGAGTAGGGTAGTTTACTTCGTGCGGTCTCAATCGACGAGAAGCATATGCTACTACTTTCCCACTTTGCATCAATACGCAACCTAAACCCGTGTGTGACGACATCACAATAAATCAGTAAAAATCCTTTCCAAATCAAAGTTGAATCAATACCGCGCTTCAGTTAAAACCTTCTTCAATCTCTCAAAACTTTCTTGCTTGTTTGTTGGTCCATACATACGGCACTCCTTCCGCAAAAGCTTAGTTAGGGTGCAGCAATCAACGAGAACCCTCAACAAAACGCCTATAGTAACCACCAAACCCAAGAAACTCCGAATCTCAGCTACCGACTTTGGTGGTTTCCAATCCAATACAACTTCAATCTTCTGAGGATCCACCCTTATTCCTTCGGCTGATACCACATGACCCAAGAAAGTCACTTCTCTTAACCAAAATTCACATTTACTGAATTTGGCATACAATTGATTATCTCGAAGCACTTGCAATACAGTCCGCAAATGCGAGTCATGTTCTTCTTCACTCCTCGAATAAACCAGAATGTCATCTATGAATACCACCACAAACCGGTCTAAGAATGGTTGAAAGACCCGGTTCATCATATCCATAAATGCGGCTGGTGCATTGGTTAACCCAAACGGCATCACTAAAAACTCATAGTGTCCGTAACGGGTTCGAAATGCCGTCTTGTGAATATCCGCTTCTTTTACCTTAAGCTGGTGGTAACCCGACCTTAAATCAATTTTGGAGAAAACTGAAGCTCCCTTCAATTGATCAAATAGGTCATCAATCCTCGGCAGAGGTACCCGATTCTTGATTGTCGACTTATTCAATCGCTCGTAGTCAATACACATACGCATCGACCCATCTTTCTTCTTAACAAACAAGACCGGTGCTCCCCACGGAGACACACTCGGTTGAATAAAATCCCGATCTAGCAGTTCTTGAATTTGGGCTTTAAGCTCCGACAACTCCTTCTGCCATTCTATAAGGAGCAATGGACACCGGAGCGATTCGGGCAAAAGCTCAATACCAAATTCCACTTCCCGATCCGGAGGTACACCAGAAGTTCTTCGAAAAACATCGAGAACTCCTTCACGCTTCTCACATCTTCCACTCGATGCTTTCTTGGCATCTAAAACACTAATAAATGCTAAAAATGCTCCGCACTTTTTTACTCCACTTCTCTCGCTTTTACGCAGTAAATCACGTTTGCCAAGTAATTTCTCCGCCGCCTATCATAACTATCTCCTTGTCCTCCACGCTTTTATCGACATTCACTTTTCAAAGACACCAATTGCGCCCGATGCTTAACCAACCAATCCATGCCCAAAATGATATCGAATTCGCCAAAAGGCAATTCCATCAAATTTGCCAGGAATGTTTCTCCTTGAATTACTAAGGGCACGTCTCTAAACAGTTTATTAACCAACACCGACTGTCCTAAGGGACTAATCACCCTCATCTCATTATCGAAAATTTCAGAGTCTAAATTCAAGTTTCCAGTTATGGTGCTAGCAACATACGAATGAGTAGAACCAATATCTATCAAGGCAATAACGGGTACATCAGAAATGAAGAACGTACCAGTTATCACATCAGGTGCATTGCCATCCTCCCGCGTCATTGCGTACACGATCCCCGTTTGTCTTGCATCCGCGTTGCTTCTAGGACCATTGCCTCGACCCGGTGCACCTTGACCACGTCCAGCCCCATTACCACCACGACCTGGTCCACGACCTCTCGGTGGTTGCTGAGCTCCTCTTGCCGGTGGTGCATCAGTAGTACGAACTTCTTGAGTTGTATCCATACGTCGAGGGCAACTCCTATATTGATGATCCGTCGATCCACATTTATAGCAAGCACTCGTTTTCCTCCAGCATTCTCTAGGATGTCGTTTCCCACAATCAGCACAATCTCGACTCTGATTAACAGCTACAGGTGTTCTACCTTGAGCTGGCTCATCATTCCGAGGCCTCTTCGGAAACCTTTTTGAAGAACCCGAATTCTTCAGATCTCTCTTGCTTCGAACTTGTTCCCGATTCTGACGTTCCGAGTTCTTAACCTCTTCGGCTATCTTGGCCTTCTCCACGAGCGTGGCAAAGATTCTAACTTGTTGTGCGGCTATCAGAACCCGCAACTCATCTTTCAAGCCATCCTCAAAGCGTACACAATGCTCATGATCTGTTGCCACTATCGTTCGAGCATAGCGACTCAAACGTAAGAACTCAGCCTCATATGCTGTCACCGTCCTATTTCCTTGCACCAGGTTCAAGAATTCCTTCCTTCGGGCATCCACATAGCTTGCTCCCACATATTTCCCTTGAAAGGAAGCCTTGAAGAATTCCCAATTAACTAATGCAGCATCAGTGCCTTCTCGGACAGTAAGCCACCATTGGTATGCTTCGTCCCTTAACAAAGACACAGCTCCTCTTAGTTTTTGCTCCACCGTGCACTCAAGATCGTCCATAATTCGCTCCACTGCCTCGAGCCAATATTCAGCGACATTGGGAGCTACACCAGAAACACATCTGAAAACCTCAGCTCCACTTGATTTCAATTGCTCCGATATCGACCCACGAGCTGTTGGCCCAGTTCTGGATCCAGCGACCCTTTCAAGTACTCGCAGCATTGCTCGTGTCACAGCATTATCCTCTTCCATATGGTCGTGCGATCCCGTCTCACTCTCGAGCGACGCAGGTGCATCCATTTCCGGCATATGACCCGGCACATCAGTTGCGCCCCTAACACCTCGTCCTCTACCACGGCCACGTCTACCGCGTCCACGACCACGTCCTCTAGTGCTCATAGCGACTAATTCGAGTTAATCTGATTAAGAGTTTTATGAATCAGAATAATATTTCAGTTGTTTATTAACGATGTTTTATGATATGAAAGAGATAGAGTTGTTTTCGCAACCATATCCTATTGTCTCAATCTTTACGATTTTTTACACCTAAAACTAGAAGTTCTAGAGTGTTTCTTATAATCATATCATAATCATAACAGACAATCAGTATACAGATACTTACTTGACTTGGCGCGGGATGCTCATGGTGCCATACTACCTTTAAATCAAAAAATCTAGAAATTTAAATTATTTTTCAACCAGATTTCATTGTCGAACCCAAACCACAGTCGAGTTTTGAAACTGGGCTCTGATACCATTAAATGTAACACCTCAAACCTGGTCTATGCGTTTAGACGAGATTTGGTTTGTCACACCAATCATACATTCGTTTATTTTCAAATGGTTAAGATAAAATAGTGCTACAAAAACTTTCTAAAAATAGAGTTTAATAAAATTTAACTCGAGGATTTGAAATTTGTGGCTTAAGAAAAATACTTGTTTGAAAACTTATCGTCAAAATATAAATGTCAAAATCTTAAGTTAGTTTAAAGAACTTTGAAAGAATTTAAATAATTAAAGTGTCCAAAAATTTGTTATAAAACCAATGTTCTTGAGAAAACTTAACATATTGAAGATAAAACCATATTAAAAGTTTGGAAATAAAATTTAAACCATCCACACAATAAAATTCATAAAAACATAATAAGAGGCCTTATTACATTAAACCCATAATGTGAAATTTAAGATAATAATTTAAATAAAGTCATAGTTTATAAAAAAAACCCAAGTTTGTAGTATGGCCTCCACCAAGTCATCTCCGGCCCAAGTCCACGTCAATTTCCATTACCTGAAATGGTTAATAAAATTGGGTGAGTTACTGAAGAAACTCGAAGTGTGCAACTCACTTACCACCATTATTGGGCGGATCGTCAAGGTATCATCTTTGGGCTTGAGCCCAATTACAGATTTCAACAATATATCATAAAATGAAATAACATAATTTAAAAATGCATGTACAAATGAAATTTCCCAACCAAACCTAATTTTCCATCCGCTAACACCCCCATACCAACCGACACACCTGTGGGGATCAAGTCAACCCACCCCGCCAAACACACCGATCATAGGCTTTAAGCCTTTAAATAAATTTGTAGTGCACTATCGAACTAGATTGTGACATTGTCACCGAACTAGAGGCATTTAGCTTTGATTTTGTGGCAAAGCCACCAACTAGAGGCATTGAGCCAAATTTGTGGCAATCGCCATTCTTCTCTTCATATATCCCACCCCATGCAATCATGTGTGTATAACCAAAATATAGTCATATAACAAATTTTCGATTATTCCATAACATCGGTGGGTTTATCATTAAACATTTTATTAGGCCCAAAAATAATAATAATTTAGCAATTTGCCCATTTAACAAATTTAGTGGGCTTTGGCCCATTTATCGAACTAGAGTATTTTGGCCCAATTTATCGAACTAGAGTATTTTGGCCCAATTTATCGAACTAGAGTATTTTGGCCCAATTTATCGAACTAGAGTATTTTGGCCCAATTTATCAATCTAGCAGGATTACGGCCCAGTTTATCGATCTAGCAATATTTATCGCAATTTTTCCAACTTAAACCATTTTTCATGCATTTACTCAAAAGTATGAATTACTACGTATTTTCCGTTTTGCCATTTTTACGATTTTATCACAAAGATTTCACAACTTGATATCTAACCCGAAAATGAGTGTGAAGTTACACACCTGGTGATCGAGAGAACTACACTTTCCCGCTCGTCAACACCTATATGTATCGCGATAATTAGAACACTATAATCTAATAATAAAATCGATCTAAACATAACGATCTAGGATTTTTACCCTCGGATTTTCGTAGTACTTCTATTTGCGATTTCTCCCCGATTGATGGTTCGCTAACCGAATCGAATCCACGAACGAATAATGGTTTGGGAGTACGAACGACTTCGAACAATTGATTTTCCTCGGTTGAACGTCCGCAACCCGGTGGAAAATCCCGGATTCCCGAAATAGCCCTTTGCTTATACTTAGGGGAAATAACGGAACCTCCTCTTCCTAAACCGAACACCGCCTCTTTTCTTTCCTATTTTGAATGTCTTCAAAGACAAAGTTCGTTACTCCAAACTAAAATAAATTTCAAAATAATACCAAGGTTTAAAGATGTGATTTCCTTACCACAAAAATCGATTCCCACGATTGTGTCACCCACGACTTCTTGATTTCCAAACTTCCGTTATTGCACTAAAGTATAACAAAATAAACGT
This sequence comes from Gossypium bickii, assembly GCA_025503065.1. Taxonomy (NCBI): domain Eukaryota; kingdom Viridiplantae; phylum Streptophyta; class Magnoliopsida; order Malvales; family Malvaceae; genus Gossypium; species Gossypium bickii. The sequence continues at coordinate 50,031,226 of CP106709.1, read as the reverse complement.
TAATAGAATAAACGTTTATTTTGATCTAATAAAGCCTTCAAACCACCATCAATATTCGGCCATACCACTATTAACTAATCGAAACGAAAAGAATCTCTTACCTATTTTCCACGTCGAAAAGAAAGGATTGAGAATGGTGTTTGATTGATGAAAGATTCGGCTATGTAAGATTAAGGAGAAGAGAAAATAAATTTGGTTTATAGACACCTTAACATTCGGCCATGAGAGAAATATTGGAGAAAATATTGATTGAAAAGAAAATAAAAATAAGAGAATAGGGATGATGGTGAATTCGGCTTTCAAAGAAAATAAAAGAGAAAGAAAGAGATGAGATTAGGATCAAGACACATTCGACAATGGAGAAAAGAGAGAAAAGAAAGGAATGGTCATTTGATGTAGGTGATTTTGGCACTAATGAGAATAAGGCACAAAAAGAATACCAATTGATGTGCAAAAATGACCAAATGGTCAAAATAATCAAGGCTTACCAAGGATCAAATTCGGCCAAGGGAGAGAGGTTGAGAGAATTTGCAAAATTTGCACAAAACAAAAAAATGACCAAAACAAAAGACTAAAATTTCCTAGCCAAACTACACCAAAAATTCGGCTCCCCTTATAGTCCGCTTTGCCGTCCCTATGCATGGTCTAATGGCCAAGATATTGTTTCCAAAAACAATTCCTTGATACTTGCCCCATATCTTCACATCTTTCCTTATTTTCTTGATTCCCTTCCTTAAGTTAACAATTTCCTTAATCCTTGATATACTAACCAAAAATAACATGGTCAACTCTTTCCATAAATGCTCTTGGCCGACACTTGCTATACATGTGCGTAAAAAATTAAAAACAAAATTCCCCTAGATGCTAAACAAGGGATTCGAACCTTCTCCCTCATGCTTAAACCCATGCGCCATCACCACTTGGCCATTAACTCATCTTATGCTTCACTTTGACACTTAAATTAACTTATGTGTCATAGCCACTTAATCCACTTCCATAAATTCTCAAAATTAATATTATTCCATCCCAATAAATTTTAATTCTTCTTCAGGACTATACTAAACACAAAAATAAATAAAGAAATTCCACCTTCTAGAATAATTACTCAAAGCACACAATGAAAATAAATTACTCGGATTTTCAGGGTGTTACAATTCAATTAGCTGATAAAACTGTTAGAATTCCTAGGGGCATTATCGAATATGTTCTTGTAAAAATTGATAAATTCGTTTTTCCAGTGGATTTTGTTGTCTTAGACATGGATGAGGATAATTCAATCCCCCTTATTTTAAGAAGACCCTTTCTAGCGACTGCCAAGACTAAAATTGATGTTGCCACAGGAGAACTCATACTTTGTTTAGGTGACAAATCAATCAGTCTTCAAGCTCTTGACTCGGCCAGGACAACAATCGATGAATGTGAGAACGTAAAATCAGTTGATAATCAAATTATTCAACTTTCACCACAGGAAACACCACCGAATTACAAACCTGAGTCGGATCATGTACCTCGTGCCAACAAAGAAAAAGAATATGAGGATCGAAGCCTTAAGGTCGATGAACTAGAAGAATGGACAACACACTGTAAAGAGAATCTAGAACGACACAAAGTAAAACTGAAGGAGCATCCAGAAAAGCTTGTAGGAACATCAAACCACTTCAAAATAGGAGAACAAGTACTGTTAGACAAAGCAGATCTTTGCATCACTACATCAGACCTGAAAACAAACGAAGAAATTCCTCTTGAGGTACACAATATCTTTCTACACGGAACAATCGAGGTAAGCAATCCAACTTTTGGCACTTTTAAGGTAAACGCTTCTCGACTTAAACTTTATCAAGAAAATAAAACTGTAAGCATGAGGGAAGATATTCAAACCTTTAAACCTCTCTGATTTTTTTTCAAATACAAGGAAAGTCTAGCTTAAGACTATAAACGAGCGCTTCTTGGGAGGTAACCCGAGTACTAACCCTAATTAACTTCTATATTTTTTTTCATTTTAATTATTTATTTGATTCTTTCTTTTTTGTCTCCTCACTTTAAACTAACTAAGGGTGCAGAATTCCAGGCCACACGGCCTTGCACACGGTCATGGCCGAGACCGTGTGTACCTCAAGAATCATGGTACCAATATGGCAGGACGGTACAAGTCAGATTCAACTAATTTTTGAAATCACGAACTCAACCACTCCCCCACGGGCACAGACAAAGTGGCACGGCCATGTCCGACGACTATGTGAAGCTACTGACTTGCCAACCACGGGCAGAAGACGCCCATGCCCTATGCCGTGCGAAGATACTGACTCGAAACCTACAAGCGTGACAGACTGAAAAAACGGGCTTGGAGAATTAACACGCCTTGACACACGATCGTGCAAGGCGGCCGTGTACATCGACACGCCCTCGGCACACGGGCATGGGGAAGTACCAGAATAGTACCTCTATTTAAACTCGAGCCTCCCTTCCCCACTCTTTCCACCCACTGACCACTCCTTTCTCTTCTCCCCTTTCTCTCAAAAATTTTCCCCTCTCTATAATAAGTCTCTATACTCTTGAGCTACACATCGCCATGTCGAAGAAGCGGAAGAAGGCAGGGGTAGCCCCCTCAAGGGAGACCCCTATACATAAGTTCATGCCGGCCGCTTCATCCAAACAACATGCCAATAACATTTGAGGCTATTTAGTTTTTACTTAGTTTTTCTCTTTTGCTTCAATTTCCTTATCTTTACTACTTTTCTACTTAATTTAGTTTAACTTATTTTAGTTTCGTAGTGTCAGGTTCGAAAGTCTGCTAGGGAATCACGCCACTTCCGCTACTGCCAGCACCTCCCCAGCCTTAGAGGTCACACCCACCTCGCGAACCATCCACAAATAAGGACTCTTCGGTCCATCTATCTTTAATTTTCATTTTGTTTACATTTTTGTTTCCTTTTTCTTTATCTTTCTTACCTTTAATTATATATTTAGTTTATTTTAAATATGTCTTAATAACTCATGGCTAATTATCCATGAGCTACATAATTTCTTCATCTAGCACAGGATCGTCATCCAGACCGACCCCTTAAACTCTGGGATTCATCCATAATTCAGGAAGTTTCACTTCTCCCCCCTTCTCTTTTGATTTCTCCCTTACATGTTATTATCTATCCTTGTACATTGAGGGCAATGTACATCTTAAGTGTGTTGGGGGGTGAATAGTAAAAATGCTTAACTTTCTGCATTATTCTCAAACCTTGAGGATAAAAGTGCCTAACTTTTTTTTATTATTCTCAAATCCCTGAATTTAGTCTTGTTTTTAAGTAATTTCCTCATATTACTAATTAGGATGAAATTTCTGATGATTTATGATTTTTATTGACATGTTTTAGAGTAAGTCATTGATAATTGTACATTGATGATGAAATTTGAAGAATACTGGAGAATCAAGCATGATAAGTCTAAATTTCAAAAAATTAAAATTTTTAGGTTGTTAACCTGAATTTTAAAATTACTTGAAATTTGAAATCTATAAGGTTGATGTAAAAAACACCCATAAATTTTTGTGAGATTTTGAGCCTTATAGAGCATACATTCTTTTCCATGCTCACTTTATTGATTATGAGTGTGTCAACTATGAACTATTATTCTAGAATTTGCCTTGATTATACATGTCAAGACCACATTTATGATTTGATATACCGAGATGATAAAGGCACCTAGGTTTTAACCCACTTACTCCACTAAAAAGCCTACCTCCATAGTTAACCCCTAGTGAACCCCGTTGATCCTAAGAACCCTTTTTATTGACTCACCTGCTAATATTAACCCAAAACCCTTTGTTTTTGTTATCACCATTCTATTTGACTACCCTTATATCGATATTTGATTTTATCTGTTACCTAGCTATGATCTTTATTTTAATAGATTCATTTATTATTATGTAATACTTAGTTTGTTCTTAAAAAATAAAATCAAAGTATACTCAGTATTAGTATTATGAAAAGTGAGCTTATACAGTTAAAGTTAATTCATCAAAAGAAAAAGCTCGTATTATTATGATTATTAATTGTCAATTGATGTAATTATTTAGAACTAGTTCAAATTTTCTAGATAGGTAACTTTTCAATTCAATCTCGATACTAACCTTCTAATTCAGCCTTTATCCACACCTTTAACCCTAGCCCCGTTACAACCCTGCTAAAAGATCTTTTGATCTGTTTATCATCTCATTTTACAGTGGTGGAGATTTGATTTTCAGGCAAGCCTATGGGATAAACTTTTTAGGTTCGACTTATGAGTGGTCTTTTAACTTTGAACCTTAAACACTTCTTGAGTGATTTGAGTGAATCTTTTGTGAGGATGTCAATCCTTGTCGGTTTTGAATTAAAGGTAATTATTCAGATAAGGGGAGACACCTATGTTTTCATGCTACAAATATATGACTTTGATTGTCTGAATCTTTAGGACTCTTTGAGTTGAATTATCCAAGTATAAATTATCTATGAATTATGATAAGGCATTGTGGATAGAAATTATGAATTATGGAAAGCTCGTTTTAATTGTAAGTTGAGAATTTTAATAAACCGTAAAAATAACATATTTTAATTCCACATTTAGCATGCCTTTGGATGATTTATCCCTTGATTTATGTAAAAAGGTTCTCTTAATCCTTTCTTTTCATGTCTTATACTCAGGAAAGCACCGGAGGACGAAAAGAACATAAAACGGGCCTAAAACGAAGCAAATTGGGCCAAGGAAGAAATCGACACAGCCTGAAATTAAGCCCACACGGCCGTACCTCACTGATCATCTAGAACACGGTCTTACTTCGAGTCACACGCCCGTGTCGCATTAAAGTAATCTGAACACGGCTTGATGACATGTCATACAGGCGTGTGACATGGCCGTGTCCCTGTCGTGGCAAAGAATAATTTCATTCAGAATTGGATACTTTGGGGCAAAGAAACCTATTTCAAAATCCTATATAAACCCCCTAAGTACCACCTAAAAGGGGGCGGTTAGCTAGGCCAAGGAGCCAAGCCAGAAAGGTCAAGATTTGTGGAGAAACATTCGAAGATAGCCAGTTGATCCATCTCAAGAAGCCAGAATTCTACTCAAGACGGCGGATCTCTCCTTCAATTCCTTCAAGGAGTTTTAAGGATTTCTTATGTTTTGTTTTATCTTTTCTCTTGAGATGTTTTCTTTATTTGTTATGAACTAAACCCTTTAGATACCTGAAGGGGATGAAACCTATGATGAATCTTGTTATTGATTACTGAATTATATGATAAATACTTAGTTTGTTCTTAATTATGTATGCTTAATTCTTGTGTTAATATTTCCGGGATATTGATTCAAGTCAGATGTGCTTAGGTGGAGGAGCAAAAGTCCCTGCTTAAGAGTAGATCTAGCATACTTAAGAGGAGTTGATCGCACGCCTAGAGATAGGGTGACGAGATTTTGCCGGATTAGGGTGAAACCTAATATGGGAATCCATAGATCGATTTACTGCTATCCTAGAGGGTTATTAACAGAGAAAGAGATTTCCATTAATTAACCTAGGGTTAGATGTTATTCGCCTCGAGAGAGGGTTTAATATACGTTAGGGAGTCTTACGGATCAAACTAAGTGAATAAATTGTATGGTTCAGTGTTAAATAACAAGTGAAGTCTAGGTGGATTCTTCCTGAGGGTATCGTCTAAATCAACTGAGTTTTTTTAAAATGTTATCTCCCCAATTTTGTCTTTTTGTCTTTGCGTCTTAGCTTGGTTGTTAGATAATTTTAGATTAAACAACCAATCATTTAATATTTAGGCTAGATAATAGAAAGAAAGTTAGTATTAGTACTTTTAGTTCCTTTAGCTTCGATAATCCAATCTTGCCTTAACTATACTACTGTTCGATAGGTGCCCTTGCCTTAAATCATTGTCAGATTCACAGTGATAATTCGATCTTTTATAAATTTAAGACTCTGATTCACAGCGATCACCCAGAAAAATGAATAGTTCTAAATGACCAAACACTTCGAAGTGAGCTTTCAAAGCAATCCCAGAACCATAACAATGAAAAATAGTTACAGGATATATAAACATCAATTAAAATAAAACAAAGCAGAAAATAAAAATCATAATAAGACTGAGAAAGCAATGGCCTAAAACTGAGAGAGCAGTATAGTTATTACAACACTAAAAATGAGCTTACATTTTTTGCTCGTTCTATTTTCTGACAGGAGAACAAATCATGGCTTCCAACAAAAAAACTTGAATACCGATTTCAAGGCTGGCGATTTGGGGAAAATAGTGGGGCTGCTGATTTCGGGTTGAAATTAGGGATTTCGAGGGGAAAAAATAGTAGGGAGAAAAGGTTGGGGGGAAAACCTTAACGTAAAAAGGTTGAAATTCTGCAATTTTGGGCTTCAATTTAGGGATTTCAGAATAAGGGGGAAATGAAATTCAGAAGAAGGGGAAATTGATTAAGTCAATCGAGTTTAATGGTTGGGGGAAATGGAGGAGAGCAAAACGATGATGTTTTACCTAAAACAATTCAAGCTTTGCGGCGTTTATCCAATAGCGCCGCTAAAGACCTACCTATTGCGGCGTTTATCATAAAACGCCACTAAAAACATACAAAACGACGTCGTTTTAATTAAAATACAATAACATTTTTGCGGCGTTTTTTGAGTAGCGCCGCTATATCCCAACCTTTTGCGGCGTTTTTGATAAAACGCCACTAAAAAATAAACAAACAATTTGCGGCGTTTCTTTAAAAACGCCACTATAGCATATCCTATTGCGGCGTTTGGTAAAAATGCCACTAAAACCCTGATAAAACGGCTGCATTTTCAGATGCAGAGAACATATTCGCGGGCGTTTTTTTATGAAAACACCACTATTTCTCAATTTTAATTTTTCTTCATTTTTAACTTATTTTTTTATTTCAAATTTTTTGTGCTGAGATTATCATATTTTGGAATTTTTATTTTTTAAAAATTTTGAATATGAAACTTTTTAAAAAAATTTGGAATTTTTTTGAAGATTTTTATAATTTTTAAATTAACATATAAAAAACACACTTTTTATGTGAGTTACACACTTTTATTTTATCAAATTACATTACTAAACTTTTATTATTTACAAATTAAGAATTATGCAAACTCAGTTAAATTGAATCCCCATTTTACATAAAATGCAAAGACAATCAGCACAATGCAGAAAACAGAAACTGTTGCACAAACATCTTTATAACAAGTTCATAAGTCTACATTATTTTCAGTACATGGTGATAGAAAACTTATTATAACAAGTTTTGAGTAGTGGTTCCGATTATAACAGAAGGGCACCCAACAAATGACAGTCGGAGTCGAGCTTAAGCTTGGTCTACAAGGATCATCTGCTCGGCTATTTCAAGATAACCGGAATTCTTCCGGCACTTGAAGGAGTTCCAGAGATAAATGTGGGCATGGATATTAATGCACCAAATGATCTGAGTGTTTCAGGTTCTCGACAACCTGTAATTCCCGTAATGGAATTAAAGATGCTAACCGTTGATGATGGGCACAGTTGTTGCGCCGAAGTACTGGCCAGAGCATATGGGCACAATCATAATTCTAATTGTGGTTTAAATGTATAGTTGAAACTTTAATTTTGATTTAATCATACACGTTATTTTAAAATATAAATACATCAATATATTTTTATATTGAATAAATATAAATTTTTATGTATGCAATTTATAAATAAAAAATGATGTTAATTATATCAATAATTGTGTTAATATTTTACAAGATCTGGATCAAATTAAAGTTCGTGTATACAATTGCACACTAAACCATTGTTCATGTATACTTTTGGGATTTAACCCATTTTGATATATATATATTTTTAAAATAATAATTTACATTTATCTTATTTTGATTTATATTCTAAAAAATCCAAGATTAATCCTTAAATCATAAAACTTAGACCCTAAATATTATATCCTAAACCACAAACACCAAACACTAAAACCCAAACTCAAAACCCCAAACCATAAATCCTAGACCATAAAACTCGAACCCTAAACTCTAAACCGCAAACCTTAAACCATAATCTGAGACCAAATTTTTGGGAATTCATGTGGCCAATATTAGTGTAGTACAAAACATATATTTTATATTCTTATATTAAATAATATGGGTGTAGTACAAAATAGCATGAACGTCAGTAAATTCTAAATGTTGTTCGGTTTTCAAATAGTATCCTTAAACCTTATACCCTAAATCCAAACTATAAAACCCTAAACCATAAACCCTAAACTATAAAAACATAAACCCTTAACTCAAAATAATAAACATTATATCATAAACCCTAAAACTCTAAACTATAGATATTACACCTTAAATTCTAAACCTTAAACCCTAAACTAAAATATTCTTTTTTTTACGGCGCTTTTATAAAAAACGCCACTAAAGCTTACCTTTTGTGGCGTTTTATAAAAACACCGCTAATGTTCAGATCTATAGCAGCGTTTTTAAGGATGTGCCGCTAATGCTTAGATCTATAGTGGTGTTTTTAAGGAAGCGCCACTAATGCTCAGATCTATAGCGGTGTTTTTAAGGAAGTACCGCTAATGCTCAGATCTATAGCGGCCTTTTTTTGAAAACGCTGCTAATGCTCAGATCTTTAGCGGCATTTTTTTGAAAGCGCTACTAATGCTCATATCTTTAGTGGCGTTTTGGCCAAAAACGTCGCTATTGCTCAACTTTTTGCGACGTTTTCTTTCAAACGCCGCTAATGTATAATATTTGCGGCGTTTTTTATTAAAACGCCACTAAAAACGCCGCTAAAAGTCTGTTTTGGTGTAGTGTGAAACAGGAATATTGCGTCCTACTTGACCAGGTTTGAAAGGAAAAGAGGTAGTTTGTGAGAATCTTCAAGGGTTTGGATATCTTGTTATGGTATTTCTATTCATGCATGGTTTCCTCTCACTTTTCAAAATATTGTTGAGTGATAAGGTGGGTACATGTTGGTATTGACGATGAGTCAATGCTTCTGAAAACATTTCCTTAAAGAAAATATCCACCTCATTACCCATCCTCTAAAAAATTGAAGATATCGAGACGCAAAAGATTGAACTCAAATCGATCCAGATGAATGACTCTCTAATGACTTGTTGTGCAAGATTTCAATAAATTTTGAAAATCTTAGAAAAGAATTTTAGTTAATTATGATTATAAGATGGAAAAGTAATGAAGAAAACAAAAATCAAGATAGAAGACAGATCTTTAAATCTTGAGAATAAAATTGATATTTCTTAGAGCACAAGTCAACTTCAATTGTTAATAAATTTTGAAAATTAATCAAGGTAGATGGGTTAGGATGAATAAATTTTTAGAATTTTAAAGAAATGAACAAGAAACAAACTCAGATGAATTATGGAAAGAAAGAACCAAATTGTTGAAGATGGATGGATAACGAGAAGATAGATGATCTAATCTCCCCGTGAGCTTTAGATTTAACACCCTTTAATCTAGATAATTAGACAAGTTTTAGTTATGAAGAATTCCACCAACAATTCTTGAAAAATTGAGTTGAAATTATGATCAATAAAAATTAGTTCCTCAAAAGAATTATCTCGCTTCTTATGCTTCAGGAGATTGTGGTAGTTAGACCAAGACTTCGGGAACTTTTCAATTAGGAAGTTTGCTTGGAAAATTTTGCACGTCTTCATCCCTTCAACTAGGATGTCAGAAACTATCTTCTCGTAGGCATGTACTTGATCCATTTTTGGCTTATCATCAGTCATCTAAATTTGAGTCACTCTCCAACGACATACTTCTTGATCCCGACATCATCAGCTTTATACTTCTTCTCCAAGGTATCCCAGATGGACTTGACTGACTTCTTCTTGATAATCAAGTAAAAGAGGTTGTTAGCCATGTAGTATCCAGGATTTTGGGCTTATGCATTTGTGCTTAAATATATGTGAAAGCATGCCTTTGTGTGTTATGAATGTGTTGTATGAATTTTGTGAACTTTAGAAAATAGGAGAGTGCTTTAGAAATTATCAGATTTTAAGTTTAAAAAAAAAAGAAGCTAGGCAGAGGAGGCCTCAAGAGAAATTGTAGGTGAAATATAACACAAAAATCAGCTTGTTAAAGTGGCAAGGAGGCGCCACTTAAAAGCCCAGTAAGTGACGCCACAAGCATGTACAAATGGGCCTGGGTTTGAGTCACAGAGGAAGCAACATTTTGGGGCTTTTATTTTCGGCAAAAAGGGAGAGAGGTGGACGGCATAGGGACTTCATTTAGATGAGCTTTAGATGTGGTCAAATCCTTTAAATTTCGGCTAAGGTGGAGGATAAATGATGATTTATTTTGAATTATTTTTGAATGAGTAAAAAGAGAGAAAAGAGGAGAAAAAGGAGGAAGCTGATAAGGGAAGTAGAGTTGGCCGGCCTAGGGACTTTCTTGATAACATTTTCGGCTAAAGATAGTTTAGGGGTGCCGAAACTTAACTCTCTCTTCACTTACCTCACTTGTGCCGAAAATCCTTAGGAGATCAACTAGTTTTCTCTGCTTTCTTCTTCCCTTCCTCTTCATTTGACCAAAGCCGAATATTCCTTTCTCAGAATCCACCATTGCCGATTCTCTCTAAGTCTCATACACTCTCTTCTCTTTTTCTTTTTGATTCTCCAAGAGCCGAACACTAAAGGTAACCTCTAGCCGATTTCTTCATAGCATCAGTAGCTGAAACTTGTTGATACTACCTAACCTTCATTGCCGAACATCTCTGTAGATTTAAGCAAGGGTGCCGTCGACTACAATACTAAGGGTAAAATTTAATGCTATTCAATTTCCTTTCTTTTCTTTTTAGCCGAAACTTAAGGACTAATTCTATTCATGTTCTTTGGCCGAAAACTTGAAGGAGGAGATCTTCGGGATTTTAAGGATCTAGGTAAGTCATGTGGTATTCGGCCAAAGGCCATGTATTGTGATAAAATGTTAGATTGGATCTAACACATGTCTATAGGGATTTTGACAGGGATTAAGGACAAGTGATATTTCGGGATTTAGATCCACAAGGTAAGTGCTTAAGATATTCGGTCAAGGCCCTATTTAGTGACTTAGATCTATTTCGTACTTATTCAAAAGCCGAAAACTAACCTGTGAAGTTATTTAGTGCTAGTCGATTTCAAGGAAGAAACACTACAAAGTTTCAGGATTTGATTAGTAATCAAATCGGCAGCAAGGTAAGGGTTTTGGTTATAGTGGTCCTTCGGGATTTGATTGTATAGCCGAATAGGCTTTTGCTAAAATACTAGGTGTTGGCTGAATGTAGGAACTTGAGATCTAAAGCAATAGATCGGACTTTCGAGATTTGAAGTGAACTCGATAAGTATACCAGGTGTGTAGCCCTACCCTAAGTCTTAATAGATTTATGGTATTGTTTTAATACATGTGTTATTAAGAATGTGAAAGATATGGCTAAGGTACCATGCAATGGTACAAAGTACTCAGGTACGTAAACCTACTCCTACTATGAGTATAATATGATCTCATCATAAACACATATGTGAAATTATAAGAATGTGAATAAGAAATATGACATGGTTTATGCATATTTGTATAACATGGGGCGTATGGGTTATATGGAAAGGGGAAGTGATCTGGTGGTTTATACCACAAATATCTGAATGTGGTGACTTCGGTCACATAATCTGAATGTGGTGACTCATGTCACAAACTTTTATCTGGTGGCGATGCCACAATATATATAAGGGCGATGAGCACGCTGTCTGCGCAGCGACGCTTCGATGATGTGTAGCGGATGGAGGGTTGACTTAGTAGTCCCCACGGTGTGATGGTTGGTACGGGTGATGTGTAGCAGATGGTACCTAGGTTTGGGTTCGGGAATGCATCATTATTTGTAAATTGTGATATGTATATGTATGATCTGATATGCCTGAATCATTAAGACTTAGAGTGGTTGTTATACACTGAGTCTGTTTGACTCACCCCTTTGTGGGATATGTTTTCAGGTGACGTTCAGTAATGGACCGGGTCGGCGGGAGCTTAGTGGTGGTCATGCTCAGCTCAGAGTCTATTTTTAATTTGGACTTTCTACTTTCTTTTTTGTATTTGGATTTATTCGGGTTTTATTTTGATGTAATAAGGCCATAGTATGAACTGTTTAAGCTTGCATTTTAATTATTTTGGTACGATACAAATTTTATTAAATTAACGCTTAAGTAATCTTTCTTAAAATAAACCTTTAAATGTTTGACATCTAAATACAAATGATTTCCAATTTAAAGATAAATCTTTAACAAATTCGGCATGTCTTCTGATTTAAAAACAAGGTTTTTAATAAATCCCTGATTTCAAAAAAAAAAATATAACAATGTTTTCAATTGAACTCAACACAAATTTTTCTTCAAATCCACTCGAATTTTTCCTAAGAAACAAATAAGTCTTGAACCGTTTTACTCAAGGAACATACCAGATTCGGTCAAGACTCGTGGGCCTGGTTTGGGGTGTTTCAGTGTGATTTGAATAAGATTGGGTCTAATGGGCTATATAAACATGATAGGGTTTAAAGGGTTATATGGACAAGAATAGGCTTAGTGGGCCTTATGGGATTTTAGAAATGCATGCTAGGGTTTATGGACTCTAGGCCTAGTTTTGATAAATTCTTATATATCATAAAACTTAATTTAATAATCAAGCATGTCTGTGAACGAGTCGTTAGGTTAAAGTGTGGCAATGGACATATGCATGTCTAGGATTGGATCTAGGGAGAGCTTGGTACTTAAGCGGTCCTAGTGACCCACCTCCTCTTCTCTGGGATCCTACCTGGTGTATAGTGTCTGTTCACTTTAGTCGTAAGGACTTGTTAATGGGCCAAAGTTCATAACTAAAACCCGTGATTTGCAAAATTACTAAAATACCCTGATTTGCAAAATCACCATAATACCCCTGATTTGCAAAATTACCAAAATACCCCAGTTTGTGAAATTACCAAAATACCCTTGATTTGAAAAATTACCGAAATACCCCTGTAGGGTAGATTTACGAAAATACCCCTGGGTAGTGAAATGACTAAAATACCCCTAGGTGCTTAATGTGTGAAAAGGTGTATGTTGCATTCATGAGATATATGTTGCACTTGGGTGGGTTTGATGATACGGAGGAATATATGTGAGGATCGCATAGTCGCTTGACGACCGTGGATCCACCGGTGGCTTTAAGCCCATTAAATGCTTAGCAGCCTTGCTGCAATGTTTGAGTAGTGCCACTGTTGGTGCTACCTTTGGAGTCTAGGGATGGGTGGGTTGATATTTATATCCCCACAGGAGTGTAGGGTTGGAAGGGAAATAGAGTGCAAGGTTGGATTTGGGATGGGAGCATTGCATTCATGTGATATTGATGTGATATTGATGTGATATGAGGCTATTGTGGGCTAAGGCCCAAGACCACTGATTTTGATAGGGCTTAAGCCCAATGGGATAATTGCGTGTTGATTGGATTACCAAGGCTCGTACACACTGAGTTTCGAAACTCACACCCTTTTATTAAATGTTTCAGGTGACCCTCAGTAGACGGCTCGACGTGGGAGAGGACTCGGAGATGGCCACACTACAAGTTACTTAGAAGTTTTTGTTTATTTGTTTTCAAATGACTTATTGTTAATTATTTCATTTGTAATAAGGCCTTGTATCTCCAATTTGACTTTACATTTGAGTTTCCTTATGTTTTCAACTGCTTAATTGCTAAACTTGAATAAATTTCTTAAGCTTAAACATGGTTTTCGAAATACCTATAACATATGGACGTTTTCTTAAAACATGGGCTTTTATCATTACTTAACAAGTTGCATAGATTTTGGGTTTCTAGGCCTTAAACTTAAGTTTTAAATAAGCAAAATCGTTTTGAACTATTCCTTTGATGTGACATCACCGGATTCAGCCATAACGTCTGGGCTGGATTTGGGGGTGTTACATATATCCTCCACTGATTTCTTAATCCAACATTTTGTAAGGACAAACTAGAGGATTAATTATTGGTTATTACCAATACCATTAAAAAAAATCTACTACCATGTAAATTATTTTATTTTATTTTATTTTCCAGTATCCTAATACCTTAACATTGTTTTGTTGGCACAACAAAAATGTATTTATAAAACCTTAATGCTAGTATAGTATTTATATCAAATTCCTTAGTTTGGTCTTTTGGTTATATATGGTTTAGCATATGATACTTTGGTTTAGTGTGTTTTGGTGGCATGATGTTAAATTATTAAACTTTGTGGAATTAATGATAGAATGGATGTTTGATGATAAAATTGATATGCATGAATGTAATTTTGCTTAATGGCATTTTAGGTTGGTTTTGGTATGTTTTAAATGTATTTAAAGTGTGATTTGATCATATGAATATTGAGTTATACTATTGTGTTTTTTTCATTGGCACGTAATATAAAACAAAGTACACAAAATCTGCTAAAAAATAAAAAGATTCAAAGTATATAGGTTGGAAATCTAATGGGTTGCCTTATATCTCACTGTAAGTTATAATGGATCCTCCCTAGGTATAACAATGCCATGTATGATAAATCTTAAAAAATTTAAAATGATTTGAAAAAAGTTTTATCAAACTCTGAAACCCGCGTAGGACTAACCTGTTGGAGTAATAAAATAATAGACTTGTAACTGTTGGAGTAATAAAATAAATATCGGCATGTTTAGTCCTGTCAGCTTGACTTTGCTGTTTCCCTGATTTGGTACCTCTTTGTTTGGCCTCTGTATTCGTTGTAAAGCACCCAGTTTTCTTCTGGAAAATGAATGGTAAAATGTGGCCCCATGTGTTTCACCTTATAGACAGCTGAAGGTTTCATTCTAACGTTGGCAGCCATCTCCATCTATTTTCTCCACAACATTGGCCACTTCTCCAGCGCGCGACTACTTCTGATAACACTGCCATATTGTAAGTGTTACATCAAATATTTTTTACATCCATTTCACAAAATTAAGGGACCCTATTTTAATTAACTTTTATACTAACCTCGTAAATATTATTAGGGTTTCAAAACTATTGTTTCTGGTACTACTGAAAAAAAGTATTGTTATAAAAATAACAACATATTATTTAATTTTTTAAACATTATTAAAAATTATAAAAAATATTAAAAATTGTAAATAATTAACAAATCAAGTTCTTCTTCTTCAATTTTCTCTACAAACTCCAAAAGAATACAAAGAGATTTCTATGTTGTCATCTACTTTCTTGTCTTGATTTGTTTGGGCATTACTGTTTTCAAATTCGCAGTATATGCGGGACCAACAGCAGTAAAGGCAGCAATGTTGGCGTTGTCCTGGCCTGCGAACATGTTACAAGTCTATTAATACAAACACCGAGAGATAAAACTTTGTTAAGTTATTTCCTTTTTTATGTTTTTTTCATTATTTAAATATATTTTAATATAAAAATCAAATTACTAATTTTTTATATTAATAATGTTTGATTTTAATATTTAATGTTTTTAAATGTTTTTAAAACTTATAAATTTTTTGTTATCAATATAATAATACTGATCATTATTTAAATATATTTTAATATAAAAATCAAATTCTTTTTTAAAAAAAGTAATTTAAAAACTTTTTAAAATGAAAATTATTTTTGTTACTCATTAATTACTTTGTTAAGTTATTTCTTTTTTTTATGTTTTTCATTATTTAAATATATTTTAATATAAAAATCAAATTACTAATTTTTTATATTAATAATGTTTGATTTTAATATTTAATGTTTTTAAATGTTTTTAAAACTTATAAATTTTTTTATCAATATAATAATAATGATCATTATTTAAATAACTTACGTAATTGACATAACTCACATAACATACATAACGTACATAACTCACGTAACTTACATAACTTACATAATACATGTAGTTTAATGTAATAATTTCCTTAAAAGCATATAGTTTAAAGATCAAAGTTCACAACTTTCATCAAATTTCATAACTTACATAATTTTAAGATCAAACTTCAAAACTTACATAATTTACATAACTTACATAGTACATAAATATATATCATATCATTACTTACATAAATTATAAATAAACAACTTACCCGTGTAATTTATTGTCAACTTTAGACTTCAACAACTATGAAATTTGATAGGATTTGGATGAATTTGTCAAGGGCAAACAATGGCTATCGAAATGGAGTAGAAAATTTTCTAAATTTTGCATTTCAAAATGTAAGCCAAGAGAATATGATTCTTTGCCTGTGTAAGAAGTGTTGCAATATCAATTGGCATTATCGTGAAGTTGTCTACGAACATCTAATTATTGATGGCTTTGTCCGGGGGTATAAATAATGGATTTTCCATGGAGAGTGTACATCTAGTGGAGCCTCTTCAATGATGAATCTGGGTAATCCTCATAGTGCTTACAATTAGAATGTTAGAGAATATGACATGGAAGACATGTTGTGGGATGCATTTAATATATGCAGTGATGGTTTGCAATCATTTCCACCTGACTTGGGTGCAACCGATGATTATAATTTTGGTGGAAATACTTTCACCGAAACGGGAAGAAGTGTACCTGATGAACAACCAAATGAAGAAGCAGTGAAGTTCTACACGTTACTTGGTGAAATGAATGAAGAACTGTATGAGGGATCAAAATTTTCAAAATTGTCTTTTTGTATTCGTCTTTTTCACTTAAAATGTTTGGGAGGGTGGACCGGAAACTCTTTGACAATGCTGTTAAAAAGAACTGTTCTCGTTTGCGAAAATCCCTCAATCTTCCAAAGACAAGAAGAAACTGACAAAAGATTTGGGCCTTGGCTACAGCAAAATTCATAGTTGCCCAAATGACTGCATGTTGTATTGGGGTGACTGAAAAAACCAACAGTGCTGTCATGTATGCGGTCAATCCCGTTGGATGAATAGAAACACAGAAGATGGTAACGATGATGAAAACGATGCACAGTCAAGGAAGAAAGCAGTTAAGATTTTACGGTATTTTCTGCTAATACCAAGGCTTCAAAGGCTTTTCATGTCGTCGAAGACAGCCGAGTCAATGACGTGGCACCAAGATGGACGAACCGATGATGGATTGTTAAGGCATCCTATAGATTCTTTAGCAAAATTTCCAAGCTTTGCAAGCAATCCTCGGAGTGTGAGGCTTAGGCTAGCATCTGATGGATTTAACCCTTACAAAATCATGAGCACAGCATATAGTACTTGGCCTGTGGTGCTTGCTCCTTACAATTTGCCTCCACGAGTTTGCATGAAACAATCATCCTTTATCTTATCTATGATTATCCCTAGAGAGAAAGGTCCCGGGAATAATATTGACATATATTTGTAGCCACTTATTGAAGAGTTAAAATAATTATGTGCTGGTGTTGAGACATATGATGTACTGAGAAAGGAGAACTTTAATTTACATGCAGCTTTGATGTGGAATATTAATGACTTCCCGAATCTGGTTGGAGTACCAAGGGACGTTATGCTTGTCCTTGTTGTGCTACACAAACATGTTCGCAATGGTAATATAATGGGAAGAAGTTCTCTTACATGGGGTATCGTCGGTGGTTATCGAAAAATCATAGATTTAGATTTCAGAGTACTCGGTTGATGATCTTCAAGAGTTCGAGAAACTCGGTTTGACTGATCAAGAAGAGTTCAGAGAAACTCCTTCACAGACTGGTGGATCTGAAATCTTGTTCATGTTGAAGGATATGAATTTTATTTATGGGAAGATGAATCAACCGCCCAACACGCAAAGAAGTAGAAGATCAAGGGATGAATCTAATGATGAATCTGATGAAGAGGATGATCCTAATGAGGCGGACTTGAGGAAAAAAAAACTATTTTTTTTAAGTTGCCCTATTGGGAGCATCACATTTTACGACATAATCTTGATGTCATGCACATTGAGAAAAATGTAGCGAGAACATCATTGGGACTATTTTGAATGTCGATGGAAAATCCAAAGAAAATATTCAGAGTCAACTTGATTTAGTCCACATGGGAATTCGGCGTGAGCTTCATTCCCAAGCACTTCCGAATAGGAAACATCGATTACCGCCTTCTATTTATTCAATGTCGAAGACAGAGAAAGAAGTGTTCTATATGGTGTTGAAGGATATAAAGCTCCCGGATGCGTATGAATCAAATATATCTAGATGTGTGAGTCTTAACGATCGAAGACTATATGCCTTAAAATCACATGACTATCACATCTTGAAGCAAGACTTATTGCCAGTTGCTATGCGGTGTTGTATGTCGAAAAAGGTGACGTCTTGTGTAATTGAACTATCCAATATAATGGAAGGCATTTGTGGCAAAGTTTTGGATGTTCAAGAACTTGAGACACTACAAGATCAAGCCGCATTAACTTTACGCAATCTAAAAAAAATCTTCCCGCCTTCCTTCTTCACTATTGTGGTGCACTTGATAATTCATCTCCCTCGTGAAGCAATACTTGCTGGACCCATTTTCTATCAATGGATGTATCCCATAGAAAGGTCTTAATTTATTTGTAAATTATTCCTTCATTCACCACAATACCTTTAGTTTCAACTTTTGATATTGTTGTATATCGTGTTTAGGTTCCTATCCAAATTGAAGTCTTACTGCCTCAATACGCGTTATCCGGAAGGATCAATTGCTGAAGGCTACTTGGCAGAGAAATGTATGACTTTCTGTTCAACTTATTTATTTCAAAGTTTCAGAGAAGCAATCGGCAAAGTTGAAATTGCAGAATTAGATTATTGATCATGGGTCCAAGCACATCGATATGTTCTTTTTCATCACGATTCAATGGAACCATTATGCAAGTAAGTTCTAGAATTTGGTAAATATTCATCAATTATAATTTGTTTGTCTTCTAACAAAGTAAACATTTTTTTAACATAGTGAATACAAACAAATATTGAGAGCTCGTTCACGGTCCCGAAGATTACAACAACGAGAAATTAATAAGTTGTTCACAGAATCATTTCATGAATGGTTAAGCCAAATGGTATGCAATTGAAGTTTTCATTGACAAGTAATAATATTTTCTCGTAACATTTATAATTACTCAATTTACTTTCGATTCAATAGGTTTGGAGTCGGAATGAAGTAAATGACGAAATTAAATGGCTTTCCCAAGGTCCAAATAGAAGAGTGAAAAGATATAGTGCCTTCCTCATCAATGGATTCAGATTTCATACAAAATATCGCGAGAGATTGAGGAAAACCCAAAATTATGGAATTGTTGTTAATTCTTCAATTACAAGTTATGCTAGTGCTAGGGACAGTAATCCTGTCGAGGGGAATGTGGAGTATTACGGACTTCTTACTGACACAATTGAGTTGGATTATTATGGAAAATGGAAAGTTGTCTTATTTCGAGGTGATTGGGCTGATGTGAATACAGCTCGCGAAATTAAAAATGATCAATATGGTTTTACAATGGTGAATTTCTCTCGATTGATTCACACTGGAGAACAATTGATAGACGAGCCGTATGTATTTTCTTCTCAAGTGAAACAAGTTTTTTACTCAAAAGATCCAGTTTATGAGGGTTGGTACGTTGTACTCTGAAACACCCCTAGAGACTTGTTTGACATGGGCAATGGAAGTAAAGATGACATTGTCGAAAGATCAGAAACTTTGCCTTTTCCAGAATAAAACTTAAATGAAAATATCCCTAGTACTGGTACACAATTTCAATGGGTTCGTCAGGACGTGGACGAAGATATTTATGAATTATGATGTAGTAAGATTTTATGATTTTTTATTTATATGTAATATTATAATTTTAATCTTGGCCATGTTATATAATTTAACTATTTTATATGTACTATTATTGTTGTTATTTGTTACTAAAATTTCAAGTATTTTATGTTTATTGTAGGAAAAATGCTTAGAAGAAGATTACGAGATTTAAGTATTGTCCAGAATACTCCAAATTCGGAAGAAGGAAATAGTGAACAGCAAACAATTATTGGATCTTCAAATGTGCCGGAGACAGTTGACGAGCCTGTAGAATTTCAAAGTAATGTTAAGTTTATTTTACATGCGTATAGACTTTTATTATTGCTCCTATTTCTCAATTTCAATATAATAATATATTATTTTCCAGCTGAAAGTGGTGGGACGCGCAGAGGTCAAGGACGCATGCTAATTAAAGATTTATATGACTTAAATCCTGTCGAGTGTGTCAAAGTAAGTAGAAACAGTCATGGTCAGCCTGTTGGACCAGAAGCTCGACTGTTGGCAGGCTATTTGGGCATTATAGCACGAAATGCCAATATGTTGCTTATCAACTACGAATCATGGCATCACATGCCTGATAGCAACAAAAATCAAGCTCTTGATAATATTAAAGTAATAAAACGTGAATGTAATTTATACTTTGGTTTAAGTTTCATTTATATTTACTTTCTAAACTTGTGTTTTTTAGGAGAGATTTGCTTTAAAGGTCTTCGATGACTATATCAAGAAGACATTGGGTAAAAAATGGAGAGAATATAAAAGCACTTTGAAAAAAGAATATTTTAAGAAAGACATAAGTCTCGAAGAAAAATTGCGAAATGTCCCGCCGGGAATGTTGAGGTACCAATGGGAAGATGCCGTTAGATTCTGGAATTCAAAGAAAGGAGAGGTATTACGTACTTCTAAAATCTTATAAATTTTTTGGTTTATAGTATTTAATATATACGTAATAATAATTTCATTATGTAGGACCGTGAGCGAGTTGGAATAAGCACCAGGCAGAAACCAAAATTCACGCACACGGTAGGGTCAAGAAGTTTTGCTTTTGTAGCTGAGGCCGAGGTATTATAATTTATTAATTCTGTTAAATATTGATGACTTTATACTATTAAATTATATTTTTCCTACTACACTGTAGGAAGTCTCGTCTGGTCAAAAAGTTGGACGCCTTCAGCTTTTTGACATTACGCATAGCAAGAAAGATGGATCTTCGATGACATCTGAAGCTGGAGAAATTATGGTATATTTGCTTAATAAAATTTGATTTATTATAAATATTTATAATGTTTAATTATAATTGTTTAATTCATCGTTAGTAGTTTTATATTAATAATGTTAAGTTATGTTGCATTCCTTCTTATTTATAATTTTTGATTGATTTATTAGGAGAAACTAAAGGAGAAGAAGGCAGAGTATGAAGCGGTTGCTTCGACTGATCTTGAGGATATTGAAAACAGAATTATTACTGATGTTTTGGGTCCTGAAAGGTATGGTCGGGTTCGATTTCAAGAATCTGGTGTTACCCAATATTTTGGATCCAGCTCCCAGCAATACATGCCTTCCGGGAGTCAAGCTCAAGCTGAAGTTCAGAGGTTAAAAGACCGAATAGCTCAGATGCAAGTGAGAACGGTTGAGCAAATTGCTAAGGTTCAAAGAAAATATGAAGAACTCCACCAACAGCTTTGTGGATGTAGCAGGGCAGCAGGAAGGGAGGTAGAGTCAGAAGCGATGGCAGCAGAGCAGAACAGAAAGTACGATGAGCACCAGCTACAACTTCAGCATATGATGCAGATGTGTAACACCCCAAACACGGCCCAAACGCCACGACCAGATCTGATATGCTACGGTTAAATGTTAAAAACTTTACTTTGAAGGGATTTGAAATCTCGGTTTATTTACGCAGGTATTCGTTAAATAAGTGTTATTTGTAGAAAACCTTTGTAGTTGTTTTTTTTTAGAACTCGTTTGAAAATCCCGTTTTCATTTTCCTTCTTATAAATAAGTCTTCGAACATAAATTTATAAAATGTAACCATTAACAAATATAAATTGATAACCTAAGCTATGGAGCCTTATTACATAAATAGTCCCAAAGTTAAAACTTAAAGGAAAACCGGAAAGAGTTTATGAAAATAAAAGACTTGATGGCCCCTCGAGTCCACCTCGGCTCCCATGCTACGATCTACTGCTCATCTGAAAAGTTAGGGAAAATAAAGGGGTGAGTCACCAAGACTCAGTGTGCAAATCCTGAAAACACATAAAAGGCTGGAGGCCCACAAACATATTATGGGCCTTGGCCCATACACAATGGCAACAGAATATTTACATGCAACATGGCCCAACCCAACCTAAAAGTCCATCCTCTACACACCAGCACGTACCAGCCATCACACCTCGGGGATTTCTACAATCAACCCACCAACCGCTACACACCATATCGACAGTCATGCTGCTGGTTATAATGCTGATCACCATGTAACCTTATAATCCACTGTGGCAGAGCCTCCGATCACTGTGTGACCTTATTATCAAGTGTGGCAGAGCCACCGATCACTATTGTGACCTAAATGTACATATCGTGGTTTAACCACCGATCACTTAGTGACCTTTTAACATGCTCTTCCCCTTCATCATATCAATCCCATCCCATGCATACATCCATGCAAAAGCAAAACAATATACTACCTAAAAGATCACAGACTATCACATACATCGATACCCCTAGAGAAGTTTCTATGGTTACGTCCCTGGCATCCCTTGCCTACCCTTTTCGGGTAACACGACTGTCCATACAGCCTTTTTCTAGCTTTTAGCCCATAACATATATATAGTACAGATAAATTAGTGTGATAGAGATCTACACACCTGATTACAGACAAGACGAGACTTTCTATGTCGACACTATCAGAAGCCGATACGACTGCTAACTGTCTAAGGTTTTGTTCTGAAGCCGGTCCATAACTCGGTGGCCAATCCTAAACCGCTGACACCGCTTACAGATCCAATCCCCTCCTTCGCCTGATCGACATTTGATTCCATCAAAAGACCTTATCAGTTGCTACCATAACAACATATGGTTGTTAATCCATATCATAAAGTCAAGATCATAATTATGATGAACAACTAACCAAAATCTAAAGAAAACCCCTTACCTTGAAATCCCGAAAAGAGGTATGGGTCTCAGAGACTAGCGATTTCCAGCTTTTGGGATCTGGATGATTTGATCTATTTCGATTCCCGAAATGTCGCCCCAAGATAAGAACGTAAGAACAGTTAAAATGTTACTCCAAAGTTCATCTTATCATGTCAATTAGCCTTTCGACTTTGGCCTCCAAAAACCGAAAGAGAAAGGTAGAACATAAAAGAAATCGGCACATACCTTAACACCAACAGATTTGGCTACTCCTAACCGGTTTCAGCTTCTGTGAAAATCCAAAAGAAAGATGGTCCAAAGAAATCTATAAAGTTTCGGCTTAATAAAGAAATCAAAAGCAAAAGATGCAGAGGAAGATTATGAGATTTCGGTTTGTAGGAGAAAGCAGAGAAAAACAATGGACATTCGACTTTAGCATAAAAGTGGAGATGAGAGAATGGAATTAGGGGTTTCAGCTTTAGCAGAGAATGAGAGAAGAGAGTAAGAGAATAAAACCCAAATGCCGAAAATAAAGAACTATTCCCCTCCCCTAATGTAACATCCTGAAAAGGGCCTATGCATTTTTAGTTTAATTGTACGAAATGACATATCTTATGTGTTATGAATATATTTTGAACATTTTTGGAAACTTGAAAATGCATGAAAATGATTTAGAAATGAACATTTTGGAAACCTGAAAATGTATGGAAATGTTAGGTTTACAAGAGGAAAGTGAACATTTTTTGAAACTAAGGAAATGTAAGGAAATGATTTAGAAATGATTCAAAAGAGGAAGGTGAACATTTCTGGAAACTTGGAAATGTAAGGAAATGTCAAGTTTAAAGAGGCAAACGAAAATTTTTGGAAACTTAGAAATGACTTGGAAATGTCGAGTTTTAAAGTTTAAAAGAGGAAACTGAGGCAAGGTGGCCTTAAAAGAAAAAGCATGTGAAATTTGACACACAAACAGGCTTGGAAAAGTGGCCTGGAGATGCCACTTAGGGCCTTTGGAAATGGCGCCACATGCAAGGGTGTTGGGCCTGAGTTCGAGTCACTTGGGAAGCAAATAAAAGAAGTTTTATTTTTGCTTTCAGAAGCCAGAGGTGGACGGCACAAGCTTTCTAGAAAGGAAGAGTTTTGTTCTCTTTAAAATTCGGCTAATTAAGGGATAAATAAAGGATTTAATTTGGATTATTTTCAAGAGATAATGGTGGATTAATTCCTTTTATTTTAATGGATAAAAGAAGAGATAGTAGAAGGATTATTATTATTATTAAGGAGATAAAGTTATCAAATTAAGAAGAGTGGTGGCCAAGTAAGGGATTCTGAGTAGTAAATTCGGCTATAAAAGGAAAGAAATAGGGCTACTCGTCAATTTTTCTTCCTCCTCTTCTCTCTGCCAAAATTCTTAGTGCTCTCTTCTCTTCTCTTCTCTTCTCTTTATGCCAAGCCAAAATATTCCATGTTCTAGCCGAAACTTCTTCCAAAAATTTAGTTAGTATCGATTCTTTCTAAGCCTCAAGACCGAATTCTTAAGGACTCAAGCAAGGGAGCCGTCGATTACAAGGTCAAGGGTAAGGTAAGTGGTTATCAATTTTTATTTTTTTATTTTTGGGCTTGTCGAAATCAAGGTATTAATCCCATTAATGAATTTTGGGCCAAAATTTGAAGGGTTCTTCGGGATCTCTATCATTGTCGACATCTCCATAACCAAGAGATTGTTTTTGGGATTTAAAAAGCAAGGTAAGTACATATATGTACATTCGGCATCAAAGGTAAGTTTTAAGTGTGTAAATCCTACTAGGATTTGGATTGTGGCCGAATAGGTTTTTAATATGTTTAAATGATTGGCCGAATATAGGGGACAACGGATCTAAAGCAATAGATTGGTTTTCGGGATTTCAAGGAATTCGTTAAGCAAATCAGGTGTGTACCCCACACTATCTTTTAATACGTTATATGGCAATATCTAATGTATGTATGTATAAGAATGCGAATATGGCTAAGGTACCCTAATGTGGTACAAAAGTACTCAGGTACGTTTCCTACTCTTACTAGGATTTCGAAATATGTTATACTTAACATGTGGAAAGTGACATGAATGTGATTCTAAGTATGATATGCATGATATATGGGCATTTGGGTTATATGAGAAAGGGGAAGTGAATGTGGTGACTTCGGTCTCACAATCTGAATGTGGTGACTTCGGTCACATTATCTGAATGTGGTAACTTCGGTTACATTATCTGAATATGGTGTCTCACAACACAATTATCTGGTGGCTATGCCACAAATTTTATATGGGCGATGAGCACGTCGACTGCAGCGACTGCCTTCGATGGTGTGTAGCGGATGGAGGGTTGACTTAGTAGTCCCCACGGTGTGCAGGTTGGTACGAGGATGTGCAGCGGATGGCATCTAGGTTTGGGTTCGGGTTGCATAATATTTCTGTTTGTATATGAATATGCCTGTGGTACAATATGGTATGCCTGATTTATTAAATTTTAGTGTTGGTTACACATTGAGTCTGTTGACTCACCCCGTTGTAGGAACATGTTTCAGGTGACGAGCAGTGATGGACCGGGACGGCAGAACTTGTGGTGGCCATGCTCAGCTTGAAGTTTTATCTGATTTGGACAATTTATTTCATTTAAGTATTTCATTATTCTATTTTTGGTTTTTAATTGATGTAATAAGGCCTCCACTGAACTATGTTGTTTTCTGTTCTATTTGCTTTGTTACGGCATTTTTACTTATTAAAAATTTAGTAAATTTACGTTAAAATAAACTTTAAATATTTTGTCACCTTAAATTAATGGATTTCAACACAAGATAAATAGGTTTTCAAAACGAGCCCAACCCAAACAACATTGTTTTGAGAATCGCACAAGTTTTTCCTAAGGATCAAAAGAATTTTGAACCGGTTTAATCAAGGAACATACCAGATCCGGTCCAGGCTTATGGGCCGGGTGTGGGGTGTTTCAGTTTGGTATCAGAGTCCAGTTTTAAAACTCTCGGCCTGTGGGCTAAGGCCCAAAACGTTTTCCAATCAAGCCAAATGAATTTTATGGAAATATTTCTGAAAATAAGCAGGTTTTCTGGCATGGCACCCAAGTCTCCAACCCGCAGTCCACCAGGTAAGTACCCCTAACCATCTGTGTGATTATGTGAATTATAGAAGGGTAGAAGAGGAATGGAACGTAGAATAGCATGATAGGAACTTGAACCCTAGGACTAGTCTACTCAAACACAAACACATAAGACTTAATTCCATTAAACAAACCTATGGCTAAGTCACCGAGTTAGGGTGTGGTAACCCCTGTGCGCATGTCTAGGATTAGATCCGGAAGAGCCTGGTATTTAAGTAGTCCTAGTGACTCACCTCCTCTTCGCAGGAATCCTACCTGGTGCGTAGCTTCGGTTCACCCTAACCCAGAGGGCTCAGTGGGTGTGGCAACCTCTGTACGCATGTCTAGGAATGGTTTCGGTGGGAGCTTGGTATTTAAGCAGTCCGCGTGACTCACCTCCTCACCACTCGAATCCTCGCCTCAAAGCGTAGCTTTGGTTCACCCCACCAAGAGGACTCGGTCATAAAGCAAAACACAATAACTAAAACCCGAAAAGGAACTAGCCGTGTTTTTATAAAAACAACAAAACCCTAGTTTTAAAACTCTTAAAACTTTCTTCTAAATTTGTGAAAACCATCTTTACAAAATTCTCCGAAAAATTTTCGATTTATGAAATTACAAAAATGCCCCTAGTGGTAAAATTACCAAAATACCCTTGGTTTATAAAATGTCCAACTACCCAACAGTTTTACCAAAATTTCATTATTTTATAAACGCTCAAAAAACCTAATCCGCAAAATATCAAAATACCTTGATTTTGGAAAATTACAAAATTACCCCTAACTTACAAAATTACCAAAATAACCCTGATTTCCAAAATTTTGCAACATCACTATTTTGGAAAGTACAATTCTCAAAAAGAACCCTCAAAGTTTTGCAACTTTTAAAATATCCCTGATTTATTAGATTTTACGAATTTATCCCGGTTTGTGGAAAAAATTACCGAAATACCCCCGGATTTCGAAATTTTCCAAAATACCCCGAAAATTCAAAATTTCCAAAATACTTTTTGACAAAATCACCAAGGAACTTTTTTCTTTTGAAAAAAATTACGAAAATACCCCTGTAGGACAAAATTACGAAAATACCCCTAGATAGTGGAGAAACAACAACAATGAAAACTACAACGTTTCTCTAAATGAACGAAAGTTCATAATTGGTTGATGGATGTATGAATGAATGAAAAGACTGTGTGCATGTATGAATAAGAAAGAACCACTCCTAAAACTCTTTTCATAAAACTCCTTCGTGGGTAAACAAATGAAACAAAGACTAATTCATAAAACTTCTTAATCAGATCTCGACGTTAGAAATGAGCTCTAGAGGACGTGGTTGTCGTGGACGAGGTAGAGGAAGGATGACTGTGTCAGAACCCGTTAGATCGGGTCAAGGGTCTGACAATGAGATACCACCGCCACCACCACCCCCAGCTGTTGGTGTTGAGCAGCAAAGCTCGGACGGGGATGATGATCTGTGTCGCAGTGGCTTTGCGAGTTTTGGAGTTGGTGGTCTGTGTGCGGGAGGAAATTTGGGAAATCGAAAGTGCAGGTATGCGACGCGGCTCGAGCTAATGGAGCCGAAATGTTTCGTGGAGTATCGGGTGTGGCATCCAAAGATACCGAGATCTTCGGTTGGAAGCAACTGAGCGCATCATGGATGAGCTTGACCTGACCTCTGAGGAGAAGTTAAAAGGAATGGTGGCACTGTTACGCGATGAAGCGTATCAATGGTGGTTAACTGTTCGGGATGGTGCCACAGCGGAGGATCTGACCTGGGACTACGTTAAGGAAGCGTATCTAAAAAAAGTATGTTGGAACCAAGTATACGAATGAGCAAAGAAAGGCATTTCTAGGGCTGGTTCAAGGGAACAAGTCCGTGGCGGAATATGAGATTGAATTCCTGAGGTTGAGTCGGTATGCTTGAGGAGTAGTGGAAACTGAGCATGAGCGCTGTGTCCATTTTGAGGATGGACTAAGGGATGATTTGAGATTGTTGATAGCACCGCATCAAGAGCGGGAGTTTTCTGCTTTAGTAGAAAAGGCCAAGGTAGCCGAGGGAATCAAGGATGCTACAAAGTAGACTATGGACCAGAATAGGCCCAAAAGAGGTTTTGGATCATCTGGGAAGGTTCAAAAGAGGCCTAGAGTTGATGGGCCACGAGGTCAGCAAGCTGGTACAGGATGGTAGTATCGTCCTTGTGATCAATGTGGAAAGAAGCACTTAGGGGAGTGCTGGAAAAAGACGGGAGGATGTTTTAGGTGTGGGTCCAAGGACCATATGCTCCAGGATTGTCCTAAGAAACCAGACGAAAGTCGATCAGCAGCTCAAAATGTTAGCTAGGCTGGTAGAGGAGGACTACAGCCTCAACGAGGTCGTGGTTCAAACAACAGAGGTAATGGTGCTGGCAGAAGACGAGGAACTCAATGCCGAGGTGCTGCTAATGCTGAGGCAAGGCAACCGGGTTTGGTTTATGCGGTTCACAGGAGGGAAGATGGAGACGCGCCGGATGTTATAACCGGTACGTTCTTTATTTATGACAAGCCCTATTTTGCTCTTATTGATGTGGGCTCGACCCATTCCTATGTTGCATGTAGTGTAGTGGAAACACTAAGCCTAGACTCTGAACTTTCTGATAGGCAGATGACTGTAGTAAGCCCATTAGGCCAAACTGTAGTTGTGGATAAAATCTTTCGGAGTGTACCCCTAGAAACTCAGGGAGTGAACTTTCGGGCTCACTTAATGGAACTACCCTTTGGGGAGTTTGAACCCATACTTGGAATGGACTGGCTAGTAGAGCACCGAGCCATGTTGGATTGTACGGCTAAACGAATGGAATTAAGGACCTCGGAGGATAAAGTAGTTGTAATAATCGGGGAAAGAAGAAACTACCTGTCTAACGTAGTTTCGGTGTTAAAGGCTGAGAAAATGGTTAAGAAAGGGTGCAAGGCGTTCTTAGCCTTCGTAAGTGCGTTGGGTGGAACGGAAAAAGGTGTCAGTGGGGTTAGAACGGTAAAGGACTTTGAAGATGTATTTCCGGAGGAGTTACCAGGAATACCCCCAGATAGAGAGGTGGAATTTGAAATAGACTTGCTACCGGGAACAGCTCCTGTGTCAATTGCCCCGTATCGAGTGGCACCAAAGGAGTTGGTTGAGCTCAAGGCTCAAATCCAAGAATTGCTGGATCGTGGGTTCATTCGACCTAGTGTGTCTCTATGGGGAGCACCGATCCTGTTTGTAAAGAAGAAGGACGGAACTATGCAGATGTGCATAGATTACCGTCAGTTGAATAAGGTGACCATTAAGAACAAGGATCCTTTGCCAAGGATCGATGACTTGTTTGATCAGCTGAATGGGGCCGCAGTATTCTCGAAGATAGACTTGAGGTCGGGATATCATCAGTTGAAGGTGAAGGAGGCAGATATCCATAAGACCGCTTTTAGGACAAGATACGGCCATTATGAGTTTGTAGTAATGCCGTTTGGGTTGACAAACGCTCCAGCCGTATTCATGGATATGATGAACCGGGTTTTCCAACCCTATCTGGATAGGTTCGTCGTCATGTTTATCGATGACATCCTTGTGTATTCGAAGTTAGAGGAGGAGCATGATGAGCATCTCCGAGTTGTGCTGCAAATGTTAAGGGAGAAGAAGCTATATACCAAATTCAACAAGTGTGAATTTTGGCTTAAGGAGGTGGCATTCTTAGGACATGTAGTATCCGCAGAAGGAATAAGAGTGGACCCTAGGAAGATCGAAGCAGTGTTAGATTGGAAACCACCTAGGTCTGTGGCTGGGATCCGAAGTTTCTTAGGTTTGGCAGGCTATTACAGAAGGTTTATGGAAGGGTTCTCGTCAATAGCCGCGCCTTTGACAAGGTTGCTAAGGAAGGAAGTACCCTTTGAATGGACAGATAAGCAACAGAAGAGCTTTGAAAAGCTTAAGAAGGTGTTGACGGAGGCTCCAGTGTTAATTCAGCCAGAGGCAGGGAAGGATTTTGTGGTGTACTGTGACGCTTCGTATACGGGAGTAGGATGCGTCCTAATGCAAGGTGGAAAAGTAGTCACTTATGCGTCTCGGCAGTTAAGGCCGCATGAGGTTAATTACCCGACCCATGACTTGGAATTGGCCGCAGTGGTTTTTGCCCTTAAGGTGTGGAGGCACTATTTCTATGGAGAAAGGTCAGTGATCTACACAGACCATAAGAGCCTTAAGTATTTGTTGACTCAGAAGGAGTTGAACTTGAGGCAGTGAAGGTGGGTGGAGTTATTGAAGGATTATGATTGCTTGATAGAGTACCACCCGGGCAAAGCAAATGTAGTGGCTGATGCCCTAAGTCGGAAGGTTGTGTCAGATCTAAGAGCTATGTTCGCACACTTGAGTCTGTATAATGATGGAAGCCTGTTGGCAGAATTACAAGTCAAACCCACATGGTTGAATAAGGCAAAGGAAGGTCAATTGTTGGATGAGAACCTAAGTGCTAAGTTACAACAAGTACGAAACGGAGAGTTAGAGGATGATGGCGTTAATGATGAAGGAGTATTGTGCTACCAAGGAAAAGTCTGTATGTCGAAGGACGAAAAGTTAAGACAGAGGATTCTTCGGGAGGCGTATAGTAGCCCTTATGCTATGCATCCTGGAGGCACTAAGCTGTACCGAGATCTAAGGGAACAATTTTGGTGGCCTGATCTTAAACGGGAAGTTACTGATTTCATGAGGAAACGTCTGACGTGTTAGCAAGTTAAGGCTGAACACCAAGTTCCATCGGGATTGCTTCATCCAATCGAGATTCCACAATGGAAGTGGGAGAGAATTACCATGGACTTCGTTAGTGGGCATCCCCTTATGCCTACTAAAAAGGACTCGGTGTGGGTAATAGTGGACCGTTTGACCAAGTCCGCGCACTTCATCCCGGTAAAAGTTGATTATTCTCTTCAGAAGCTGGCCAAGTTATATGTGGCAGAAATTGTGAGGTTACATGGGGTACCGGTATCGATCATCTCCGATAGAGACCCAAGGTTTACATCTCGGTTTTGGAGAGCACTTCATCAAGCTTTAGGCACTAAGTTAGACTTTACTACGGCTTTTCATCCACAATCGACGCACAAATTAATGCGAGCAGGTTATACAAGTGTTGGAAGATATGTTGAGAGGCTGTGTGATGGATTTCCAAGGAAGTTGGGAAGACTATTTGCCTTTAGCAGAGTTCACCTACAACAACAGCTATCAGACTAGCATTCGGATGGCACCATATGAAGCATTATATGGTCGGAAGTGTTGAACTCCTACTTGTTGGACTGAGTTAGGAGAACGTCGAGTTTTGGGTCCAGAGTTAGTGGCAGAAACTGAAGAAAAGGTTGAGATAATTCGAGCACGATTGAAGGAAGCCTCTGATAGGCAGAAGTCGTACGCAGACCTTAAACGGAAGGAAATAGAGTTTGAAGTGGGAGACCAAGTGTTTCTGAAAGTCTCACCTTGGAAGGTGATAAGATTTTAGCGCAAAGGGAAGTTAAGCCCAAGGTTTATAGGGCCCTATCGAGTACTGAAGCGAGTTGGACCAGTGGCATACCAATTGGAGTTGCCACCAGAGTTACAGCGGATGCACGACATATTCCATGTATCTATGCTACGTCGTTATCGATCGGATCCGTCTCATGTGGTACCAGTTGAAGAAGTGGAGCTAAGGCCAGACTTATCCTACGAGGAGGAGCCGATTCAGATATTGGAACGTGATGTAAAAATGTTACGGAGGAAGTCAGTTCCTCTAGGTCAAAGTGTTATGGCGCAATCATGGATTGAAGGAAGCTTCGTGGGAGCCAGAAGAGGCAATGCGACAGTAATACCCTCAATTATTTTAGCTAGGAAATTTCGAGGACGAAATTATTTTAAGGGGGGTAGAACTGTAACATCCTGAAAAGGGCCTATGCATTTTCGGTTTAATTGTACGAAATGACATATCTTATGTGTTATGAATATATTTTGAACATTTTTGGAAACTTGAAAATGCATGAAAATGATTTAGAAATGAACATTTTTGGAAACCTGGAAATGTATGGAAGTGTTAGGTTTACAAGAGGAAAGTGAACATTTTTGGAAACTAAGGAAATGTAAGGAAATGATTTAGAAATGATTCAAAAGAGGAAGGTGAACATTTCTGGAAACTTGGAAATGTAAGGAAATGTCAAGTTTAAAGAAGCAAACGAAAATTTTTGGAAACTTAGAAATGACTTGGAAATGTCGAGTTTTAAAGTTTAAAAGAGGAAACTGAGGCAAAGTGGCCTTAAAAGAAAAAGCATGTGAAATTTGACACACAAACAGGCTTGGAAAAGTGGCCTGCTATGGCCTTTAGAAATGGCGCCACATGCAAGGGTGTTGGGCCTGAGTTCGAGTCACTTGGGAAGCAAATAAAAGAAGTTTTATTTTTGCTTCCGTGCTGTGAGGTGGGCGGCACAAGCTTTCTAGAAAGAAAGAGTTTTGTTCTCTTTAAAATTCGGCTAATTAGGGGATAAATAAAGGATTTAATTTGGATTATTTTCAAGAGATAATGGTGGATTAATTCCTTTTATTTTAATGGATAAAAGAAGAGATAATAGAAGGATTATTATTATTATTAAGGAGATAAAGTTATCAAATTAAGAAGAGTGGTGGCCAAGTAAGGGATTCTGAGTAGTAAATTCGGCTATAAAAGGAAAGAAATAGGGCTACTCGTCAATTTTTCTTCCTCCTCTTCTCTCTGCCGAAATTCTTAGTGCTCTCTTCTCTTCTCTTCTCTTCTCTTCTCTTTTTGCCAAGCCAAAATACTCCATGTTCTAGCCGAAACTTGTAACATCCTGGAAAGGGCCTATGCATTTCCGGTTTAATTGTACGAAATGACAAGTCTTAAGTACTATGAATAAATTTTTAATATTTTTGGAAATGAAAATGGAAATGGATATTTTTGGAAACCTAGAAATGCATGGAAGTGAAAATGGAAATGAATATTTTTGGAAACCTAGAAATGCGTGGAAATGAAAATGGACATGAACATTTTTGGAAATCTGGAAATGTAAGGAAATGATTCAAAAATAGAAAGTAAACATTTCTGGAAACTTGGAAATGTAAGAAAATGGCAAGTTTACAGAGCCGATCGAAAATTTTAAGAAACTTAGAAATGATGTAGAAATGTCAAGATTTAAAGCTTAAAATAGGAAAGTAAGGCAAGGTGGACTTAAAAGAAAAAGTTTGTGAAATTTGACACACAAACAGGCTTGGAAAAGTGGCCTGAAGATGGCACTTAGGGCCTATGGAAATGGCGCCATATGCGAGAAGCATGGGCACAGTTCAAGTCACAAGGGAAGCAAATAAAAGAAGGTTTTATTTTTGCTTCCAGAAGACTAGAGTGGACGGCAAGGCTTCTAGAAAAAGGGAGTTTTATTCCCTTTAAATTTCGACAATTAAGGGGATAATTGAGGAATTAAATTGGATTATTTAATTTGGAAGAGATAATAAGGATTTTCCTTTATTTATTTCTTTTAAAATAAAAGAGATAATATTATCACAAAGGAAGAGTGGTGGCCAAATCAAGGACTCTTGGCCTGATAATTTCGGCTACAGAAGGAAAATTAAGGCTATTTTCCATTCATCCTCTCCCTTTGCCGAAAATTCCCTAAGCCATTACTCTCTCCCTGCCGAATTTGCCTTAAGCAAAAATCCATCTTTTCTTCTTCTTTTTCTTCTACTGTCAAAACTGAAACCTGTAACACCCTGGTTTTAGGGGTTAGATTTTTGGTGCTTAGCTCGGGTGTTGGCACACTCTAGGGTGTGGTTGGGTAGTTTTAGGGGTCCTGAGAACCCTAGGTAGTGGTGGAATGCCTTAGAAAATTTTTGGTTTTTAGTGTTGAAAGGGGGAGCTTGGCAAAGAGGGGACTTAAGAGAATTATTTGGGAGTTTATGTCACAAGAAAGGAGCTGGTGGAGTGGCAGGATGGGCGCCACTAAGGCCTTGTGTGTATGACGCCATTTGCGGGGGAAGGGGCTCGAGTTCGAATCGCAAGAGCGCTTTTTGGGGCTTTGTTTTTGCGTCATCTTGGTGGGGGTGGATGGACGGTTTGAAAGGCTTAAAAGGTGGAGAAGACTTGGTCAATTTTTTTAAATTTTTGGCTAGAAGGTTTGACCCATTCAAACTATTTTGAATGGATGGTGGGAGGTATTTTAGGAGAATTTTAGGGATTATTTTTGGGGGGTTGGAGCTTGGCTTTTTAGTATAAATAGGGGGAGGGAGGTGCTTGTTTTCATTCATCATTTGCCTTCTCTTCCTTGCCGAATTTTGTTCCCCATTTTCTTGGTTACCGAAACTTTTTTTCTTCAAAGCTTGTTATTCTTCTTCTCTCACATTTTCCAAGTGGCCGAACCCTTCACTCTTCCTATTTCCCTTCCTTTTCACTTCAAAAATCGAAAGTGCACCCTATACCTTTCTTTCTCTTCTCTTTGGCCGAAACCACTGTTCCCTACCCCTTGATTTTATAGATAGCCGAATCTACATCCACCACCCTTTGCCGAATTTCTTTCTCTCAACTTGTTAGCACTTTGGCCGAATGTTAGCATAGATCTCTTCGGTTCCATTCTTTGAGATACTCTGGGGGGTTTTAGTGGTTAGCCAAGCCTCCTTTTGTTAGCAATCGAGTTGGTAAGGATATTGTTTTAATAAGTTGTATATTTAGTATTCGTTTAAGCCTAAGGTTTTGATGCTAAGGCCGATTGTAGGGGAGAAAGAGCCTATCGCAGGAAACTTTTCGAGTCGGTTAGTCAAAGCATTGAGTAGCGTTTGAGTAGTAGGACCGTGGTGCTATTGAGGTGCGTAATCATCGCACTATTTCTTCGGTATTATGCTTGCTAACGTTTATACATGAGTAAGTTTGTGATATTGAAGTTATCATGATGTATATATAAATATATGATGATATGAGATGTATGCTCCTATTATATGATGATTTGATAAGATGCGTTATCACATATGCATGGGATTTGGGTTTGATCGAGGAAGGAAGGGAGTACACATTGGTGTACGTGGTCTAATGTTAGTTCAGGCTACATTAGCGCTTGATGAGTTGCTGTGTGCATCATCAAGGGAGATGTTGGCTTGGTGCCCATCTCGGCGGTTGATTGCTATGTGCATCACCGTAGACAGATTACGATATTTGGATCACGATTGGTTGATCGGTGGCTCAGCCACGGCCTTGAGCAGAGAGTTGCCAAGGTAAGAATTTTGGATCACGGGGTGATCGGTGGGGAGTTTCCACGGCCTTAGGCGAGTCTGCTAAGGTTGGAGTACGGTTGGACAATGGGTTGGGCTGAGATGCATTCTTGCATGATTTGTTTCGATGGCTGTGTGGGTATGGGCCAAGCCCATACGGATGAAATTATGTGGTGGTTATGCACTGAGTCAGTGGACTCACCCTTTTATTTCTAACCATTTCAGGTAATGAGTAGAATCGGACCGGGATCGGAGAGGACACATGGTGGCCCATGCAGAAAGAAGAATTCGATCTTTTAAGTTTATTTATATTAAGTATTTGGGTTTAAATGTTGATGTAATAAGGCCTTTTGACTTTCTCCTTTATTTTAAATAAATTTCTTTTTATATTAATTTCAAATAATGGTTTGATTATCTTGATTACTATGTGCAAATGACTCGAGTTTTAGCCATTTATTTACTCCACAAATTTATAAATTAAACGAGTGTTAAAATGGACATTTCTATTTATTATCAAAGTCTAAAAGTATATTTTTTTAGTACACTGGTTTTACCGAAAGGTAGTAGATTTTCGTGTTTTAAATTCTAAGTAAAGAAAAATATTTTCACTAACATAACCAGATTCGATTCAGTAGTGAATGGGCCGGTTTGGGGATGTTACAAATTGGTATCAGAGCCCGGTTCAAAACTCGGCTTTGAGGGTTTTGGGCCCGAAACAGTTTTCAAAATGGGCTTTTGAAATGTTGGCTTTTATAAACAATATTTCTCAGGTTATTCTGGCATGGCACCTGTGTTTCCGACCCGAAGTCCACCAGGTAAGTACTTCAGACTTTCTCTTTCTTGAAGTGAATTGTTTACATGAATTGATTTGGGCTTAGTTGGGCTCGTAGATTAGAAAGTTAGGACTATTGGACCCTAGGACTAGACTACTCAAACATGTGCATAAAACTTAAATCTCTTAAACAAACCTGTGAAGTAAGTCGCCGAGTTAAGGTGTGGTAACCCCTGTACGCATGTCTAGGAGTGGAACCTAGGAAGAGCACAGTATTTAAGCGATCAAGTGTGACTCACCTCCTCTTCGCAGTATCCTACAGTGCGTAGCTATGGTTCACCTTAACCAAGAGGACTTGTTCATGGGCTAAACCGATTATTAAAACCCGAAAGGGATTTGGCCTGATTGTTTTAAAACCCCCTGTTTTAAAATTTTCAACTTTACCCCTATGGTTTGTGAAACCCTAAATTTGATTTTTTGAAGGACGTTTTCGATTTATAAAATTACCAAAATGCCCCTAGTGGCAAAATTACAAAAATACCCTTGTGTTATAAAATTTTCGTACTACCCTCGACTTTTGATAAAATGATTTTTACTTTGTAAAATACCAAAATTTTGCGGTTTCGAAATATTCAGATACTCTGGTTTGTGAGAATTTACGAAAATACCCCTAGTTGATAAAATTACCAAAATGCCCCTGGTTTCTAAATCTTCAGATTTCTCTCGACTTTTACAAGAAATATTCCTATTCCACTAAATATCAGAAAATTCTATTTTGTAAAATGTTGTGACATTTCGATTTTTGAGGATTCACGAAAAGGCCCATGATTTCCAAAATTACTGAAATAACCCCGATTTCTGAAATTTGTGCAATACATTTTGTTCGAAAAACAAAATTTTCAAGATGACCCCTGAGATTTGTGAATTTTGAGATATCTTTAAGTTGGAAAAATTATTTTAAAAATTGACCCTGAGTTATTACCGAAATACCCCTCTTTAGGAAAAATGACGAAATTACCCCCGGGTAGGAAGGAAACTTGATTGCTCGGAAGAACTACTCTCGAAAACTTCATTGCATAAAATTACTCGTGGATAAAATAAAGAAAACAAGAATTTCTAACGCATAAAACTTTCTAAACAGATTAAATCGCGACGCTAGATATGAGTTCTAGGGGGCGTGGTCGAAATACTCGTGGACGTGGTAGAGGCAGGATGTCAGTATGTGGAACCTTGAGTATGATAGATACTGTGCCTAGTAGTAGGCTAGCTCTTTAAGATCAGAGTGCGCAGCTATAGTGTAGTGGGAGGAATTGGATGGTTAGTCTAGACAAGTAATTTCGAGGACGAAATTATTTTAAGGAGGGTAGAATTGTAACACCCTGGTTTTAGGGGTTAGATTTTTGGTGCTTAGCTCGGGTGTTGGCACACTCTAGGGTGTGGTTGGGTAGTTTTAGGGGTCCTGAGAACCCTAGGTAGTGGTGGAATGCCTTAGAAAATTTTTGGTTTTTAGTGTTGAAAGGGGGAGCTTGGCAAAGAGGGGACTTAAGAGAATTATTTGGGAGTTTATGTCACAAGAAAGGAGCTGGTGGAGTGGCAGGATGGGCGCCACTAAGGCCTTGTGTGTATGACGCCATTTGCGGGGAAGGGGCTCGAGTTCGAATCGTAAGGGCGACTTTTGGGGGGCTTTGTTTTTGCGTCATCTTGGTGGGGGTGGATGGACGGTTTGAAAGGCTTAAAAGGTGGAGAAGACTTGGTCAATTTTTTTTAAATTTTTGGCTAGAAGGTTTGACCCATTCAAACTATTTTGAATGGATGGTGGGGAGGTATTTTAGGAGAATTTTAGGGATTATTTTTGGGGGGTTGGAGCTTGGCTTTTTAGTATAAATAGGGGAGGAGGTGCTTGTTTTCATTCATCATTTGCCTTCTCTTCCTTGCCGAATTTTGTTCCCCATTTTCTTGGTTACTGAACTTTTTTTCTTCAAAGCTTGTTATTCTTCTTCTCTCACATTTTCCAAGTGGCCAACCCTTCACTCTTCCTATTTCCTTCCTTTTCACTTCAAAACCGAAAGTGCACCCTATACCTTTCTTTCTCTTCTCTTTGGCGAAAACCACTGCTCCCTACCCCTTGATTTTATAGATAGCCGAATCTACATCCACCACCCTTTGCCGAATTTCTTTCTCTCAACTTGTTAGCACTTTGGCGAATGTTAGCATAGATCTCTTCGGGTTCCATTCTTTGAGATACTCTGGGTTTTTAGTGGTTAGCCAAGCCTCCTTTTGTTAGCAATCGAAGTTGGTAAGGATATTGTTTTAATAAGTTGTATATTTAGTATTCGTTTAAGCCTAAGGTTTTGATGCTAAGGCCGATTGTAGGGGAGAGAGCCTATCGCAGAAAACTTTTCGAGAGTCGGTTAGTCGAAGATTGAGTAGCGTTTGAGAGTAGGACCGTGGTGCTATTGAGGTGCGTAATCATCGCACTATTTCTTCTTGATATTATGCTTGCTAACGTTTATACATGAGTAAGTTTGTGATATTGAAGTTATCATGATGTATATATAAATATATGATGATATGAGATGTATGCTCTATTATATGATGATTTGATAAGATGCATTATCACATATGCATGGGATTTGGGTTTGATCGAGGAAGGAAGGGAGTACACATTGGTGTCACGTGGTCTAATGTTAGTTCAGGGCTACATTAGCGCTTGATGAGTTCTTTGTGTGCATCATCAAGGAGATGTTGGCTTGGTGCCCATCTCGGCGGTTGATTGCTATGTGCATCACCGTAGACAGATTACGATATTTGGATCACGATTGGTTGATCGGTGGCTCAGCCACGGCCTTGAGCAGAGAGTTGCCAAGGTAAGAATTTTGGATCACAGGGTGATCGGTGGGGAGTTTCCCATGGCCTTAGGCGGGGAGTCTGCTAAGGTTGGAGTACGGTTGGACAATGGGTTGGGCTGAGATGCATTCTTGCATGATTTGTTTCGATGGCTGTGTGGGTATGGGCCAAGCCCATACGGATGAAATTATGTGGTGGTTATGCACTGAGTCAGTGGACTCACCCTTTTATTTCTAACCATTTCGGTAATGAGTAGAATCGGACCAGGGATCGGAGAGGACACATGGTGGCCCATGCGAGAAAGAAGAATTCAGATCTTTTAAGTTTATTTATATTAAGTATTTGGGTTTAAATGTTGATGTAATAAGGCCCTTTGACTTTCTCCTTTATTTTAAATAAATTTCTTTATTATTAATTTCAAATAATGGTTTGATTATCTTGATTACTATGTGCAAATGACTCAGTTTTTAGCCATTTATTTACTCAACAAATTTATAAATTAAACGAGTGTTAAAATGGACATTTCTATTTATTATCAAAGTCTAAAAGTATATTTTTTTTTTTTTTTAGTACACGGGTTTTACCGAAAGGTAGTAGATTTTCGTGTTTTAAATTCTAAGTAAAGAAAAATATTTTCACTAACATAACCAGATTCGGTCGTAGTGAATGGGCCGGGTTTGGGGATGTTACAAAACCACTTTGATCTGTCTAAGTCTCCATAGCCGAATCTCTGTGACTTCAATCAAGGGTGCCGTCGATTGTGGTGTTAAGGTAAGAACAATGGATTCTTGATTGTTCAATCGCTTTCAACCAAGATTTAAGAACTGATCCTTTTGGTTGTCTTTTGGCCGAATATTGAAGGAGGAATTTCGGGATTTCAGATCTAAGGAATTTCGGCTACTCAAGAAGAGAGTTTTGGGATTCAAGGATTTAAGGTAAGAAAAACATGGTTCGGGCCAAAAGCCATTTGATTAAGGTTATTAGGTGATTTGGAAATCAGATCTAACATATGTGTGTAGGGATTTTGACATCTCCATAGCCAAGGGTTACTTTTTGGGATTTGGAATCACAAGTGTTTAGCCGAATTCACAAGGGAGGAATACCAAGATCCGGCATTTGATTCTTAAAATCAATTCGGCAACAAGGTCAGTAATACTAATCCTATTAGTATTTGGAATAATGGCCGAATGGTCTTTTAAATAGTAAGTGATTAATTTATGTAGGATTTGAGATCTAAATCTGTAAATCAGTTTTCTTCGGGATTTCAAGGACTTCATTAAGCGAATCAGGTGTGTAATCCCCACTATCTTTTAATATGTCACATGGCAATATTTTAATCTATGAGTATATAAATATGAATGTGAATATGGCTAAATACCCAAATATGGTACCAAAGTACTCAGGTACGTTTCCTACTTCTAGTAGAAATATGAAATATGTTATTCGTAACATGAGAATTTTATACGATTGTGAACGTTGGTATATTATGCTTATTAATATATGGGGCATATGGTTGTATATTGAAAGGGGAAGTGAAAAGTGATGACTTAAAACCACAGTAATCTAAAAAGTGGTGACTTACGACCACGATGTCTGAAAAGTGGTGACCTAAGACAACGATGTCGAAAAGTGGTGACCTAAGACCACGAGATCACGGTGACTTAAGCCCGCAATTTGGTGTGTAACGGAAGGAGGGTTGACTTAGTAGTCCCCACGGTGTGTTTGGTTGGTACGGGGGTGTGTAGCGGATGGCATCTAGGTTTTGGGTTCGAGATTGCATCATTATTTTGAATTAATGTATGAACATGTTATGTTCGGTATGCCTTGATTTATTAAATTGTAGTGTTGGTTACACATTGAGTCAGTTTGACTCACCCCGTTGTGGGAAATATTTTTCAGGTGATGAGCAATAATGGACCGGGTCGGCAGGAGCTAAAGGTGGCCATGCATTGCAAGGAGAAATTTAAAGATTTGGACTTTTATTTTACTCAGTACTTAAATTTTATTTTTGGATTTTGGTTGATGTAATAAGGCCATAGGCCCAAGTTGGATAGTTTTCTTTCTTTGCTTTTATTTTTAATTATTATGTTACGAATTACTTTTAATTAAGTTCAATTAAATTTATTTTAAAAATAAACCCTAAATTGTTTTGTCACTGTAATTAAATGATTTCTAATTAAAATAAATGGGTTTCCATCTTAAGCCCAACCCAAAACGATATTTTCTAAAATTACACAAATTTTCTCTAAGTAACAAAGAACTTTGAAACCGGTTTACTTAAGGAACATACCAGATCCGGTTCAGGCTCGTGGGCCGGGTGTGGGGTGTTTCAAAACTTCTTCCAAAAATTTAGTTAGTATCGATTCTTTCTAAGCCTCAAGACCGAATTCTTAAGGACTCAAGCAAGGGAGCCGTCGATTACAAGGTCAAGGGTAAGGTAAGTGGTTATCGATTTTTATTCTTTTATTTTGGGCTTGTCGAAATCAAGGTATTAATCCTATTAATGAATTTTGGGCCGAAATTTGAAGGGTTCTCCAGGATCTCTGTCATTGTCGACATCTCCATAACCAAGAGATTGTTTTCGGGATTTAAAAAGCAAGGTAAGTACATATATGTACATTCGGCATCAAAGGTAAGTTTTAAGTGTGTAAATCCTACTAGGATTTGGATTGTGGCTGAATAGGTTTTTAATATGTTTAAATGATTGGCCGAATATAAGGGATAACGGATCTAAAGCAATAGATTGGTTTTCGGGATTTCAAGGAATTCGTTAAGCAAATCAGGTGTGTACCCCACACTATCTTTTAATACGTTATATGGCAATATCTAATGTATGCATGTATAAGAATGTGAATATGGCTAAGGTACCCTAATGTGGTACAAAAGTACTCAGGTACGTTTCCTACTCTTACTAGGATTTCGAAATATGTTATACTTAACATGTGGAAAGTGACATGAATGTGATTCTAAGTATGATATGCATGATATATGGGCATTCGGGTTATATGAGAAAGGGGAAGTGAATGTGGTGACTTCGGTCTCACTATCTGAATGTGGTGACTTCTGGGTCACATTATCTCGAATGTGGTAACCGGTTACATTATCTCGAATGTGGTGTCTCATGACACAATTACACAGTGGCTATGCCACAAATTTTATATGGGCGATAAGCACGTCGATCGCAATGATCGCCTTCCGATGGTGTGTAGCGGATGGAGGGTTGACTTAGTAGTCCCCACGGTGCAAAGTTGAGTACGGGGATGTGTAGCGGATGGCATCTAGGTTTGGGTTCGGGTTGCATCATATTTACTGTTTGTATATGAATATGCACG
This sequence comes from Gossypium bickii, assembly GCA_025503065.1. NCBI lineage: Eukaryota > Viridiplantae > Streptophyta > Magnoliopsida > Malvales > Malvaceae > Gossypium > Gossypium bickii. Next base: position 49,989,040 of record CP106709.1, on the reverse strand, counting down.
TGGTACAATATGTATGCTGATTTATTAAATTTTAGTGTTGGTTACACATTGAGTCTGTTGACTCACCCTGCTGTGGGAACATGTTTCAGTGACGTGGCGGTGATGGACCGGGACTGGCGGAACTTGTGGTGGCCATGCTCGACTTGAAGTTTTATCTCGATTTGGACAATTTATTTCATTTAAGTATTTCATTATTCTATTTTGGGTTTTTAATTGATGTAATAAGGCCTCCACTGAACTATGTTGTTTTCTGTTCTATTTGCTTTGTTACGGCATTTTTACTTATTAAAAATTTAGTAAATTTACGTTAAAATAAATTGAAATATTTTTTCACCTTAAATAAATGGATTTCAACACAAGATAAATAGGTTTTCAAAACGAGCCCAACCCAAACAACATTTTTTTGAGAATCGCACAAGTTTTTCCTAAGGATCAAAAGAATTTTGAACCGGTTTAATCAAGGAGCATACCAGATCCAGTCCAGGCTTATGGGACGGGTGTGGGGTGTTTCACCTAAAGAGAATTTCGGCTCTCACCAAACAAATGCCGAGAATGCCTATTTTGCAACCTAAAAACCCATCCTATCAATAGGGAAATTTTGGCACTCCTTAGCCATACAAAACCGAGTCCCCCTTCCCACCTAGAGTTTGAAAATCGGCCACCACTCAGCTTACCAGATAACTTCTAGATTTTCTCCCTTATCTCCATCTGATCACTCATCCTTAAGTGGCATGGATAACGCCACCTCTTCCTTCATTTATCTGCCACATTATCAGCCATATTATCCACATTATCCCACACATTAAATCTCCCTATTTTTAAGCATTCCAACCGACTCCAACTCCCTCTCTTTTGACGCTAAAAACATTTAAAATAAGTGGGTAATGTGACTCGAACCTTGGACCTCCTCAGTTGACGCCACCTTTTAGCTTCCTTATGTAGCGTCACCTTGCTGAGCCTTAAGAGGCGCCTCCTTGCCTCTTTACCACATCACTACTTGTGTTTTAAAACGCAAACAATATCTTTTGAGCCCTAACCCAGATGGCTCTTTACTAGAATGCCTAAACAGAAAAATTTTGACTAAGGCCTCGGCCCAACCCTGAGCTCAATCTGAACCCCTTAAACATTCCAATTAACACATTAAGCATAACAACACATTAAATGCATAGCCCCACCAATCCAGGATGTTACAAGATGTTTCAGCAGTCGCAAAAGCTACCATCTTAGATATTTATTTTCTCGTTGTAAGATTATTTTTAACATTGTTACATTTAACATTATTGTAAGAATATTTTCAGTTATACTTCATTTATTAATTTACATTCATATATCTTTTATTGAATTTGAAGTATCATTTAGATTTAATGCTTTTGGTGGGATTTTTATGCTACATTTGCTGTTTTGGGTTGGAATTATATGCTACATTTGCTGTTTTTGGTTGGATTTAATGCAGGAAGGATAGGATATTGGAGAAATTGTCTATTGTAAATCTGTACAAATTAGCGACGTTTGTGAGAAGAGCGTCGCTAAAAGTCATGACTTTTACCGGCGTTTGTAGGAAAAGCGCCGCTAAAAGTCATGACTTTTAGCGGTGTTTGTGAGAAAAGCGCCGCTAAAAGTCATGACTTTTAGTGGCATTTATGGGTAAAGCGCCGCTAAAAGTCATGACTTTTATTGACGATTTTTTCTCATAAACGCCGCTAAAGTTTGCGGCGTTGTCTTTGGCGGCATTTTTTACGGCGCTTTCAAATACTATTAGTGGTGCTTATAAAAGCTGCTAAAAGCCTAAAAAAATGCCGCTAAAAGTCTGTTTTGCTGTAGTGTTTGTTAGAAGACAAACAAATTATAATTGATGAATATTTATCAAATTCTAGAATTGACTTGCGTAATGGTTCCATCGAATCGTGATGAAAAAGAACATATCGATGTGCTTGGACCCACGATCTATCATCTAATTCTACAATTTCAACTTTCCCAATTGGTTCTCTGAAACTTTGAAATAAATAAGTTTCGGCCAAGTTATGATCTGTGAGCCCAATATTTCTACTTGATCTGTTCATTCTTGTTTCAACATCTTCCAAATACCTTGAACAGAAAGTCATACATTCCTCTGCCAAGTAGCCTTCAGCAATTGATCTTTCCGGATAACGCTTATTGTGGCAGTAAGACTTCAATTTGAATAGGAACCTAAACATGATATACAACATTTTCAAAAGTTGCAACTAAAGGCATTGAGGTGAATGAAGGAATAATTTACAAATAAATTAAGACCTTTCTATAGGATACATCCATCGATGGAAAACGAGTCCACCAAGTATTGCTTCACGAAGGAGATGAAATATCAAGTACACCATAATAGTAAAGAATGAAGGCGGGAAAATCTTCTCCAGATTGCATAAAGTCAATGCGGCTCGATCTTGTAGTGTCTCAAGTTCTTGAACATCCAAAACTTTGCCACAAATGCCTTTCATTATATTGGATAGTTCAATGACACAAGACGTCACCTTTTTCGACAAACAACACCCCATAGCAACTGGCAGTAAGCCTTGCATCAAGATGTGATAGTCATGTGATTTTAGGGCATATAGTTTTCGATCTTTAAGACTCACACATCCAGATATATTTGATGCATATGCATTCGAGACTTTTATATCCTTCAACACCATAGAAAACACTTCTTTCTCCGTCTTCGACATTGAAAAAATAGAAGGCGACAATCGATATTTCCTATTCAGAAGTGTTTGGGGATGAAGCTCACGCCGAATTCCCGTGTGGACTAAATCAAGTCGACTCTGAAGATTGCCTTTCAATTTTCCGTCGACATTCAAAATAGTCCCAATGATGTTCTCGCAGACATTTTTCTCAATGTGCATGACATCAAGATTATGTCGTAAAATTTGATGCTCCCAATAAGGCAACTAAAAAAAAATACTTTTTTTTTCCACAAGTCTGCCTCATTAGGATCATCCTCTTCATCAGATTCATCATCAGATTTATCCCTTGATCTTCTATTTCTTTGCGTGTTGGGTGGTCGATTCATTTTCCTATAAATGAAGTTCATAAATTTCAAAATGAACAAGATTTCAGATCTACCGGTCTGCGAAGGAGCTTCTCTAAACTCTTCAGTACTGTCAAACTGAGTACTCTGAAATCTAAACCTATGATTTTTCGGTAACCACCTACGATGCCCCATGTAAGAGAACTTCTTCCCATTATATAACCATTGCGAACATGTTTGCACAGCACAACAAGGACAAGCATAACGTCCCTTGGTACTCCAACCAGATAAATTGGCATAAGCCAGGAAGTCTGTAACACCCCAAACCCGGACAAGACACCACGTCCGAATCTGGTATGTTACGGGGAAAACGTATTTGAGAGGTTAGATTTTTTTCACTTAAAAGCTAGGTGAAACCATGGTGTATTTGAAGAAAATTTGAGTAGAGTTGTTTGAAATCGAATGGTGTATTTGGAATCCGGAAATTTTGAAAACTTACCCAACAAGTGTAGTTAAAAGCGAGTTGATTTCATTTAAAACTTCAATAGTTTCTTAGTGTTACTTAAAACATTTTTAAACTTGGTAGAAAATCGAGTTTGATTTGAATATCATTTGAGTTGACTTAATATCGAAACATAGTATAATACCCGATGGTATAGTTTAAAACACATTGCGTTATAATTCTGAAATCATTGTCTTTCCAAATTTTAGTAAAATTCATACCAAATTATTTTGTTAAGGCATATGAAAATCTAATTAAAACATAAACATCATAAAACATAAATCAAAGGCCTTTTACAAATCCAAATTAAAACCCAAATAAAGTAGATAAGCTAAAGTACCCAAATTGAATAGTCTGAGCAAAACTTTTATTAAAGCATGGCATGTGCACCCCGAGTCCATCCCGGCTCCATGTCCGCGTCTCACGAGTCACTGAAATGTCAAAGGAGAGGGTGAGTCGAATGACTCGATGCATAAAATCCGCTCCGATAAAACAACATGCTAACACACATCATACATAGCAACATGATTAATGCAACCCGATCCTAACCATCCGTATCTCCTGTCCTACCCCGTGTGGTACCAAACCACTGGTGGTGCCAAACCACTGGTGACCCAAAGTCACGATATCCATAAGTGTGGTGCCAAACCACTGGTGACCCAAAGTCACGAATAATCCAATGATGGGGCCAACCCATCTCGTGATACCAAATCACTAGCGACAATCCCGTATCTCTCAAGTGGGGCCAACCCACGGTGGTGTCAAACCACAGGGACGAGTCGCAATGAGGTGCCAAACCTCTGGTGTCCCAAAGACACAATGTGGTACCAAACCACTGGTGACCACAGTCACAAATCCGATGATGGGGCCAACCCATCGTGTAATACCAAATCACTGGCGTCAATCCCGTATAATCAACTGTGGGTCCAACCCACCGTGGTGCTAAGCCACTGGGACGAGACGCTGAGGTGCCAAACCTCTGGTGACCGAAAGTCACAAAATATCATCTGTGGTACCAAACCACTGGAGGTGCCAAACCTCTGGTGTCCCAAAGACACGGATATCATATCCCCCTCCACTCATATCACCCATACATGCCATACTAATGCGTATCATGTAAGTCATGCACTCATACTAATATGTTTAACATCATACCTCATATCACATACATTCATAATCATGGTATCATATAAATCATCGGTAAGCTCATAATAATACTGACTTACCCGAGTCCGCAATCATACCCAATAGGGTATCATATCAATCACCACTGGTTTCGCTTATTACAACACGGGTTATTAACATATTACTAAGAATCGGTGTGTTAGTTTACACACTGTTTAAGCGCAATCCCTAATACCAAAAGAAACGATCTAAGGCTCCTTGATTACTGGCTCCTACAATCGGCCAAATAGGAGTTAGGCACTAAGACCATTCGGCCAAAGACTTTTAAGCCAACAGGAGTCATTATCAACCCTTACCTTGCTATTGGTTTGATTTCTTATCAAACCCGAACCACAATGGTTCTCCTTCCAACAATCGGCTACACCTTCAAAAGAGAACAATTAAACCTTTATCACCCTTGACTTATTCGAAACCAAAAGATTGAACAACAATAATAATACCAATCACTTACCACAACCTCTGCTTACCAATCGGTTAGTAGAGTAGAAAAACCCTTCTTGATTACTCCCAATATCCAAGGACCCTATAAGAGATGATTAAACAGATGGTTACCCCTCTTCCACAAACCAAAATCGACCTAACACTAGAGAGACAAGAGTAATGGCCATTCGACCAAGAACTTACTAAATTCCCAAACGATTGAAGCAAGATCCCAACCCTCTACTGATATTCGGCCACTACAACCACTAGGAGAAGGGAGATATTCGGCTAAGTTGAAGACTAATGGAAGAGAAAAGAGATTCGGCTAGAGTAAGCAAAAGAATTATGTGTTCGAAAGAAAAAGAGAATCGGCCAAAGTCTTGAGAAGAGAAAAAAAATGGAAAAGAGATAGGTGCTTTTCGGTTTTGAGAAGAAAGAAATGGAATGGATGAATGAAGATTTCGGTTTAGGGGCAAGGTAAGTTTCGGCTTTAGTGTTTCAAAAGAGGAGAAAAATGAAATATGAGAAGAGAGAATACAAGTTTCGGTTTACACACCTGAAAGAAAGGGAGAGATGAGTATTCGGCTACCAAGATGTTTGAGAAAAACAAAACAAAAATTCGGCAAAATTTGCTTGTGTTTTTCGGTTCAAGAAGAAAATATGAAGAAGCTTTGTTGAAGAAATTCGGCTAACAAAAGACTAAAAGGGAAACTTTTGCTCTTGACCAAAAGTGACCGAAAATATGCACCAAAATGCCAAGGTACATTCGGCCTCCCCCCTTTCCCACACTAAGCCGTCACTTCCCCACTCCCAACTCCCTAAAATTCGGCCATAATCCCCACAACCACTCCAAGCCACAAGTTCAAAATAGTTTGAACAAGTCTCCCTCCTACTTTCACTTTCCACCCACCAAGCCACCATTTGACCAAGTCCAATGAGGAATTTAAACTTCATCCAACTCTTCCCTCCTATGCCGTCCAAAAATGAACCAAAAAGTGAGGTCTTTGCGGCTTGAACACAAGACCTCCACCTCAAGCAATTGACGCCACACCTAGCTCCCCAAATAGCGCATGCCTTGCCACCTTGCCAGCTCCTCTTTTGTGCAATAAAACTCCAAATTATTTTCTTAAACCCCAACTCTTTCAGCTCCCTACACCTAAGGCTCAAAAACTAAATTTTTCCCATTCCCTCAGGCATACTCCTAGCCTACAACTAAGCCCTTAAAACATAGAAATAGCAACACAGCATACTAACTCATGCAATATCATGCAACAACAAAATAGCCCTTAATCCGGGATATTACAAAGTCATTAATAGTTCACATCAAAGCTGCACATAAATTAAAGTTCTCATTTCTAAGTACATCCTATGTCTCAACACCAGCCCATAATTATTTTAACTCTTCAATAAGTGGCTACAAATATATGTCAATATCATTCTCGGGACCTTTCTCTCCAGGAATAATCATAGATAAGATAAAAGATGATTGTTTCATGCAAACCCATGGAAGCAAATTGTAAGGAACAAGCACCATAGGCCAAGTATTAAACGTTGTGCTCATGATTTTGTAAGGGTTAAATCCATCAGATGCTAGCCCAAGCCTCACACTTCGAGGATCACTTGTAAGGCTTGGAAATTTGGAGTCAAATGATTTCCAAGGTAAAGAATCTACAGGATGCCTTAACAATCCATTATCGATTCGTCCATCCTGGTGCCACATCATTGACTCGGCTGTCTTTGACGACATGAAAAGCCTTTGAAGCCTTGGTATTAGCTGAAAATACCGCAAAATCTTAACTGGCTTCTTCCTTGACTGTGCATCATTTTCATCCTCGTTACTATCTTTTGTATTTCTATTCATCCAACAGGATTGACCGCATACATGACAGCACTGTTGGTTTTTCCGGTCGCCCCAATACAACATGCAGCCATTTGGGCAACTATGAATTTTGTTGTAGCCAAGGCCCAAATCTTTTATCAGTTTCTTCATGTCTTTGGAAGACTGAGGGATTTTCGCAAACGAGAACATTTCTCTCAAAAACTCTAACAGCATTGTCAAAGATTTTCCGGTCCACCCTCCCAAACATTTTAAGTGAAATAGACGAATACATAAAGACAGTTTTGAAAATTTTGATCCCTCATACAGTTCTTCATTCATTTCACCAAGTAATGTGTAGAACTTCGCCACTTCTTCATTTGGCTGTTCATCAGGTACACTTCTTCCCATTTCGGTGAAAGTATTTCCACCAAAATTATAATCATCGGTTGCACCCAAGTCAGGTGGAAATGATTGTAAACCATCACTGCGCATATTAAATGCATCCCGCAACATACCTTCCATGTCATCTTCTCTAACATTCTGATTGTAAGCACTATGGATAACCCAGACTCATCGACGAAGAGGCTCTACTAGATGTACACTCTCCATGGAAAATCCATTTTTTGTACCCCCAAATAAAGCCATCAACAATTAGATGTTCATAGACAACATCACGATAATGCCAATTGATATTGCCACACTTCTTACACGGGCAAAGAATCATATTCTCTTGGCTTGCATTTTGAAATGCAAAATTTAGAAAAGTTTCTGCTCCATTTCGATAGCCATTGCTTACCCTTGACAAATTCATCCAAGTCCTATCCATTTCGTAGTTGTTGAAGTCTAAAGTTGATAATAAATTACACGGGTAAGTTGTTTATTTATAATTTATGTAAGTAATGATATGATATATATTTATGTACTATGTAAGTTATGTAAATTATGTAAGTTATGAAGTTTGATCTTAAAATTATGTAAGTTATGAAATTTGATGAAAGTTATGAAATTTGATCTTTAAAATATATGCTTTTAAGGAAATTATTACATTAAACTACATGTATTATGTAAGTTATGTAAGTTATGTGAGTTATGTAAGTTATGTATGTTATGTGAGTTATGTCAATTATGTAAGTTATTTAAATAATGATTATTATTATATTGATAAAAAAATTTATAAGTTTTAAAAACATTTAAAAATATTAAATATTAAAATCAAACATTATTAATATAAAAAATAGTAATTTTATTTTTATATTAAAATATATTTAAATAATGAAAAAAACATAAAAAAAGAAATAACTTAACAAAGTAGTTAATGAGTAACAAAAATAAATCTTCATTTTAAAACATTTTTAAATTACTTTTTTTTTAAAATAAATTTATTTTTAAAAAATATTTTTTTTTTAAGATTCATCATACATGGCATTGTTATACCTAGGGAGGATACATTATATCTTACAGTGAGATAGAAGGCAACCCAGTAGGTTTCCAGCCTATATACTTCGAATCTTTTTTTTTTTGTTCCAACCATACAGTGATTGGTATTCAGAACAGTGAATTTAACACATTTGGATAGCTTTATTGACTAATGATACAACATAAATGGCGGCACATTAGGATATTGAATTTAACAAATTTGCACAAGCAATTATGTACGACAAAACCTAAGTAACGTTTTACCTTACATTTAATTTTATTAAAATAAAATTCAAAGATGTGAAAGAATTCCAGTTAGATGCTAACAGGTTAGTCCTACGCGGGTTTCATAGTTTGATAAAACTTTTTTCAATTCTTTTTGAATTTTTTAAGATTCATCATACATGGCATTGTTATACCTAGGGAGGATCCATTATATCTTACAGTGAGATATAAGGCAACCCATTAGGTTTCCAGCCTATATACTTTGAATCTTTCTTTTTGTTCCAACCATACTGTGATTGGTATTGAGAACAGTGAATTTAACACATTTGGATAGCTTTATTGACTAATGATACAACATAAATGTTTTACATTAGGATATTGAATTTAACAAATTTGCACAAGAAATTATGTACGACAAAACCTAAGTAACATTTTACCTTACATTTAATCTTATTAAAATAAAATTCAGAGATGTGAAACAATATCATGAAATGATAGAGCAATATATATAACCTTTTACCTTACATTTAATATCATGCATTATACATAAATCACTAACAACAATTAATGTATTAAAAAGCCATAACTAAGTGCCACAACCAGTTGAAAAAATATAAAATGAAACTATATCTTGAAATGATAGAGCAAAATATATTAATTCGAAGATTAAATGGCAGCTTCAGTTGAACCAATAGTTGCACTACACTAGTACCAATTAGGTTCGACTAAACAAGGAATCACTTGTCAAACCAAACAAGTTTAAAGAAAATATCAATCTACATCCACTACAGCAAAACAGACTTAAGTCCAAACATAATGTAAAAAAAAAAAAAAATGAAACATAATGTAACATGAATGCAAAAAAGATGAACAAGAAGTTATTTAAGACCAAATTAGGTATCATCATCACAAAGGTGCTTTAGACATCAAGACACATAAAGATAGTCCTAAATTCAATAGTAGTGTACACATAAGGATATTTCATTATTTGTATAAAAATCGACAGCATTTAAGCATCAACTTGGACAGCAATTATACGGCTGTAACAACATTATACGGGTGAATTAAAAATCGACAGCAATTATACAACAATTTTTCCAAAATCATCATGATATAATTGTTATTGATCAGAATTTTGAACTAAAACGTACCTTAATAATTTCAAGAAGCTGGTCTACTCCACTCTCAACAAGAAACAGAGGCTGCAGTCAGAAAAATAGTATTTGTTAAGTAATTTAAAGGGAAAATGAATATAAATAAGCAAAAAAAATTAGCAACAAAACATGTACCTACCCAAGCAATATTTCAGCAAAATACGACCCAATGGACCCGGATGTCAATGGCTGTGGTGTATTTATTTGCACCAAATATTAATTCAGGTGGTCGTTAGTACGTACAATATATGTAAGATTATAAGAGTAGCATCAAATATTAATTTCGTTGAACCGAATATAAAAACTTTATCAATATCACTACCAAATATTAATTCGAAGATTAAATGGCGACTTGATTGAACTAACGATTCGGGAAGCGATAGGAAGCGATGAATCAAATGCAAACAACATTAACTCACTAATACTTTAAATTAAAAATAAAAAATAGAAAATAAAAATAATATCAAGCAACATTAATTCACTACTGCTTTTTTAGAAAAAGCACATTTAACTACTTTCTGCTTTGGCAATGTCAAGATGGACATGTTTCATTAATCTAAGATAACCGTTAATAGTGACAGGAAGGGGAAAAACAAACTTGTGCTTATTAGCTTATGCATGTATGATAGTTAATGTATTAGGCTTGAAAAACAACAACTCATATCAATGTACCATGTAAAACATCCACAAACTCTTAAAATATTTAAGCCACAGTCCTCCATAATAGCAATGATAACTCAAAAAAGAAGACGAAAGGCATAATATATACTTTCATATCAAAGTCCTTCCAAGAAATCATGACAATCCCCTTAGGTAGCAATTTGGAACTCGGATTTCAAAAATAGAATAAAGTAAGGGTTAACATACATACAAATGTAACATCCATTCTTATTTCTCAAATACAACATTTAGCCAATTACACATCATCAACTAAACCAATACCTAGAACAGAGGTCAATGTAAAATGAATGCAAAAAAGATGAACAACAAGTTATTTAAGTCCAAATTAGGTATCATCATCACAAAGGTGCTTTAGACATCAAGAAACATAAAGATAGTCCTAAATTCAATAGTAGTGTACACCTAAGGATATTTCATTATATGTATAAAATTCGACAGCATTTAAGCACCAATTTGGATAGTAGTTATGCGGCTGTAACAACATTATACGACTGAATTAAATATCGACAGTAATTATACAGCAATTTGGACAGCAATTTTTCCAAAATTATCATGATATAACTGTTATTGATCACAATTTTGAAATAAAACGTACCTTAATAATTACAAGAAGCTGGTCTACTTCATTCTCACCAAGAAACAGAGGCTGCAGTCAGAAAAATAGAGGCTCAATTACACCCTATTCATATAAATATGTAATTGATGGGAGACATGTCTGTCAAAAAATTACAGAGAAGTGAAGTACTAATGAGGAAACCGAGAATAACTTTGTGTTTAATCTAGTAGGTTCATCTAATTATGACATTAAGTTTGAGTTTTCAGATCTTAAAACTTCTTTTGTAATTAATCTATATAAAAAATTAAGAGGTACACTAAACAAGTTGAGCTTGAAACATCCAAATATTAATAAAGAAGAATATGGCTATGATTTTTATATACCTTTTAAAGTATATTTACGAGCAATCTCCGCACTTCAAACTTTGAAGAAGATACAAATATCCAAACATTCGGGAGTTATGTACCTGCAATAAGAAAATGTTAAATTAAATTCTCACGTCTCTTCAAGATTTGCCCAATTTCGGAATATGAAGTCAGGAATTTGTCTTGTAAATTTGTTGTCACTAATCTGACCGTGAGAATACAAAACTATCATAAATATATCATATAAAATATATCGAAACTTTCGTATCAAAAACACATTAAAAATTGCTTACAACTCCTTCAATGAAGTCAGCCCAACAAATGATGGAGGTATTTCACCAGCAAAATTGCTGGAACTAAGATGCCTGAATAAACTAGCAAATATATCTTAAATCATTTATATAATAAAAATACTATGTAACACCCCTTACTCGAGACCTTTGCCGGAGTCGAGTATGTGGCATTACTAGACTTGACTACTAATTCGGGGCATAATAATTTAAAACTATCCAACTGCGTCATGCTGACTAAATTGACCATAACTCGAATTACAAAACTCGAACTTTAGATCTGTAAATTTTCCTTGAAACTAGACTCATATAAATTTTTATCATAATTTTTCCAGAATTTTTCATGTGGCCAATTAGTACAGTTTATTCATCAAAGTTTCCCCTATTTCACTGTTTGATGACTCTGACCTATCTTTACAAAACTCAGTTATCTCATTGTACAAAATTTCAATAATGTTCTTATTTATTCCAATCAAAAATAGACTCATTAAGGATTCTAAGAATATAAACTATGCTCCATGATTATTTTTTTATAATTTTTAACAATTTTTCCAAGACAGAACAAGAAATCACGAATTCATTCAGAACAGGTCTCACTAAAATTTAAATATCTCATAATATAAAATTCCTTTGCCTACTCTGTTTCTTTCATATCAAAATAGACACAATAATATTTAATTCTATATCTTATTCACTTTCTAATTCAATTTATCCTATTTTTGGTGATTTTTCAAAATCACATCACTGCTGCTAACTAAAAACTATTTCATTGCAAAATATGATTAGCTAGTTTATAACCGAATATACCCACATACAACTCATACTGTCCATGTATTTTAATCATTTATGCAAATTAACTTATACCTAAAACATTCGCGTAATATCATAACATCATCGGTTTATTAACAAAACACAACTATGGTTCCATATAATCGAGTGTACCATTGGTTACTTACCACAACACCTAATTAAAAGGTTCATTTCATAAACATACATTTCCTTATCAAATACGATTAAACTTTGATTAAAGATGCACAAACATTACCAACATAAACCGACATTTGTATCAAAAGCACAAAAGCATACTTAACTAAAAAGTTAGCCATATTCGCATGGCTATTATATACATGAACCAAAAGTTTTCATCAAAACAAAGACAAAGTCTTTCCTATACATGCCTTCACTCGAAAACCAAAATGAAAGAGTACCAAAATAGTTTGATAGTGTGGGCGACTTTACTGAGCGATCACGACGAGCTTGTAGCTTGCACCTAATCTATAAGGCGGAGAAACATTTCGCACAAATAAACACTAGCTTAGTAAGTCCTAAGCTCTAATAATATAACATTCAAACATTAAACATTTAAATTAAAAATAATTCCACTTGTATGATTGTAATCACATTTACTTTCAAGCTTTCAATTCCATACCTATATAACATATAAATTCATAGAACAATTTCTCTTTAACCGAATGCTTGTATAATCAAAATATTTACTCATAATCCAACCTTTCAAAACCAAAATGTCATTATATAACCAAACGTACAAACATTCATATACTTAAAGCTCAATTATTATCATATAGCATCACATACACGAACTATCCATGTGGCCGAATATACCTAGTCTTGTATACACATAATAGAAGACCAAAACCACAATATTCATATCATTCATTTATAAAACCGAGAACACATATTATAATCATATATATATAAACTTCATTTGTAACACATACAATTTGTAATAAATAACTGAGTTACTTGCTTACCTTATTTTAAATAGGTAAGAAGTTAATTCATACCTTACATGCTTACAGAGCCATTAACTCAATAAATTAGCTTTAATTTGCCTTGAACAAAATTCGATTTCTCTTTTGTAAAACATATCACCGGCATCAAGCTGCTAGGCGTAAAAGCCCGATAAGTGACACCGCACAAAGCTGCTAGGCGTAAAAGCCCGATAAGTGACACACAAAGCCTGCTAGGCGTAAAAGCCCGATAAGCAACACCGGCACAAAGCCTGCTAGGCGTGAAAGCCCGAAAAGTAACACCGGCACAAAGCCTGCTAGGCGTGAAAGCCCGAATCTTATCAATGTAATTAAACATTCCAAACACACTTCATAACTATTATATATATAAGTCCAATTCAATTGAGCTTGCTCACATTAAACCAATAAAATCATTATATCATTATACCATCCAACAATTCACATCACATAACCAACTTTAATCATCAACCTAGTATACCTATATACATTCGGCCATGATATAAATAGGTACTAAAATTCATCAATTCTTACGATTTAATATAGTCATAATTAGTTCTTTAACATAATTTAGCTAAAGGACTTACCTCGATTGTCGATAGACCGTGTAAATCGGCTATTCGAGAACCTTTGTCTTTCCCCGGTCCAATTCTGTTTTTCTTTGTTCTTGATCTAAACACATTAAAATTAACCCATTCAAGCATATTTCATCTCAATTTAATCCAAAAACACTTAAATAAACAATTTGCCATTTTGCCCCTAGTGTTTCCCATTTTTACAAATTGGTCCTATTTACACAAAACACAAAATGTGCAAAATTTCCCAACACCATAGCTAGGCCGAATCTTCTCCATAGCCATATGAGTCCATGCATTTCATTTATTTGTCATTTTAACCCTTCACAAATTTATTTTTCTCAATTTAGCCCTATTTACTCAAAATCACCAAAAACTTCAATACAAAACTTGTAAATCTTTAACATATATTTAATCTAAAACCATCAAATATCAAAACCATCCAAGCATGTTAATGGCGAATCCTATGTACATAATATTTTCAAAAATTTAGGCATGGTTCGGGTAATATCTGCTAACTCTTGATCTCAAAAGCGTAAAAATTATGAAAAACTAAAAACCCATACATACCTTAATCAAGCTTCCTAAGTTGCCAAACTCAAAGCTCTACAATGGTGTTTTCTTTTCTTACATTCGGCTATGAGAGGAGGAAGGTGATGATGGCTTTATTTTATGTTTGTTTAATATATACACTAACATTATTTCTTTATAAAATACTAACATAACCTTATATATAAAAAAAAATAATTAAACTAACATATATAGATAGCTAACTTGGCCCATTGCCGTCCATCACTATGGTCAATAGGCTAATTGCCCTTTTAGGACACCCACTTAAAAAGCCACAAGCAAATTAGTACCTTTCACTTTAGCATGCAACTTTTACACTTTTCTCGATTAAATCCTTTTTATCAAATTAAGCAATTAAACGATAATATTTTTCTACGATATTTTCACACACATTAGTCCACATATAATAAACATAGAATATAATATCAAAATATTTCTTGGGCTCGGATTCGTGGTCCCGAAACCACCGTTCCGATTAGGGTCAATATTGTTCTGTTACAACTCTCCCCCTCTTAAGAATTTTCATCCTCGAAAATTTTACCGTTAAACAATTTCGGGTATTGCTGCCTCATTGAATCTTCAGGCTCCCACGTAGCCCCTTCAGCCTCGTGTCTATTCCATAATACTTTTACTAGTGGAATCTTCTTATTTCTCAACTCTTTCAATTCCTGAGCTAAGATACGGATTGGTTCTTCATCATATGTTAAATCGGATCGATTTCAATCTCGGCGGTGTGATCACATGAGACGGATCGATCTGCATTACTTGCGCAATCAAAACATGAAATACATTGTGTATCTTTTCTAACTCAGAGGGCAATTTCAATCCATAAGCCACAGGCCCAATACGTTCGATGATTTCATACGGTCCGATAAATCTCGGATTCAACTTGCCTTTCCGACCAAATCGGAGTACTTTCTTCCACGGAGAAACTTTTAAGAATACACGATCTCCGACCTGAAATTCAATGTCCTTACGTTTCAAATCGGCATAGGACTTTTGACGATCCGAAGCAGCTTTCAAATTTCCTTTAATAATAACTACCTTCCGTTTTGTCTCTTTAATCAAATCAACCCCGTGTATCTTATTCTCACTGAGCTCAGTCCAATATAACGGTGTGCGGCATTTTTGCCCGTATAAGGCTTCATAAGGCGCCATTTTTATACTAGATTGGAAGCTATTATTGTAAGCAAATTCAATCAAAGGTAGGTATCGTTCCCACGTGCCTTCAAACTCGAGAACGCAACACCTCAACATGTCCTCAAGTATCATAATAGTTCGCTCAGATTGACCGTCCGTCTGTGGATGAAAGGCTGTACTAAAATGAAGTTTAGTACCTAAAGCATCTTGCAATTTCTTCCAAAACCGCGATGTGAATCTCGGGTCTCTGTCTGAAATAATAGAACTCGACACACCATGCAACCTCACAATCTGCGACACATACAATTCAGCAAGTTTATCAAGTGAATAATGCAATGCATCTGCGGTACAAAATGAGAGTGATTTAGTCGATCTATCAACGATAACCCACACAGCATCTTTCTTACTCGGTGTCATAGGAAGACCGGATACAAAGTCCATTGTAATTTTATCCCATTTCCATTCAGGTATCATGATCGTCTGAAGTGGTCCGGAGGGTACCTGATGCTCAGCTTTCACTTGTTGATAGATTAAACACTTGGAAACAAATTCAGATATATCCCGTCTCATGCCAGGCCACCAATAGAACTGTTTCAAATCGTTATACATTTTCGTGCTACCAGTGTATCGATAGTCGACCGCTATGAGCCTCACTCGAGAATCATCTCAGATCAAACACGAGTTCCTCGGAACACACATTCGGCTTTTATAATTCAAACAATCATTTGCATCAATCTAAAAATCTGATTCTACACCCTTTTCACACTGAATTCGACTAGCAATCAAATCTTTCTCAACTTTCTGTGCATCACAAATTTGTTGAATAAACATCAGTCTTGCTTGTAACTCGGCTATAATCGAACCATCACGAGACATAGTTATCTGTGCGTTCATTACACGAAGAGCAAACAATGATTTTCGACTTAACGCATCTGCAACAACGTTAGCTTTTCCCGATGGTAGTCAATCACTACTTCATAGTCTTTCAGCAATTCTAACCATCTGCGTTGTCTCAAATTTAGATCTTTCTGAGTCATCAAATATTTTAGACTTTTATGATCCGAATAAATCTGACATTTCTCACCAAATAAATAGTGACGCCAAATTTTCAATGCGAAAACAATGGCTGCTAGTTCCAGATCGTGAGTCGGATAATTTTTCTCATGCGGCTTCAATTGTCTCGAAGCGTAGGCTATAACCTTGCCGTCCTGCATTAAAATGCAACCCAACCCATTCAAGGAAGCATCACTAAAAACAACAAATTCTTTACCCGATTCAGGCTGAGCTAACACTGGAGCTTGATCAAAAGGGCTTTCAACCGCTCGAAACTTTTACGACACTTTTCCGACCACTCAAACTTGACATCTTTACGTAGTAGTTTAAACAAAGGTGTAGCTATTACTGAAAAAAACCCTTTACAAATCGTGCGTAATATCCCACAAGGCCTAGGAAACTTGGATCTCGAAAACATTCCTTGGTGATTTCCAATCGAGTATATTTGCTTATTTTGTTTGGATCCACACGAATACACGATCTTTGAAACGACTTGACCCAAGAAACCTCATTCATCCGAACTTCGCACTTACTAAACTTTGCATACGGTTGTTGATCTCTCAAAGTTTGTAGTACTAATCTCAAATGCTTAGCATGCTCGGTTTCATTTTTGGAGTAGATCAATATATCATCAATAAACACTACTACAAATCGATCCAAAAAGCGTGCGAATACTCGATTCATTAGATCCATAAAAATAGCGGTGCATTAGTGAGTCCAAAAGGCATAACCGAAAACTCAAAATGTCCGTACCTCGTCCGGACGCGAGTCTTTGGCACATCTGTATCTCTCTACTGCAAAGTGATAATAGCCCGATCTTAAATCTATCTTGAAAATCACGAAGCCCCTTTTAATCGATCAAACAAGTCATCAATCCGCGATGTGCAACGGTATTTATTCTTTATAGTTACCTTATTTAGTTGTCGATAATCGATACACATTCGCATAGTCCCATTTTTCTTTTTCACAAATAAAACCGGTGCACCCCAAGGAGAGAACCTCGGTCGTGTAAAGCCCCTATCTCACAACTCTTGCAATCGTGCTTTCAACTCTTTTAACTCGATGAGGTGCCATCCGATATGGAGCTATCGAAATCGGAGTCGTCCACAGTACTAATTCAATGCCGAACTCAATCTCTCGTCTTGGTGGTAAACCCGGTGAGTTCTTGAGAAAACACATCCGGGTATTCACATACAACCGATCTGAGATGCAATTTGTTTCCCGGACAATTTATTATTCGATTACATAAGCCAAATAAACTTCACCCCTTTCTCTCCACGTACTTAGGGCTAACATTGAAGATATTCTTGTAGGAAACCCATTTACATCATCGGATTTAATTACGATGGTCTCACCGTTTTGACATCTCGAATCAATAAGCTTTCTTTTACAATTCACTATTGCCTCATGTGAAGTTAACCAGTCCATACCCAAAATTATATCAAACTCATCAAAGGGCAACAACATTAAATCGGCTTGGGAAGCAATGATCCCGAATCATCAACGGGCAACCCCTACACATTTTATTAACAAGCACACATCTACCCAAAGGGTTGGACACACGAATCACAAACTCGGTAGACTCAACTAGCAGAGTCTTACCAAATACTAGAGTTTCACACACATATGAATGAGTCGAACCAGGATCAATTAGTGCAATCACGGTAGTATCGTAAAGGGTGAAAGTACCAAGATGTGACATCGGGGAGGAAGCATCCTCTGCGGCTCAGGCGAGCATAAGCTCTAGGCGGAGCTCTAGCCTCGGATCGAGTGTAGTGTTCTTCGTTCCTTCGACTACCACTTACATTGCACAGAATGTCGGGGTGGTCTACCTCATGCGACGTGTTGCTCGGCAATGTTCTAAAGCGTATTACGCTCTCCGCTAGCATCGGACATTCTCTAATAAAATGATCGGCGATCCATATTTAAAGCAAGACCGATCATGAAATCTACAACTTCCGAATGCCATTTCCCACAATGCTTACATTCAACTTGATTCTGTGGAACGTTACCAACACTGGCCATCGAGGTAGCTCGGGAGCCCACGGGAGGTCGATCCGTCTAGGTAGATCTGTAGTAGCTTTATGTCGGTGTAGTCATCTCTGAACTTCTTGGATGTAGGATGAAAGACCTTGCAGAAGATCTTTTACGAATGTCTCTAGCTTCATCTCACCCTTTCTTTTTTCTTTCCCGAGCTCTTGACTTTGCAAGCTCGCTCTACTAGTGTCACAAACTCTTGAATTTCAAGAATGCCAACAAACATCTTTATATCTTCATTCGAGGCCATCTTGAATCTTTTGCACATAATAGCTTCAGGTAGAAACACACTCTCTAGCATATCTGCTTGAGCACGACAAATTTCCGTTCATATTCCGTCACGGTCATTCGCCCACTTTTTGATTCAAGGAATTCTTTTCATTTTTGATCAACGAATCTTTGGTGATGTATTTCTTATGGAATTCATTCGGAAGAAATCCCATGTCACTTTTTCTTTCGGAACTCACGATACTAGTGTATTCCACGGTGATATCAAAGATGTCCATGATAAAGATATAGCCACTTCAAGCATTCATCCGAGTACAAGATAGCTCATCAAGTACCCGAATAGTGTTATCAAGCCACATTTAGGCTCATTCTGCGTCATCATCATCATTGGTACATAAATTCTTGACCCCAAATTTCCGAATTTTATCAATCCTGGGCCTACTAGATCTCATCGGATCTATCATCGAAGTCTTTGAAGGAATCGGAGTTGGATTATTCGGGGGTGGAGGTTGGTATACTGCCGGATTAGTCTGAATAAACTGGGTAAACCACTCGTTCATCATCTGATAGAAGGCTTGTTTGGTCTCCCCCACGTGGCTACACCAGAAACAGTCGAGAGTCTCACCAAGACTGATCCATGTGCACGGTGAGGCGCTACACTCTCTATATCATCCGCTACGGCTCTTTTAGGATCAGTGTCCATTTGCTATATAAAACACAGTTCAGACTGTTAGAAGTCACCACACTATCAATATATGATAAAGGCATGTATAGCTAGACTCACACGCGCTACGGTAGTCCTAGAATCGACAAACCGTAAGCTCTGATACCAATCAAATGTAACACCCCTTACCCGAGACCTTTGCCGGAGTCGAGTATGTGGCATTACTAGACTTGACTACTAATTCGGGGCATAATAATTTAAAACTGTCCAACTGCATCATGCTGACTAAATTAACCATAACTCGAATTACAAAACTTGAAATTTAGATCCGTAAATTTTCCTTGAAACTAGACTCATATAAATTTTTACAATAATTTTTTCAGAATTTTTCATGTGGCCAATTAGTACAGTTTATTCATCAAAATTTCCCCTATTTCACTGTTTGATGATTCTGACCTATCTTTACAAAAACTCAGTTATCTCATTATACAAAATTTCAATAATGTTCTTGTTTATTCCAATCAAAAATAGACTCATTAAGGATTCTAAGCATATAAACTATGCTCTATGATTATTTTTGTACAATTTTTAACAATTTTTCCAAGACAGAACAGGAAATCACGAATTCATTCAGAATAGGTCTCACTAAATTTTAAATATCTCATAATATAAAATTCTTTGCCTACTCTATTTCTTTCATATCAAAATAGACACAATAAGCTTTAATTCTATATCTTATTCACTTTCTAATTCAATTTATCCTATTTTTGGTGATTTTTCAAAATCACATCACTGCTGCTAACTAAAAACTATTTCATTGCAAAATATGATTAACTAGTTTATAACCGAATATACCCACATACAACTCATACTGTCCATGTATTTTAATCATTTATGCAAATTAACTTATACCTAAAACATTCGCGTAATGTCATAACATCATCGGTTTATTAACAAAACACAACTATGGTTCCATACATTCGAGTGTACCATTGGTTACTTACCGCAACACCTAATTAAAAGGTTCATTTCATAAACATACATTTCCTTATCAAATACGATTAAACTTCGATTAAAGATGCACAAACATTACCAACATAAACCGACATTTGTATCAACAGCACAAAAGCATACTTAACTAAAAGTTAGCCATATTCGCATGGCTATTATATACATGAACCAAAAGTTTTCATCAAAACAAAGACAAAGTCTTTCCTATACATGCCTTCACTCGAAAACCAAAATGAAAGAGTACCAAAATAGTTTGATAGTGTGGATGACTTTACGAGCGATCACGGCGAGAGCTTGTAGCTTGCACCTAATCTATAAAGCGGAGAAACATTTACGCACAAATAAACTTACTAGCTTAGTAAGTCCTAAGCTCCTAATAATATAACATTCAAACATTAAACATTTAAATTAAAAATAATTCCACTTGTATGATTGTAATCACATTTACTTTCAAGCTTTCAATTCCATACCTATATAACATATAAATTCATAGAACAATTTCTCTTTAACCGAATGCTTGTATAATCAAAATATTTACTCATAATCCAACCTTTCAAAACCAAAATGTCATTATATAACCAAACGTACAAACATTCATATACTTAAAGCTCAATTATTATCATATAGCATCACATACACGAACTATCCATGTGGCCGAATATACCTGGCCGAACATAATTTAGCTAAAGGACTTACCTCGATTGTCGATAGACCGTGTAAATCGGCTATTCGAGAACCTTTGTCTTTCCTCGGTCCAATTCCGTTTTTCTTTGTTCTTGATCTAAACACATTAAAATTAACCCATTCAAGCATATTTCATCTCAATTTAATCCAAAAACACTTAAATAAACAATTTGCCATTTTGCCCCTAGTGTTTCCCATTTTTACAAATTTGTCCTTTTTACACAAAACACAAAATGTGCAAAATCTCCCAACACCATAGCTAGGCCGAATCTTCTCCATAGCCATATGAGTCCATGCATTTCATTTATTTGTCATTTTAACACTTCACAAATTTATTTTTCTCAATTTAGCCCTATTTACTCAAAATCACCAAAAACTTCAATACAAAACTTGTAAATCTTTAACATATATTTAATCTAAAACCATCAAATATCAAAACCATCCAAGCATGTTAATGGTCGAATCCTATGTACATAATATTTTCAAAAATTTAGGCATGGTTCGGGTAATATCTGGCTGTGATCTCAAAAACGTAAAAATTATCAAAAACTAAAAACCGACCATACCTTAATCAAGCTTCCTAAGTTGCCGAAACTCAAAGCTCTACAATAGTGTTTTCTTTTCTTACATTCGGCTATGAGAGGAGGAAGGTGATGATGGCTTTATTTTATGTTTGTTTAATATATACACTAACATTATTTCTTTATAAAATACTAACATAACCTTATATATAAAAAAAACTAACATATATAGATAGCTAACTTGGCCCATTGCCGTCCATCACTATGGCCAATGGGCTAATTGCCCTTTTAGGACACCCACTTAAAAAGCCACAAGCAAATTAGTACCTTTCACTTTAGCATGCAACTTTTACACTTTTCTCGATTAAATCCTTTTTATCAAATTAAGCAATTAAACGATAATATTTTTCTACGATATTTTCACACACATTAGTCCACATATAATAAACATAGAATATAATATCAAAATATTTCTCGGGCTCGAATTCGTGGTCCCGAAACCACCGTTCTGATTAGGGTCAATATTGGTCTGTTACAACTATGAGCCTCACTCAGAATCATCTGTACAAACCTGAGTTCCTCGGAACACACATTCGGCTTTTATAATTCAAACAATCATTTGCATCAATCTGAAAATCTGATTCTACACCCTTTTCATACTGAATTCGACTAGCAATCAAATCTTTCTCAACTTTCAGTGCAAACACAAATTTGTTGAATAAACATCGGTCTTGCTTGTAACTCGGCTATAATCGAACCATCACCAGACATAGTTATCTGTGCGTTCATTACACGAAGAGCAGACAATGATTTTCGACTTAACGCATCTGCAACAACGTTAGCTTTTCCCGATGGTAGTCAATCACTACTTCATAGTCTTTCAGCAATTCTAACCATCTGCGTTGTCTCAAATTTAGATCTTTCTGAGTCATCAAATATTTTAGACTTTTATGATCCGAATAAATGTGACATTTCTCACCAAATAAATAGTGACGCCAAATTTTCAATGCGAAAACAATGGCTGCTAGTTCTAGATCGTGAGTGAGATAATTTTTCTCATGCGGCTTCAATTGTCTCGAAGCGTAGGCTATAACCTTGCCGTCCTGCATTAAAATGCAACCCAACCCATTCAAGGAAGCATCACTAAAAACAACAAATTCTTTACCCGATTCAGGCTGAGCTAACACTGGAGCTTCGGTCAAAAGGGCTTTCAACTACTCGAAACTTTTCTGACACTTTTCTGACCACTCAAACTTGACATCTTTCTGTAGTAGTTTCGTCAAAGGTGTAGCTATTACAGAAAAACCCTTTACAAATCGTCTGTAATATCCCACAAGGCCTAGGAAACTTCAGATCTCGGAAACATTCCTTGGTGATTTCCAATCGAGTATAGCTGCTATTTTGTTTGGATCCACTCGAATAACTGATGCTGAAACAACTTGACCCAAGAAACTGACCTCATTCATCCAGAACTCGCACTTACTAAACTTTGCATACAGTTGTTGATCTCTCAAAGTTTGTAGTACTAATCTCAAATGCTTAGCATGCTCGGTTTCATTTTTGGAGTAGATCAATATATCATCAATAAACACTATTACAAATCGACCCAAAAACTGTCTGAATACTCGATTCATTAGATCCATAAAAATAGCAGGTGCATTAGTGAGTCCAAAAGGCATAACCAGAAACTCAAAATGTCCGTACCTCGTCCGGAACGCAGTCTTTGGCACATCTGTATCTCTGACTCGCAACTGATAATAGCCCGATCTCAAATCTATCTTTAAAAATACTGAAGCCCCCTTTAACTGATCAAACAAGTCATCAATCCGCGGTAACGGGTATTTATTCTTTATAGTTACCTTATTTAGTTGCCGATAATCGATACACATTTGCATAGTCCCATCTTTTTTTTCACAAATAAAACAGGTGCACCCCAAGGAGAGAAGCTCGGTCGTGCAAAGCCCCTATCTGTCAACTCTTGCAACTGTGCTTTCAACTCTTTTAACTCAGTAGGTGCCATCCGATACGGAGCTATCGAAATCGGAGTCGTTCCTGGTACTATCAC
The DNA here is from genome assembly GCA_025503065.1 of Gossypium bickii. Taxonomy (NCBI): domain Eukaryota; kingdom Viridiplantae; phylum Streptophyta; class Magnoliopsida; order Malvales; family Malvaceae; genus Gossypium; species Gossypium bickii. The sequence goes on along the minus strand of CP106709.1, from coordinate 49,965,112 downwards.
TCTCTCGTACTGGTGGTAAACCCGGTAGTTCTTCAGGAAACACATCTGGGTATTCACACACAACCGATACAGATGCAATTTGTTTCTCGGACAATTTATTATCCAGTACATAAGCCAAATAAGCTTCGCACCCTTTTCTCACGCACGTACTTAGGGCTAACATTGAAGATATTCTCGTAGGAAACCCATTTACATCACTGGATTTAATTCTGATGGTCTCACCATTTTGACATCTCAAATCAATAAGCTTTCTTTTACAATTCACTATTGCCTCATGTGAAGTTAACCAGTCCATACCCAAAATTATATCAAACTCATCAAAGTGTAACAACATTAAATCGGTTGGGAAGCAATGATCCCGAATCATCAACGGGCAACCCCTACACATTTTATTAACAAGCACACATCTACCCAAAGGGTTGGACACACGAATCACAAACTCGGTAGACTCAACTAGCAGAGTCTTACCGAATACTAGAGTTTCACACACATATGAATGAGTCGAACCAGGATCAATTAGTGCAATCACAGTAGTATCGTAAAGGGTGAAAGTACCAGTAATGCCATCAGGGGAGGAAGCATCCTCTCTGGCTCGGGCAGCATAAGCTCTAGTGCGGAGCTCTAGCCTCGAATCGAGTCATAGTGTTCTTCGTTCCTTCGACTACCACTTACATTGCACGAATGTCGGGGTGGTCTACCTCGCACCGACGTGTTGCTCGGGCAATGTTACGAGCGTATTACGCTCTGCTAGCATCGGACATTCTCTAATAAAATGATCTGACGATCCACATTTAAAGCAAGACCGATCATGAAATCTACAACTTCCGGAATGCCATTTCCCACAATGCTTACATTCAACTCGATTCTGTGGAACGTTACCAACACTGGCCATCGAGGTAGCTCGGGAGCCCACGGGAGGTCGATCCCGTCTAGGTAGATCTGTAGTAGCTTTATGTCGGCTGTAGTCATCTCTGAACTTCTTGGATGTAGGATGAAAGACCTTACCCGAAGATCTTTTACGAATGTCTCTAGCTTCTATCTCACCCTTTCTTTTCTCTTTCCCGAGCTCTTCATCTTTGCAAGCTCGCTCTACTAGTGTCACAAACTCCTGAATTTCAAGAATGCCAACAAACATCTTTATATCTTCATTCGAGGCCATCTTGAATCTTTTGCACATAATAGCTTGGTGAAAACACACTCTCTAGCATATCTGCTGAGCGACAAAATTCCGTTCATATTCCGTCACGGGTCATTCGCCCTGTTTGATTCAAGGAATTCTTTTCGTTTTTGATCAACGAATCTTTGGTGATGTATTTCTTACAAATTCATTCGGAAGAAATCCCATGTCACTTTTTCTTTGAACTCACGATACTAGTGTATTCCACCAGTAATATGCAGTGTCCCGCAGTAAAGATATAGCCACTTCAAGCATTCATCTGGAGTACAAGATAGCTCATCAAGTACACGAATAGTGTTATCAAGCCATATTTTGGCTCGCTCTGCGTCATCATCAGCATTGGCTGTAAATTCTTTGGCCCCAAATTTCCAGATTTTATCAACTGGGGGCCTACTAGATCTCATCGGATCTATCATCGAAGTCTTGAAGGAATCGAGTTGGATTATTCGGGGTGGAGGTTGGTATACAGTAGGATTAGTCTGAATAAACAGGGTAAACCACTCGTTCATCATCTGATAGAAGGCTTGTTTGGTCTCCCCTACGTGGCTACCCGAAACAGGTCAAGAGTATACCGGCACTGATCCATGTGCACGCGTCGAGTATTACACTCTCTATATCATCCGCTACGGCTCTTTTAGGATCGGTGTCCATTTGCTATATAAAACCACGATTCGGTGTCGAAGTCACCACACTATCAATATATGATAAAGGCATGTATAGCTAGACTCACACGCGCTACTGGTAGTCCTAGAATCGACTAAACGTAAGCTCGATACCAATCAAATGTAACACCCTTACCCGAGACCTTTGCGGGAGTCGAGTATGTGGCATTACTAGACTTGACTACTAATTGGGGCATAATAATTTAAAATCTGTCCAACGCATCATGTTGACTAAATTAACCATAACTCGAATTACAAAACTTGAAATTTAGATCCGTAAATTTTCCTTGAAACTAGACTCATATAAATTTTTACCATAATTTTCTCAGAATTTTTCATGTGGCCAATTAGTACAGTTTATTCATCAAAATTTCCCCTATTTCACTGTTTGATGATTCTGACCTATCTTTACAAAAACTCAGTTATCACATTGTACAAAATTTCAATAATGTTCTTGTTTATTCCAATCAAACTAAGCATATAAACTATGCTCCATGATTATTTTTGTACAATTTTTAACAATTTTTCCAAGACAGAATAGGAAATCACGAATTCATTCAGAATAGGTCTCACTAAATTTTAAATATCTCATAATATAAAATTCTTTGCCTACTCTATTTCTTTCATATCAAAATAGACACAATAAGCTTTAATTCTATATCTTATTCACTTTCTAATTCAATTTATCCTATTTTTGGTGATTTTTCAAAATCACATCACTGCTGCTAACTAAAAACTATTTCATTGTAAAATATGATTAACTAGTTTATAACCGAATATACCCACATACAACTCATACTATCCATGTATTTTAATCATTTATGCAAATTAACTTATACCTAAAACATTCGCGTAATATCATAACATCATCGGTTTATTAACAAAACACAACTATGGTTCCATATAATCGAGTGTACCATTGGTTACTTACCACAACACCTAATTAAAAGGTTCATTTCATAAACATACATTTCCTTATCAAATACGATTAAACTTCGATTAAAGATGCACAAACATTACCAACATAAACCGACATTTGTATCAAAAGCACAAAAGCATACTTAACTAAAAAGTTAGCCATATTCGCATGGCTATTATATACATGAACCAAAAGTTTTCATCAAAACAAAGACAAAGTCTTTCCGATACATGCCTTCACTCGAAAACCAAAATTAAAGAGTACCAAAATAGTTTGTTAGTGTGGACGACTTTCTGAACGATCACGACGAGCTTGTAGCTTGCACCTAATCTATAAGGCAGAGGAAACATTTCGCACAAATAAGCTTGCTTAGTAAGTCCTAAGCTCCTAATAATATAACATTCAAACATTAAACATTTAAATTAAAATAATTCCACTTGTATGATTGTAATAACATTTACTTTCAAGCTTTCAATTCCATACCTATATAACATATAAATTCATAGAACAATTTCTCTTTAACCGAATGCTTGTATAATCAAAATATTTACTCATAATCCAACCTTTCAAAACCAAAATGTCATTATATAACCAAACGTACAAACATTCATATACTTAAAGCTCAATTATTATCATATAGCATCACATACACGAACTATCCATGTGGCCGAATATACCTGGTCTTGTATACACATAATAGAAGACCAAAACCACAATATTCATATCATTCATTTATAAAATCGAGAACACATATTATAATCATATATATATATAAACTTCATTTGTAACACATACAATTTGTAATAAATAACTAAGTTAATTGCTTACCTTATTTTAAATAGGTAAGAAGTTAATTCATACCTTACATGCTTACCTGAGCCATTAACTCAATAAATTAGCTTTAGTTTGCCTTGAACAAAATTCGATTTCTCTTACGTAAAACACGTCACCAAAGATCAAGCACTGCTGGCGTAAAAGCCCGATAAGTGACACCGGCACAAAGCCTGCTAGGCGTAAAAGCCCGATAAGCAACACCGGCACAAAGCCTGCTAGGCGTGAAAGCCCGAAAAGTAACACCGGCACAGAGCCTGCTAGGCGTGAAAGCCCGAATCTTATTAATGTAATTAAACATTCCAAACACACTTCATAACTATTATATATATAAGGCCAATTCAATTGAGCTTGCTCACATTAAACCAATAAAATCATTATATCATTATACCATCCAACAATTCACATCACATAACCAACTTTAATCATCAACCTAGTATACCTATATACATTCGGCCATGATATAAATAGGTACTAAAAATCATCAATTCTTACTATTTAATATAGTCATAATTAGTTCTTTAACATAATTTAGCTAAAGGACTTACCTCGATTGTCGATAGACCGTGTAAATCGGCTATTCGAGAACCTTTGTCTTTCCCCGGTCCAATTCTGTTTTTCTTTGTTCTTGATCTAAACACATTAAAATTAACCCATTCAAGCATATTTCATCTCAATTTAATCCAAAAACACTTAAATAAACAATTTGCCATTTTGCCACTAGTGTTTCCCATTTTTACAAATTGGTCCTATTTACACAAAACACAAAATGTGCAAAATTTCCCAACACCATAGCTAGGCCGAATCTTCTCCATAGCCATATGAGTCCATGCATTTCATTTATTTGTCATTTTAACCCTTCACAAATTTATTTTTCTCAATTTAGCCCTATTTACTCAAAATCACGAAAAACTTCAATACAAAACTTGTAAATCTTTAACATATATTTAATCTAAAACCATCAAATATCAAAACCATCCAAGCATGTTAATGGCCGAATCCTATGTACATAATATTTTCAAAAATTTAGGCATGGTTCGGGTAATATACGAAGCAACGATCTCAAAAACGTAAAAATTATCAAAAACTAAAAACCGACCATACCTTAATTGTAATAACCCAAACCCGGCCCAACACTATGGCCGAATCCGGTCTGTTACAGAGAAAATATTTTTCAAAGTTCTTTTTGAAAACCAACTTAAGTTTTGAAAACCTTCAATTTAGTGGTCTTGCTAAAACCGTACTTAGATTTTAATTCGGAAATTAAATTAAGTCAAATTTAATTATAAAATTACAAGTGTGCCCGATGGCACGTTAAAACAATTTTCGTGTTAATCTAGGAAAACATGTGATTGATTAATATTAATAACAAAGTTTAAACAAAGTATTCAACATATGAAAAGTAATAAAAGAAAATATCAGGAGGCCTTATTCCATTCAAAATAAAATCCAACCAATAATGAAATAAAATAACTAAGTTCAAAGTCCATTTAATTAAAATCCACTGCATGGCCACCTCGAGTCAACCCGGCTCCACATCCGCGATCTATGCATCACCTGAAAAAGTAAAGGAGAAGGTGAGTCACCAAGACTCAGTATGTAACCCTTCCCCCGTTTTAAGACATTTTCATACACAACATATAACAATTTATATGCAAAATATTATGTGTCCCAACCTAGCCAGCCTTACGCCACTGTCTACCCCGTTGTGGTACCAAACCACTGGTGACATAAAGTCACAATGTGTTACCAAAACACTGGTGTCCGTAGACACAATCGGGTGATGGGGCCAACCCATCGTGTGATACCAAATCACTGGCAGACGATCCCATATCTCAAGTGGGGCCAACCCACGGTGGCGTTAACCACAGGGACAAGTCGCGGTGAGGTGCCAAACCTCTGGAGGTACCAAACCTCTGGTGACCGTAGTCACAGTGTGTTACCAAAACACTGGTGCCCGTCGGCACGAATAATACTGCCCCCTCCACTCGTTTAACCCACAATAGTCAAATAGTCATGAATAGATCTCATACATTTATCACATGTAACATATAAACCATGTTTCCCAAAAGCATAATAATCTCATATTAACAGAGACTTACCGGGATCCTCGCTTGTACCATTGAGCTACTAAATCCGTATCTACATCAAGCAGATTTACAGGCAACATATATTTAACACAAATATTAACTGCTATAAGTGTGTATGTACACACCTGATATTGGTGATAGTCCTAAATCCCGAAAAGAGGAGTCGGCCTCCCTAGATCTCTCTGCACCTATATTCGGCCAACCTTAGAATTAGCACTATGGCCTATTCGGCCAAACCAGATTATTAGAAGGGGTTCCTTATGATCCCGAAATCTCACCTTTGCTTTTGCTACTAACCACAAAGACACTCAATACACGGATCTGTTTTACCAAATAATTGGTTAGTCACTACGGTTAATAGCCTTGGCTTTTAATCGAATATCAATAAAAATATAGATCCTTACCACCTTACCCCAAACCGATTGCTTCAAGATGATGGGCTCGCCTGCTTACTTCCCAATTCCAAAAGCCCTGTGACCATTTGATTTGTTCATACGATTAGTACCCTTAACAACCATTGTCGAAACAGCCTCTTACCAACCATCCAAGTCGACATGAGAGGGAAAGGAGAACATAATTATTCGGCTTAACATACTTACCCTCCAAAATTGATTAAAGACCGCCTCCCTTTCCTTGATCAATATTCGGCCTAAGAGGGAGTAATGGGGAGGAGATAGATTTTCGGCTAAAGCTTATCAAAAGAGAAAGAATGGAATTCGGCTAATGTGAAAGAGAAAAATAATGGAAGAGGTGATCGGGATTTGACTAAGGGTTTGAGAAAATAAAGAAAAATTAGAAGGAAATAGGGTTAGGTTTTTCGGCTAAGCAGAGATGGAAAAGAAAAGCAAGGTGGTGGGCGGTGGTATTTATAAGCATTCGGCACCCTTCCCCCTTAGCTTGCTGTCCACACTACTCCACCAGGGAGTTCAAATTTCGTCAATCTTCCCCAATTGCTCCTGACCAATCATTTAATTTAATTCAAATAATTTGAATTAATCCCTATTAATAAATAATAATCTCCTAATAATCCATATAATATCCTCATTTATCTCCCATTATCCTTGATTATCCTCTTATTATCACTATAATTAAACAAATAAAGAAAATCCAATAAAAACTCTCATATTATCCTTTAATAATAATAAAATAAAAGAGTTTGAAGAGAGAAAATCTCCCCCCTGTGCCGTCCAAATAAATAATAAAAAGGGGAACTCCGCAACTCGAACCCAGCTCCCCTTGCTCCCCCTTGTGGCGTCATCCACAACCCTAAGTGGCCTCACTTTTGCCACTTTGCCAAGGCCCACTTTTTGTCAATAAACCCACTTTTTATTCTTGTAACCCCTAACTACTCAGGCTTCCCTCCTTTAAAGCCCATAAATAATATTTTCTACCGTACCGAGCCAACTCAAAGCCTTAATTAAGCTCTATTATTCCATAAATAATATCACATCAGTTCATACATAAGAAAAATAACTTAATTCCAAATAGCCCCATTTTTTTAGGGTGTTACAGTTCTACCCCCTTAAATAAATTTCGTCCCAAAATTCCACGATTAAAAGAGGTGGGGGTATTGCTGCCGCATCACATCCTCGGGCTCCCACGTAGCTTCTTCCACACCATGGTTCCGCCATAGCACCTTCACCAAGGGCACTGACTTCCTACGTAGAACCTTCACATCTTGATCTAAGATCTGAACTGGTTCTTCTTCAAAAGATAAATCCGCATTCACCTCGATCTCCGCTACTGGCACCACGTGCGATGGGTCTGACCGATACCGTCTCAGCATTGATACGTGAAAGACATCATGGATTTGATTCAGTTCTGCCGGTAACTCAAGCTAATAAGCTACCGGCCCTACTCGCTTAATCACCGTATATGGCCCGATGAACCTTGGGCTCAGCTTCCCCTTCCGGCCAAATTTCAACACCTTTTTCCAAGGCGAAACCTTCAGAAAGACGTTGTCTCCCACAGCATACTCCATTTCCTTGCGTTTGAGATCGGCATAAGACTTCTGCCTATCTGATGCTTCCTTGAGACGAGACCGAATCACCTTGACTTTGTCCTCAGTTTCCGCAACTAATTCCGTTCCTAAGACTTGTCGTTCTCCCAACTCCGTCCAACATGTAGGAGTACGGCATTTCCGTCCATACAGTGCCTCATACGGAGCCATCTGAATACTCGCTTGATAACTATTGTTATAAGCAAATTCTGCTAGTGGTAGGTACTCCTCCCAACTACCACTGAAATCCAAGACGCATCCTCTTAACATATCTTCTAAGATCTGTATCACCCATTCCGATTGTCCGTCAGACTGTGGATGGAAGGCTGTACTGAAATCCAACCGTGTACCCAAAGCTTGATGCAATGCTTTCCAAAACCTTGACGTGAATCTGGGATCCCTATCCGAGATGATCAATATTGGAACACCATGCAATCTTACTATCTCCGATCACGCATGACACTTGGCTAGCCTCAAGAGAAAAATCCACCTCACCGGTATGAAGTGAGTGACTTAGTTAAACGATCTACTATTACCCAAACTGCGTCTTTCTTGCTGGGCGTAAGGGGTAGCCCACTGACGAAATCCATTGTGATCCTCTCCCATTTCCATTGAGGAATCTTCACTGGCTGAAGCAACCCTGACGGCAACTAGTGTTCAGCCTTGACTTGCTGACAAGTCAGACACTTACCAACAAACTCTGTCACTTCACGCTTTAACCCGGGCCACCGTAATCGCCAGTAAATCCCCATACATCTTGCTTCCTCCCGGATGCATAGCGTAGGGGCTGCTATGTGCATCATGGAGAATCTTCTGCCTCAATTCCACATCCTTTGGCATACAAGCTCGCCCATGAAAACACAACACTCCATCACTAGACAGATTGTACCCTTCCAGACCGCCATCCTGAACTTGTGCCCTCTTAGCGTTCAACCCTTCATCCACTAACTGCTTTTCCTTAATCTCCTCAATCCACGTTGGCTTAACTTGGAGTTCTGCCAAGAGACTTCCATCATCATATAGACTCAACCGAGCAAACATTGCTCTTAAGTCCGTCACAACTTTCTGGCTCAACGCGTCAGCTACCACGTTAGCCTTACTCGGATGGTACTCGATTGAACAATCGTAGTCCTTCAAAAGTTCGATCCATCGACGCTGTCTCAAGTTTAGGTCCTTCTGAGTCAAAAGATACCTCAAACTCTTGTGGTCTGTGTAAACTATCGACTTCTCTCCATAAAGGTAGTGTCTCCATATTTTCAGAGCGAAGACGACTGCTGCTAACTCAAAGTCGTGCGTTGGGTAATTCAATTCATGTGGTCTTAACTGACGTGATGCATAGGCTACTACCTTCCCTCTGCGCATCAAAGACACATCCCAAACGGTATGGGACGCATCACAATAAACGGTAAACAACTTCTCTGCCTCCGGTTGCACCAAAACCGGAGCTTCCGTCAAAATTTTCCTTAGCTTATCAAAGCTCTCTTGCTGCTTTTCCGACCATACAAATGGAACACCTTTCCTTAGTAGCTTAGTCAACGGTGCTGCGATTAAGGAGAATCCTTCTACAAATCTCCGATAGTACCTCGCTAGACCCAGAAAACTTCGGATCTCCGCCACTGACCTAGGCGGTTTCCAATCCAACACCGCTTCAACCTTGCGGGGGTCCACTCTAATTCCCTCAGCCGATACCACATGTCCTAAGAAAGCCACCTCCCTAAGCCAAAATTCGCACTTACTGAATTTGGCATATAATTGCTTCTCCCTCAACACTTGTAAGACTATGCGCAAATGCATGTCATGCTCCTCCTCCGTCTTAGAATAAACTAATATGTCGTCTATGAACACCACGACAAATTGGTCTAGGTACTGCTGAAACACCCTATTCATCAAGTCCATGAATGCTGTCAGCGCGTTGGTCAACCCAAATGGCATCACCAGAAACTCGTAATGTCCATACCGAGTTCTGAATGCCGTTTTGTGAACATCTCCCTCCTTCACCTTAAGTTGATGGTAACCCGACCTAAGGTCTATCTTCGAGAACACCGAGGCACCCTTCAGTTGGTCGAACAAGTCGTCAATCCGAGGCAACGGATACTTGTTCTTGATTGTTAGCTTGTTCAGTTGGCGGTAGTCTATACACATCCGTATTGAACCGTCTTTCTTCTTGACAAACAACACAGGTGCTCCCCACGGAGATATACTTGGTCGAATAAACCCTCTATCCAAGAGCTCCTGAATTTGAGCCTTCAGCTCCACCAATTCCTTTGGTGCCATTCGATATGGTGCTATAGACACAGGTGCCGTTCCGGGTAGCAAGTCTATACCGAATTCAACTTCCCGATCTGGAGGCAGACCCGGAAGTTCTTCTGGGAATACATCAGTGAATTCCCCTACTGTTCGAACTTTTCCAACTACCGACTCCTTAGCTTCCAAAGCACATATTCGAACCAAGTACGCCTCACAACCCTTCTTTACCATTTTTTCAGCCTTCAAGGCAGACACTACATTGGGTAGGTAATTCCTTCTATCACCTATCATAACCACTTCATCACCTTCCGTTGTCTTAAGAACCATGCGCTTAGCCGCGCAATCCAAGTTCGCTTTGATACTTAACGGCCACCCATTCCAAGGATCAAATCGAACTCCCCAAACGGTAGTTCCATCAGATCAGCCACGAATACTACCCCTTGGAGTTCTAGGGGTACGTCTTTATATAGTTTGTCTACAACTACAGAGTGACCTAAAGGGCTAACTACAGTCATCTCCCTAGAAGTAGTTTCAAAGTCTAGGTCCATAGTTCCTACCACACTACTAGCAATGTACGAGTGCGTCGACCCCACATCAATTAATGCAACATAAGGAAGATCAAATATTAGGAACGTACCGGTTATGACATCCGGTGCGTCTTCCTCCTCGCGACGCCTCGCTGCATAGACTAAGCCAGGCTGCCTAGCCTCTGTGTTACCTGAACCTCTGCCCTGAGTTCCACGACCGCGGTTAGGACCGTTGTTTTCTCCTCGACCATTACCGCGACCCCTCTGTGGTCCCACATTTCTATCTTGAGTACGGTTCTACCCTTCCGGCTGATTCTTAGCTAGTTTCCGGGGGCAATCTCTGACACGATGCTCCAAAGACCCACATTCAAAACAACCTCTACCACCGGTCCAACAACCTCCCCAATGGGTTTTCCACAAGCTGATTACATCGAGTCGGCCTCTGATTAGTAGTCGTGGGTTTTTCTTCCTGACTCGGCCCACTCTGCCTAGCCCGTTTCTGAGCATTAGTACTACCCGATCCAGCTGACCCAAATCCTCTTTTCTGGTTACTCCTATTATAATTTTGCCTCACAGCCTCCTTAATCCCTTCTGCCACCTTGGCCTTCTCCACTAGGGATGAGAACTCGCGGACCTGCTGCGGTGCAATCAGTAGCCTCAAATCATCTCTAAGTCCGTCCTCAAAGCGGACACAGCGCTCATGTTCGGTAGCTACGATGCCTCTAGCATACCTACTCAGCCTTAAAAACTCCGCCTCATATTCCGCTACTGACTTAGTTCCTTACACTAGACTCAGAAAAGTTTTCCTTTGGGCATCCGTGTAGCCAGTGCCCACATACTTCTTCTGAAAAGCAATTTTAAAGTAGTCCCACGTGAGATCATCAGCCGTGGCTCCATCCCGGATCGACCACCACCACTGTACGCTTCATCCTTTAGAAGCGACACACGCCCTTTCACTTTCTCCTCCTCAGTTAGGTCAATATCATCCATGATCCTCTCTGTAGATTCTAGCCAGTACTCCGCTGCACTAGGTGCCACTCCAGACATGCCCCGAAATACCTCAGCTCCATTAGACCGAATTCACTCGGGAACAGATTTCCGGGCTCCCAAATTTCCACTAGCCCCAGCCACTATCTCCAAGACTCGCAAAACAGCTTGCGACACAGCCTCACCACCGGTCTGATCCTCCTCCTCAGCCCTAAAAGTAGGAGGTGGTGGTGGCGGTGGTACCTCGTTTTCTGAACCCTACCCCGACCTGACGGGTTCAGACACCGTCATCCTACCCCTACCGCGTCCACGGCGTCCATGTCCTCTAGAACTCATTCTATCTACTGCGCTTTTAATCTGATTAAGAAAATTTTTATGCGTTAGCATTTGTTCCACTTTGTTACTCGCGAAGAAGTTTTATGCAGAAAGTTTAGTTAGGGATTCTTTCGAGCAAACAAGTTTTCAGTCCTCTATCCTAGTTCACACAAAGGAGTACGTGCATCCATTCCCTAACACTTTCCATACCTATTCGCTCGTCGGACATCTCTGCCCATTTCTAACCCAGGGGTATTTTCGTCATTTTCCCTACAGGGGTATTTTCGTAACAAAAGAAGTTGTAAAACTTTAATAAATCAGATCACTTTGAGATTCCCAAAACTGGAGGGTGTTTTTGAAAATTTACAAAATTTAAAGGTATAGCATCATTTTGGAAACCAGGGGTATTTTGGTAATTTTGTCAATCAGGGGCAATTTTGTCATTTTGATAAATCGGGGATATTTTAACAGTTGTAAAACTCAGGGATTTCTTTCTGAAAATGTTCCTTTCCAAATAGTGGCGTTTGTAAAGATTTCCAAACCAGGGTCATTTCGGTAATTTTACAACTTGAGGGCGTTTTCGTAATTTCTCTAAAACCAAAATATTTTGTTGATGATTTTCAAAGCTAAGTTGTTGAATATTTGTAAAATAGTTGAATTTTTTTTTCGAGCAAAACTATTGAACTGATATTTTATGAGTCAGGGGCATTTTGGTAATTTTACCCCTAAGGGTATTTTTGTAATTTTCCACAAATCAAGTTTTTCGAGAAAAACATTGTAAGAAAATAATGTTCTCAATTTTGGAAGAGTTGTTGCAAAAGTTTTGAAAACATTAGGGTTGTTGTTGTTTCATTCTTTTTTGAAAACATGGCTAGTTCCCTTTTCGGGTTTTAGTCATTAGGTTTAGCCTATGACCGAGCCCTCTTGGTCAGGGTGAACCAAAGCTACGCACCAGGCAGGATTCGAGTGAAGAGGAGGTGGGTCACGCGGACCGCTTAAATACCAAGCTCTCACCGAACCTTTCTAGACATGCGCACAGAGGTTAACACACCACTGAGCCCTCTGAGTTAGGATGAACCAGAAAGCTACGCACTGCAGGGATACTGCGAAGAGGAGGTGAGTCACACGGACTGCTTAAATACCAGGCTCTTCCGGATCCACTCCTAGACATGCGTACAGGGGTTACCACACCCTAGCTCACTGACTACGTCATAGGTGGGTTAAGTTCCTTAAGTCTTATGTTTGGTTTGTGTGTTTGAGTAGTCTAATCCTAGGGTTCAAGTTCCTATAAGTTTATCTACATTCCATGCTTCCTACCCTTCTACATAAAGTAATTCACAAAGAAGTTCAGATGTACTTACCTGGGCGGATCTGTGCCGGAGACTCGGGCCATGCTGTTCAAAAACCAAAAATCATTCCATAAGGCCTATCAAAACATTTTTGGGACTTGGGCCCCCACAGCCGAGCTTTGAACTGGGCTCTGATACCAATTTTGTAACAACCCAAACCCGGCCCAACACTATGGTCGAATCCGGTCTGTTACAGAGAAAATATTTTTCAAAGTTCTTTTTGAAAACCAACTTAAGTTTTGAAAACCTTCAATTTAGTGGTCTTGCAAAAACCGTACTTAGATTTTAATTCAGAAATTAAATTAAGTCAAATTTAATTATAAAATTACAAGTGTGCCCGATGGCACGTTAAAATAATTTTCGTGTTAATCTGGGAAAACATGTGATTGATTAATATTAATAACAAAGTTTAAACAAAGTATTCAACATATGAAAAGTAATAAAAGAAAATATCAGGAGGCCTTATTACATTCAAAATAAAATCCAACCAATAATGAAATAAAATAACTAAGTTCAAAGTCCATTTAATTAAAATCCACTGCATGGCCACCTCGAGTCAACCCGGCTCCACATCCGCGATCTATGCGTCACCTGAAAAAGTAAAGGAGAAGGTGAGTCACCAAGACTCAGTATGTAACCCTTCCCCCGTTTTAAGACATTTTCATACACAACATATAACAATTTATATGCAAAATATTATGTGTCCCAACCTAGCCAGCCTTACGCCACTGTCTACCCCGTTGTGGTACCAAACCACTGGTGGTGCCAAACAACTGGTGACATAAAGTCACAATGTGTTACCAAAACACTGGTGTCCGTAGACACAATCGGGTGATGGGGCCAACCCATCGTGTCATACCAAATCACTGGCAGACGATCCCATATCTCAAGTGGGGCCAACCCACGGTGGTGTTAACCACAGGGACAAGTCGCGGTGAGGTGCCAAACCTCTGGAGGTACCAAACCTCTAGTGACCATAGTCACAGTGTGTTACCAAAACACTGGTGCCCGTCGGCACGAATAATACTGCCCCCTCCACTCGTTTAACCCACAATAGTCAAATAGTCATGAATAGATCTCATACATTTATCACATGTAACATATAAACCATGCTTCCCAAAAGCATAATAATCTCATATTAACAGAGACTTACCGGGATCCTCGCTTGTACCATTAAGGTACTAAATCATATCTACATCAAGCGATTCTGAGCAACATATATTTAACACAAATATTAACTGCTATAAGTGTGTATGTACACACCTGATATTGATGATAGTCCTAAATCCCGAAAAGAGGAGTCGGCCTCCCTAGATCTCTCTGCACCTATATTGGGCCAACCTTAGAATTAGCACTATGGCCTATTCGGCCAAACCAGATTATTAGAAGGGGTTCCTTATGATCCCGAAATCTCACCTTTGCTTTTGCTACTAACCACGGCACTCAATACACAGATCTGTTTTACCAAATAATTGGTTAGTCACTACGGTTAATAGCCTTCGGCTTTTAATCGAATATCAATAAAAATATAGATCCTTACCACCTTACCCCAAACCGATTGCTTCAAGATGATGGGCTCGCCTGCTTACTTCCCAATTCCAAAAGCCCTGTGACCATTTGATTTGTTCATACGATTAGTACCCTTAACAACCATTGCCGAAACAGCCTCTTACCAACCATCCAAGTCGACATGAGAGGGAAAGGAGAACATAATTATTCGGCTTAACATACTTACCCTCCAAAATTGATTAAAGATCGCCTCCCTTTCCTTGATCAATATTCGGCCTAAGAGGGAGTAATGGGGAGGAGATAGAGTTTCGGCTAAAGCTTATCAAAAGAGAAAGAATGGAATTCGGCTAATGTGAAAGAGAAAAAATAATGGAAGAGGTGATTAGGATTTCGGCTAAGGGTTTGAGAAAATAAAGAAAAATTAGAAGGAAATAGGGTTAGGTTTTCGGCTAAGCAGAGATGGAAAAGAAAAGCAAGGTGGTGGGCGGTGGTATTTATAAGCATTCGGCACCCTTCCCCCTTAGCTTGCCGTCCACACTACTCCACCAGGGAGTTCAAATTTCGTCAATCTTCCCCAATTGCTCCTGACCAATCATTTAATTTAATTCAAATAATTTGAATTAATCCCTATTAATAAATAATAATCTCCTAATAATCCATATAATATCCTCATTTATCTCCCATTATCCTTGATTATCCTCTTATTATCACTATAATTAAACAAATAAAGAAAATCCAATAAAAACTCTCATATTATCCTTTAATAATAATAAAATAAAAGAGTTTGAAGAGAAAAATCTCCCCGTGCCGTCCAAATAAATAATAAAAGGGGAACTCATGACTCGAACCCAGCTCCCCTTGCTCCCCCTTGTGGCGTCATCCACAACCCTAAGTGGCCTCACTTTTGCCACTTTGCCAAGGCCCACTTTTTGTCAATAAACCCACTTTTTATTCTTGTAACCCCTAACTACTCAAGCTTCCCTCCTTTAAAGCCCATAAATAATATTTTCTACCGTACCGAGCCAACTCAAAGCCTTAATTAAGCTCTATTATTCCATAAATAATATCACATCAGTTCATACATAAGAAAAATAACTTAATTCCAAATAGCCCCATTTTTTTAGGGTGTTACATTAATCAAGCTTCCTAAGTTGCCGAAACTCAAATCTCTACAATGGTGTTTTCTTTTCTTACATTCGGCTATGAGAGGAGGAAGGTGATGATGGCTTTATTTTATGTTTGTTTAATTTATACACTAACATTATTTCTTTATAAAATACTAACATAACCTTATATATAAAAAAAATAATTAAACTAACATATATAGATAGCTAACTTGGCCCATTGCCGTCCATCACTATGGTCAATGGGCTAATTGCCCTTTTAGGACACCCACTTAAAAAGCCACAAGCAAATTAGTACCTTTCACTTTAGCATGCAACTTTTACGCTTTTTTCGATTAAATCCTTTTTATCAAATTAAGCAATTAAACGATAATATTTTTCTACGATATTTCCACACACATTAGTCCACATATAATAAACATAGAATATAATATCAAAATATTTCTCGGGCTCGGATTCGTGGTCCCGAAACCACCGTTCCGATTAGGGTCAATATTGGTCTGTTACATACTACATATATATAATCAAATGAAATTCATCTAGAATTTTATTTTTTTTAAAAGGAAGCAATCGCTCAATTTTGGGTAGATCCCTCACTGCTGCAGGCAAAGTTCCTGAAAGACCATTGTCCTCAAGGACTGTACACAATGTTTTTTCAATAAATAAAATTAATTATCCATTAGACATTTATTAAAAACTGAAAAAAAATCATTCATATACATACATTCAAAGTTTCAATAATCTAACTCACAAGCTGGTAAGATTTCTGGGATTTGCTAGCTCTTTTGGAGTTGAACTAGTTAATCGATTTCCTAGAAGGGAACTGAAATAAAATAAATCTTTTGCATTTAGAAACATTATATATAGTGTACGTACAAAAAATTATTATATTCACCATAAAGTAAAACTAACACAATGACACATACCAACTCGGCTCATAGCCATGAAAATAAATTTTGCAAGAAAATCAGAGGTCATTTTTTGTATGCACAAAAAATCGAAAGCCTGAATAGCAGTAGCCTAGATCCTAAAGTTAAGAGTGAACATAAAACATGATTGAAAACCAACAAAATGAAAAACAAAAGTATGCGATGGTGTGTAACAGAATATATTCAAGAATAAAAATAATAACCTGGATTTCCAGCGGTGGCATGTAACAGAAGATGCGACGGTGGAGATTTGACAAAATAGGGATTCCAATCAGAAGGAAAAATAGGGATTTTGATCAGAATGGATTTTGGACTGGATTACGATCAGAAGAGATTTGGGAAAATAGGGATTGTAAAATTTGGGGAAGAACTTGAGGGAATTTGGGAATTTTGGAATCGGGGAAATCTGATTTGGGAAAAGTAAAGGTAATTCGGGCCGAAAAAATGACGTCGTTTGAGCTGAGATAAATAAAATTGGCGGCACTTTTCAAAACACCACTAAAAACAAATCAGAAAAACGGCGCCATTTTGTAAACACTTGATATATATTGTGGCCTTTTTTTGCTAAAACGCCGGTAAAACACAACCTTTTGCGGTGTTTTATTGCATAAAACGCCACTATAAACACGTAAAAAAAGGCAACGTTTTCCACTCTTAAATAATTTTTTTGCGGCGTTTATATAAAAACACCGGTATTGTACAATCTTTTGCGGCGTTTTGGTGCAAACGCCACTAAACATTCAGCAAAAAACGGCGTCGTTCAGTAATTATTCATATATTACCAGCGTTTTTATGAAAAACGCCACTATTGCTAACTTATTAGTATTATTTTTATTTATTAGATTTATTGTTTAATAAATAAATTTCATGTTAGAAAATTGAAAAATGGGTATTCATTTATTTATAAATATTTTTTAGTTTTGTATATATTTTTATAAAAATTAAACATTCAAATATATATATTTTTCAAATTTTTTTAGGTTTTTTAATTTTTGTGTTTTTAAGAATTAAGATTAAATTAACAGAATGTGTAAAGTTAAGGGTTAAATTTGTTTAATTTTTAAAATTAAGATTAAATTGATAGAATATGCAAACATTAACTTTAATTAAATTTCGGTTAGGTTTGTGCGTAAAATAGAGAATAGTTAGGTAATTATTTTTATAGTTTTTGATTTATTAAAATTTATTTATTACAGTAAAATCAAATTTTATGATTTATTATAATTTCTAATTATAATAAACTTTTTAATCAATATTAAGTGCTTCCACTAATTATTATAGACATAAGATTTTACATTAATATCTATATATACACACATCAATATATATCCATATGAAATATATTTTTAATGTTAGAGTTTTTTGGGTTTAATATTTTGGGGTTTAATGGATTAATAGTTTAGTCTTTGTAGTTTAGGGATTTATGGTCGAGTATTTAGAGTTATGATTTAGGGTTTATAGTTTAGAGCTATGGTTTAGGGTTTAGGGTTTAGGGTTTAGGGATAAATAGATGAACAATCAGATTTTGTTAGGGGCTGAAATTATTTGTAAGTAAAAAATGCAATCTCACCATTTTTATAGCCTATATTTTTTAAATTTTTTAATGATTAAATCAAATTTGATATTCTGTCTTCATTCGATCTTCCCTAAACCCTAAACTCTAAACCCTAAAACCATAAACCCACAAACCCATAAACCCACGCCATAACCCTAATCCTAAAACTAACCGTAAACCATAAACTCTAAACACTAAATCTTGAAATGCTAAACTCGAAACCCTAGTCGGCCCATACAAACCACTAAACCCTTAATTATAAACCTTATACCCTAAATTAATTAGATAAATTTTGAATATTATATATTCTTTCAATATTTTAGGAAATTTAAATAACATTCTCAATTTACTAATTAATTTTGTTTCTCTACAGGTGCATGGGTTACCAATTTTTTTAATTTTAATATATATAAAGTTTATCTATTATTCTTAAATAATTTAAACTATAATTATAATTTTAATATATATATATATAAGAAATTAAATAATTTAAACTGTTTTCCTGTAGTGGCTAAACCCTAAATATAAATTTTATAAGGGACAAAAGTAATTAAAATAGAATGTTAATGCTTACCTAGACCCTAAAATAAATTAATTTTTTATTAATAACTCTAACCCTTAAAACTTAATAGCCAAACCCATAAAATCATAACCCTTAAATTAATTATTTTTGCGGCGTTTTTAAAAAAAAACGCAGCTAATGACATACTTTTTGCGGCGATAAAACGCCGCTAATGAAGACTTGTTGCGGCGGTTAACAACAAACGCCACTAATTCTCGATCCAGCCACTATAGCTCAACTACAAAACGTCGTCGTATTGCTTAACATTTTTGCGGCATTTTTGTAGAAGTGCCACTAATACTCTTCATATAGCGGTGTTTTTACGAAAGCGCCGCTAATACTCAGATCTATAGCGGCGTTTGGGCAAAAAATGCCGCTATTTCTCCTTTTTTAGCGGTGTTTGGGACAGAAACCCTGCTATTGCTCAACTTTTTGCGGCGTTTTCTTCCAAACACCGCTAATGTATAATATTTGCGGCGTTTTTTATTAAAACGCCATTAAAAACGCCGCTAAAAGTCTGTTTTGGTGTAGTGATAGTTGCAAATTTAGATATTTATTTATTTTATATTTAAATAATTTATTTAAGGTATTTAACCTAAACTTCCACTAAGTGATACTATACCCAATGGATATATTTGTGTTTTTAACTTTGATGCATTCTTGGATAAGATGCCACTAATTTTGGATTTAGTACTTGATTTTTGTTTAGGTACGAAAAAAATATAGAATAACCAATAATAGTAAAAAATCCATTAATTTTGTGTGGATTCTAATTGAATAATAACATTGAGTACTAAAATTTAATCTTAATATGACACAAAAAGTGAATCCTCTAACCTCAACATATTTTCTTCTAGGTATTTGCTTCTTTTAGTTAATTTCTTCTGTTGATTTTTTTTTTAATTTCTAGTGTTTCTTGCTCCTACTTTTATTTCGACATTCATTCCAAAGTTAAGTATTAAATATATTTCTAACATAATACTTGTAATTTTGCAAGTTCTAATCAACTTCCCTGTGGACCTATCTTGGACTCTCGAGATTTAATTACTTGAATATAACTTGCACTTGGGTTGTAGAACTCGAAAGTGTTTGTCAAGATGCAATCTAGGTAGGTGACTTCTCGGATGAAACCTGTAGCTAACATCTTCTTCACTTCTTCCCTAGTAGTCGAGACATTCTCATCGAAGAATTGCCTCTTATTTTGCTTCATTGGTCAATAACTAAGATCCACTTCCAAGGACTACTACATGATTAACAGATGGATCCTGGCATGTCTGTCACAGTCTAGGAAAAAATGTCCTGGCATTCTATTATCAGGGACTTCAAACTTTCTTTCTCTCCGAGGGAAAGACCAAGGCGATTTGAGTGACCTTTTCGGACTTCTTTTAGTACAAACTGACAGGCTTTGATGCCTCTGTGGGCTATGCTTTGAGGAGTTGAGTCTTTGGTCTGGGTTCGAGACCTTCTAAATCAATTTCTACTATTCCAATTACATTGGCATTGGCAGCTTGATGAAAGTGCGACATGCAACAAGCCAGAAGGGGAGGCAAAGGGTTTTGGTCTTCCCTAGTGAGTTGTAGGGAGACGATAGGCAACCTCGAGCTATTTTCTAATTAGCTTTCATGTACCTTTTGCTTGTAGGATTTGGAAACTTCGCCATCATGCAAAAGGTGACCTCCACCATCTTTGTCATCCTCATGATTGGCGTCTCGAAAATGGTGTTTTAGTCCGTCGAGTGGTCAACTACTAGAAAATCCAACATTTCTAAGGTTGATGTCCACGAAACCAACTAAAAATTCGACTAAGGCAAGTGCACCTATCAATTAATAGTATAGCTACGGTGAGCAAAGATATCATTTCCACGAAGACTAAAAGTACTAGTAATTACTATCTTTCTATTATTTAACGATAAATTCAAGTGATTGATTAAAACTAAAATTAACTAAATTAATTAACTACGAATGAGACAAAGAACAATTCAGGAAAATAACCGATTAAAAACCAAGAAACAAAACAATACCCAATAAAGAACTCACCTAGATTTCATCTGTCATTATCAATCTAAATTACGCAGTTTCTTCACTTAGTTTCTTGATCCATAGAAATCCCTAAATATGCTAATATCTCTCTTCAAGAATAAGAGCAACTGACTCTAGGTTGATAAATTGAAAATTTTTTTCTAATTAAAACCCTTATTATCGCATTAACTCGATTAATGGATTCTCATATTAGAATTGACTCTAATCCGGTAGATTTATGCTATCCTATTTCTAAAATTCCATGAAACTCCACTCAATTACGCAAGATCTACTCTTAAACAAAGTCTATTCCTCTTCTGATTTAAACACATCAAACATGAATCAATAGTCTAGAACTATTAAATCATGAATTAAGCATACATAATCGAGAACAAGATCTAAGTCTTTATTGCATAAAATAAAAACCAAAATACAAAATTCATCATAGGGTTCATCTCCCCTAAGTATTTAGAAATTTAGTTCATGCTTGCAAATAAAAACATCCTAGAGATAGTATAACTAAAAGAAATAAAGGAACTCATGATAGTCTCCTAAGAAATCAACTAGGAGTCTTCAATCTTCATAGAAATCTGCTTCAGAATCAGCTTCAATGGTGTTTTTTGAGTTGTTTTCTTAAGTATTCTATGACGGATTACTCCCCTATTCTTACTTTTGTCATATATAGGTCTCAAAATGCCTGAAAAACCCTAAAATTTGTGTTTTTTGCTGTTTGGAGTGCAGTTCATAAAATCGACACGACCTGCCACATGGCTGTGTGGCCTTCCGTATGGCTCACTCCACCGTGTGTCCAGGTCGTGTGGAATGGTCCGGCCCGTGTGGCTCTTGTAACTTGCTTCGATTTTTTAGTTTTCACTCGTTTTTCACTTTTTTTGCTCCTAAATGCTCTCCTAAGTATAAAAACATGAATTTAAAGGATTAGGAGCATAAAATTCACCATTAACATTGAATAATCACCCAAAAATGCATTAAGAATGAGATTAAAACATGTTACTTTTAGCACCTATCAGGGGTGGTGTGCTCACCATCCCTCAATACCTCCGAGGGATAGTGGATCCTTTAACCGCGATGGGCTGGTTTGCAAACTTGAGCTAGGCATCTTTGAGCCTTATCTAGTAAAAAGCTTTGGTTATTAAAATATTCACGAAACTTCCTATATCAACTATGTAACACCCTTTACCTGTATTCGACACTGGAACAGGGTACGAGGCATTACCAGACTTACACGTAACCAATTATGCAATACCGAGACATGACTTTCCACTCAAAATTTAAAACTTTTTGTAACACCTCTTAAACAAGCCTATGAGGCCTAAATCACACATTCGGAATGGTTTGGGATTAGATCGAACTCTTTTAAAGATCTCTAGAAAGACACAGAAAATTTTCATTAAACAGTCCACACGCCCGTGTGGAGGAAAGGACACGCCTGTGTGGCATATCACATGCCTGTGTTCCACACCCGTGTGGATTTATTTTTCAATTTGAATCCACAAGGGTTTTCACACGACAGGACACATGCCCGTGTCCATGACCCGTGTCCCTCACACGGCCACGACACCCGTGTCTTAGCCCGTGTGCAAAAACCTTGGCATTCTGTTTCTGGCGTCATCACCTTATAAATGTCACATAGACAAGGCACACGCCCGTGTCCTTCGACCGTGTGGCGAATTAAATTCCTAATTCAGGTGCAGACTTCACATGACCTGGGCACACACCCATGTCCATGGTCGTGTCTTCCACATGGTTGAGACACACGGCCATGTCTCTGCCCGTGTGGTTACTACTGAGCATACTGACTTGCCAACCTAGCATGCAAGGGGGACAGAAGGCCTAACCACATGCCCATGAGGCTGACCGTGTGTCACACACGGCCTAAACACACGGCCTAGACACACACCCGTGTGTCTACCCATGTGGATAAGAACAAGGCTATTTGCCAAGCTCTTTCTGCCACCCCAACTCATACAAACATAAATCACATCAAATCATCAACTTATTCATGCATAATTAAAAAAAAGTAAATCAACCATGCAACTTGCACATTCATGAATAACTTCATCTTTTCATAGATTAATAAGAAAGAGCCATCAACTATGTCCTTATAAAAAAGAGTTCATCTTTGAATGAGCCAACACATTTGGCCAAAACAATATGACATTCATCTAAGTCTAGTCCCTATACATGCCATACTCAAAATGCTAAATCTAACTATACCAAGATGTGTTGATAGTGTGGGTGATCCTCTAATTATCTCCGTATCCCGAGCTGGCTCTTCAACACTATAAAATAAGGGAAATGAGAAGGGAGTAAGCTTTAAGCTTAGTAAGTCTATATGTAAACAATATACATCATAACACATCTTTATCAATCAAGAACATTACTTACTAATTAAAAACAATCCAAGTCATCATAACCATACTTACTCATTTCAAACCTCACCATATCCCATACATATATCATATAACATTGCTCACATTTACTTGCACTTATACCTTGCACTTATCACCACAAAGCCACATGTAATTTCACTTATACAAGTTTCTCGATGAACACTTCAGAATATTATTGGATACTTGGTGGTTTCGCACACAGCCCACCATTTAATAATTTACAAGGTGGTATTGCACACAGCCCACCAATGATAATAAATACGATGGTATCGCACGTAGCCCATCAACAATAATATTTACATTCTTATGGATATCTATCCGTACCCATATTCCTATCCTGAAGGTTCATCTGAGAATTTCCTCAATTTCTACCATTTTTAATAGTTCCCACTAATAAGTATTTACATCCACACAATGCATTAATAGTTCAGAACATATGTAATAAGGATGTATCATTTATACATAAACTTACCTTGATGTAAAATATGTCAGTTTGAGGTTTAGCTCATTAAATAGTCAGACTAATCAAGTTACTCCAAAATTCTTATTTTGGCAAAAATGACCATTTTACCCCTAGACTTTTACAAAATTACGATTTTACCCTAGGCTCATAAAATGAAATATATTCATTTTTCTCACACCCAAGCCTAGCTGATTCATATTCTCTCTTATAGAAACTCACAATTTCAACTATTTCACACATTTGCTATCCATTTTCTTAACTTTTACAAAATAGTCCTATTAGGTGTGTTCATGAAAAATTCATTCACAAAAGTTGTTCATTAAACAACCAAGATTCATTTTCTTCCATAAAGTTTCAGCAAACACATAAACACTCACATGGAAAAACCCTAAACTTTCAATCATTTTGCAAAATAGTCCCCTCATTAGCTAGCTTAAGCTTTAGGGGTTCCAAAAGTACAAAAATTATCAATAAAAACCACCAAGATCACTTACTTGTAAAGATTGAAGTGGCTGAAAATTTTCAAGCTTTTAAACCCCTTCTCTTGCTGAAATTTTAGGTGGTAGGGAGAAAAAGATGATATCTTTTCTTTCTTTATTTTTCTCTTATTTTATTCTTCAATCACCTAACACTACCAAACTTGGACTAAATTAAGCTTCTTGTCCTCCCTATGGCCGTCTATTGCCTTTAAAAAGGCCTAATTGCACATTTAAAACCTCAAATTAAAATTCTATAGCTATATGACACCTCTAGCTTGTAAAATGAAACTTTCGCACTTTATGCGATTTAGTCCTTTTTCACAATTTAGCATACAATCACTAAAATTAATCCACCAAAATTTTCATACACTCATATAATTATGCCATAACACATAAAATAATATTAAAACAAATTTATCTAACCTCAAATTAGTGGTTCTGAAACCACCATTCTGACTAGCCCCAAAATTGGGATGTTACAAACTAGGGTCCTTCTAACTTAGAAGGAGGTAATATTAGCTAGGACCATCAGAAGATCTTCACCTTTCGTGTCTAGAATATCCCTTTCATCTCGCTTTGAAAATATAAGGTCCCATGGAGAAGGATTGGGTTTTTTAATTGTGACTGAAATTGACAAAACACTTCCCCTGTGGTTTTTCCGCTTCGAGTTTAAAGAAACCTATTCTATGTGCTTTCCCCCTACTATAACATCAATGATTGCTCAAATGGTTTCTTTCCTCTATCACCACCCTGTGATCCTGATGTTCTTATTTCTCTATCTTGAGTCATGTTCACGATATTCTTCAAATGCACACATTGCCCAGTCTGATGTCTTCGAGCATTGTGGTATCTGGAATGATGATTAAAGTTGTTGCGATGCTTACTAGACCGGTGAAACAGGGCCACTTATAGGATTCCTTGTTTTCTACCTGATCAAATATTTGGGTTGGGAAGTATTTGAGCTCATGGTAGGTTTTGAAGTGGTTGTAGAGGGTTCTGGTTCATTAATCCTGGTATCCCCTATAACTACAAATAGGTCCCTAGTGTTTGTGGCATAGACATTGTTCACCCGCTAGTTATTCCTTTGGACTAATTGGTTATAATGTCTATACCCACATCCGCCTAACCCTGAACTGGTCATCGACTACTGGTAACCTTGAAATCTCTTTGGAGGTGATCTTCGTGGATAGTTGTTTTGGCGAACGACTGGTACGAAGGAATCAATGCGTACTTTTTTGACCTTCTCTCCATCTGAAAACTTATGCTCCATTTCGTAGAGATAAGAGAGCTTGGTTGGAGTGTTCTTGATAATAATATACCTTAGATGCTAATGAGAGGTCCTGACAATGAAGGCTTGAATTGCTTATTCATCAGTGGCTTCCTTCGTGACCATGTTGGCCACACTAAATCTTTTGACATAGTCATAGAGGGACTCATTAGCTCTGCCAGGTATTGTTGGAGTGTCTTTTTGGCTAGAAAATGACTCATTAACTGCTTGACCAACTACTCAAAGGAGTAGATTGATCCCTGAGGTATCGACATCTACCACTATCAGGTCGTCTGTAAAAAGGTCAATGAGAAGGCTCTACACTTTACTCCATTTGATGCCCCCAATATAGCTATGTGGTTGTTATACTGGGCTAGATGGTTTTCTGAATCCCCCAATCCGTTGTATAGGAACTTCACAAACTTGAAGGAGTTGGAGATGTGGGTTTCCAAAACTTCAGGTGGCAACGATTCATTGGAGTAATTCCAAATAGATTAATCTATTTTCACCCCTTTCACTTCTTGTATTAGTTCTGATATGAAAGCTTTGAGTTGTTCTTCCATAGAGATATTTTCATTACCTTGAGAATGTTGGGATATTGTTGGAAGGTCAGTGTTATTCTTACAAAGGTCTTCTAGATTATTGCATTTGTGCTCATTGTAAAGGGTAGACTAAGCTTCATCTTCTTAGCAAGCCGAATTCTCTCATCTAGGAACGTTCCATGTGTCCCTTAGCTCAATGAGCTGCTCATTTTGGGCATTCCTCAAGTCGAGGATAACCTACTGCTCCTTAAAGTGACTCTCTTGCTGAGAAAACTTCTCTTTAAAAGTCACAGTTTCTCTTTGATTTTTGAGATGTGGAGTTGAGGACTTGATACTTGCTGGTGGGAACCTTAATCCACTGGGATTGGAGTCATGACTGGTAGGGATTGTGTTGATGTATGGTGCTGGAAAAATCATGTTTGAAAAAGTTTTTCTTACACAGCATAAAATAATAATTTTGAAACCAACCCGGTTTGTAATATTTATAGTCATAAACCCTAGACCAAAATCATATCTATGTTTTTTGATAGATGGATCGTTGTCATTCCCGGCTTTCAACCAAATGATTTTCTCTACTATTCTCGTACCACGAATTGCCTCGAGTGTGGGCTCAATCAAATCTAATCAAACAAAGAAACTAGAAATAATTTTCTTTTCTTTTGGGGTTAAAATGAAAGTTCTCTTCTCAAAATAGAAATTGAAAGAATTGTTGTTCTGAAAAAATATATTTAATAGTTAAGAATAAATTCTCTATATTTTTTGACAGAGTAACAATATCTTAAAGTTGTATGTTAATAGCCTTATCGGTGCCATCTATTTATAGGGAGAGAAGGTAGAACATTTGTTGAATTAGAAAAGTTTATTTCAAATAGAAAAATGAAATCCTAGTTAAACTAGGATGTAGGGGCGGCAACCCTAGTTAAATTTACTAGGTTTGCCATTCCCCTTTATTTCATAAAGGGGTTTTTCTGCCTCTTCCATATCGGGTCTAATTACAAGTACATCCCAAGCTTTTAACTCAATACTTTATAATTTGATCTAACCCAATTTCTTTTCTATTTCCCAAAAATAAACTTCAACTTTAAATAAATTTCTCATCCTGATTTTACCCTTGGTAAAATTATGGTGATTTTATCCCTAATAAAATTTTTGATAAATATATTAATATATCACCATTCAAAATTTTCACCATGATCATGTGGTTTATTTTAATTTTTGGGCTTTAAAATAACTAAAAAAACATAACTCAATCTTCTGATCATTTTTGAGAAAGCCTTGTTCATTTGTTAATGAATTCATTTCTCATTTTCATTTCCATTTTGAGAGAACCACATTCATTTTCAAATGTTTCCATTTTATCCATTTTCATTTTCATTTTGGACAAAACGATAATAATTTCTTAAAAGTTTTTCATTTCTCCATTTCTATTCATTCTGTTCATTTTGATTCAACACGCAATTCATTTCTAGTTTCAATAAGCTAGCGGAAGGACCAATTGGACATATGCAATTGAGGCTCAAATGATTTATAATTAAGTTCCAGCTTTTCAGTTATTAATTGTAAACTCATTTAGTCATGAAGTCATTCCACTATAGTATCATGACTGAGCTCTCCTCAATGGCATACCATTACGAAAGCAACCCAATTCGCGCTCATCCAATGACCTTGTCATAAGTGTGTTATCCTCATATGATATCCTTAATTTCTTTAAGATAATATCTATTTTCCCAATTTGATCATATTTTAACTAATGGTAACCATTACATCTTCCTTCATAAAAAGTCAATTACTATCAAATAGCAATCAAGTTATTCATCACGAAGACGAATGACTCGTGGCCACATTTATGTTTCATCAACCATGTAATGCCAACAAGATGATCTCATTTACCCATGTCTCGGACTATGAATTCTAATATTGTAAATGATAGTACATACTGCAGATGTCGTACACCCAACCATCAACTTTCGGTTCCTTATTTATTCGAACTTAGGCTTTTACTTACATCGAAGTGTACGAGTCACACATACATAGTTCATCATCCACTCAAGATTTAGGTATGTCACCTTATGAACGTCATAAGTGAATAAATCCATAAATAGATTCAGGATATATTCTTCCTGCGTCCAGTCTAATGTACTTCAGTCCAGTCGGTCACATCTATATTTATATTTTTTGGGAGTCATCCGCTCTGATGCCTAAGACAAAGCATCTCTCCAATTGGACTTGATAGAGGGCATATTAGCCTTTCAATTAGTTTGCTCATTTTTGATTAGACTAAGGACATGTTTAGGTTCATCTACTAATATAAGTTGTTTTTCTGTATTACGATCTAACCATGTAATACCACTTAATATTAGTTAAATATTAGACAAATGGTGAGCAACATTTGCTTCCATTTTGCTTTACATGCAAAAACCATGTGAGGACAATATACATAGTATTAATTTAATTCATGAATAAATTTATAAACCAATCTATTCAAAAAATTAAAAGTGTACTTAGACAAAAATACTAAACTTAGGGCACTAGATCCAACATAAGGTAGGTTACAACTTCCTGCAGACAACAGGCTATATGGTCAAAAGGTCTAGGGGTGGGTACACCATGCTGTGACTGAGGCATCGTAACCACTAGAGAGTTGAGGTATCTGGGGAAGTATTTCCTGTTGGTGTAACATAAAAAACAATGTTGGCTATAGGATCTTTTAGAGGCTTTATCAGTTGCTCTAGGGTGAGGAGGAGAATACTTACGTAATGTAAAGAAGTTCCCGTAAGGGTAGAAGAGGGAGGAATACTAGTGCTATTTAGGTCAATGGAGACTCAAGAAACAAGTGGAATAGGTGTGCTGGGTGGGGCAGATGAGTTGATCCGATTGGTTGGGTAGTTATTTGGCTGGTTTGATTTGCGAAGGTGGCACTTTGGGATTTTGAGATCATGTTGTCCACGTTCATCATACCAATTGTTAATACAATGTACAATAAGGGATGAGTACAGATGAAGGAGGGGTGGTTGCTATGAAGGCCGGTTCACCCAGTCTGGGTAAAGAGTTGGAGGTTATGAAAGTAGAAGGAAAAAAATGTAAAGGCTGAGAGTTGAAGGAATATTGGGAGGGTGTAAGCTTAGTATTCTTGAAGAGTCGGTCTCATCTTAATTGTTTCTAAAGGTATTTATAGGCAGAGGTCTCATGTAAGATGGTGTTAATGTGTTGGAGTTGTCATCTAGCCAATCTTATGGAGTGCGTGAAGGGGATGTTTTCAATAGGACGAGGATACCTATGACTGGATAGATCCTGTCATTCATTGACTTGATGGGATAAAGAGGTTAAGTCCACATGATGTTTTGGGACCAACAATTTCATGTTTCTAATGAAGATTAGGTCATGCATTTTTCGGAAGGTCACCTCGAAAAGGTGAGCTTATAGATGACCTCTCGATTTGCTAATAGCAAGTTTATTGTTTGAACACTCTTATTTACTACGTATCTTGACGCGGATGAAAAATTTAACAAAACTCATTCAAAATTTTTATATAAACCCATTCAAATAGGACCTAATTCATAGGGGTAGAAATAAGTCCAACTTTCTATTTTTATCATTTTTCGGCTTAAATTAAAACATTAAAATCATACGATTTTAAAGGAACTCTTATCAAATACTAAATCATACGATTTTATTCAACCTTCGTGATCGTACAATATATCATCTCTATTACATCATCCTACATTATCAGATTGACCTACTTAAAAAAATACATGATATATTATTTTGTATAATAATCAAGACACCATGTTATCTGTTGTCTATAGTTTGGGTTTTATATAGAAAATAATAATGGCCAGCATCTTGTTACATTGTGAACGTTCCAATTTCCATTAGTTTTCATTGATAATAATGTATGCATGAACACAAGAAGTTTATAGACACTTGAAAAGTCACCTTATACAATTATCTAAACCCAATATTAGGGTAACATGTAAAAAATTTATATTGACGTCCACTATAACAACCCGTTTTTAGCCAAAATTGGAATAGTGGTTTCGGGACCACAAATCTGAGGTTAAAATATTTATTTTATTATTATTTTAATTTCTACAACATGATAGTGTGATTGTGTGAAAATTTCATTAAGAAATTTTATCGTTTGAATGCTTAATTTGATAAAAAGGACTAAATCGCGTAAAGGGTAAAACTTGTGTTCTATTAGCTAAGGGTGTCTAATAGCTATAGAAATTTGAAGTAAAGGCCCTTAAGTGGTAATTAACCCATTAATTAGTTAGTGGAAGATGTTGGTTTGGTATTATTGAAATTTGGTTGATTTTAAAAGGTTAATTTTGGAAATTTTTAATTTAAGGATAAAATAAATAAAACCAATTAAAAGTCATCATCTTTTTTATGTTCTTTAATCGATTCTTAGAAGAAGAGAAGCCATTGTTAAAGTTTAAACATTCGGCAACCGTAGTCTCTCTAATTAGGTATGTATTTTGTCTCGTTTTTAATGATTTCTATATTTTTGAGATCGTTGCAGCTTAATTTAGCTAGCCCAGAGACTAATTTGTAAAATTTTTAAAGGTTTAGGGTTTTCCATTGATGAATATAGGTGTATTTTGATGTTTGAGGATAGAAAATGTATGCTTGTTGTTAGATAAACAACATTTGTAAAGTGATTTTTGACAGAATTGTCATTTGGGGATTAAATTGAGAAATGTTGAAATTTTGTTGTTAAATTGTGAAATAGATGAAAAAATATAGACTGTTATGGTAATAATAGAAATTTGGCTAGCATGGGTAGGGACCTAATTGCATGAATTTGTGTTTTTATGAGATAAAGACTAAATTGTAAAAATGTTGAAATATTATGGGCAAAAGTGTAAAGTTTCCATAATATGCAATTTGGGCTAAATTGAATGGAATGATAATTAAATAAGCTAAATTTGATTTCATATAGATCAAGAAAAGTGAAATTTGAATCTAGATAGGGGGAAAAACAAAGTGTTGGACTAATCTATCCATTCCGTCATTTTAGCAATTGAGGTAAGTTTGTATGCAATAAGAATTATTACATTATTGTATTTTAAATGCTTTAATATTGAATTAATTGTGAATACGACCTTACAGATATGTTCGACAATGATTCAAAAAATTTGAAATCCTGATTGAACCTCAGAAATAGATTAGGATACGAATGACACGTCATTAGATATTAGCTTATGCATTAATACTAAGTTATATGAAATAGCATGCTTGTGTGTGTTGTGAATGTGCATTATGAATTTTGTGAACCTTAGTACGTAGGTGAGCTGAAACACCCCACACCCGGCCCACGAGCCTGAACCGGATCTGGTATGTTCCTTAAGAAAATCGGTTTTCGAAGTCCTTTATTACTTAGAGAATATTGGTGTATTTTTAGAAAACTGTTCATTTTGGACTGGCTTAGGTTAAAAACCCGTTTATTTAATTTAGAAATCATTTAATTAGGGTGACAAAATAATTTAGGGTTTAAATGTAAAGACATAAAATTTTAATATCATAAATGTAAAGTATTTCGAAGTATAATATTTGCAAGTAAATAATGGTAACGAAAATAAAACTATGGCTTTTTAGGCCTTATTACATCAATAATTCCCAAACTTAAAATTTAAAGAACTTTATAAAAATAATGGTCCAATTCATAAATATTTTCTTTGCTACGCATGGCCACCTTTAGCTCCTGTAGGCCCGGTCCATTCTTGCTCATCACACAAAAAATAGTCCTCAAAGGGGTGAGTCAACAGACTCAATGTGTACACCAACTAACAAACAATATTTCAGGCATACATATTCATATCAGAACATATACATATCAAAATGATGCAACCCAAACCCAAGCCTAATTATCCATCCGCTACACACCACCCGTACCTGCCAATCACACCGTGGGGACTACTAAGTCAACCCTCCTTCCGCTACACACCATCGAAGGCAGTCGCTGCAGTCGACGTGCTCATCGCCCATATACATTGTGTCATTAGACACTATGTTCAGATAATGTAACCGAAGTTACCATGTTCACTTAATGGGACCGTAGCCACCATATTTCGTTGGTGAGACCGTAGTCAACACCTATTCTTCCCCTTTCACATATATCCCATATGCCCCAAATATTTATATCATGCATATCTTATTTCTCATTCATATTACATATTCAAAAATATATATATATCGTATTTGTAATCCTATCGGAAGTAGGAAACGTACCTGGGTACTCTTACCTCATTTGTGATACTTAGCCACATTCTTATTCGCATGCATATTCATATATATACATATAAAATAATTATCGTAATATATTGGGAGTTAGTGTGGGTACACACCTTATTCGCTTAATGGATTCCTTGAATTCCCGAAGTGAATCGATCACAGATTCAGACTTTAGATCTGTTAACTCCTATATTTGGCCCATCATATATAAACATATTAATACCCTTTTGATTTTAAAACCAAATCCTACTAGGAATAGAATTACTAACACTTACCTTGTTTGCCAAATCAAATCCCAAAGTTGTGGTATTCCTCTCTCGAATTTGACTACCCACTAGATCCACTTTGATTTGATAAATCTTTGATTAAAACGAATAGATCTAATTATTAAAGAGATAACCTAGGCCGAATATAACTTCTTACCTCGAATCCCTGAGTTCCCGAAAATATTCCTTTTTCTTGTATGTCTGTCGAAATCTGATAAACCCCTTGTATATTCGGCCATTCACAACAATAAGATTAGTACCCTGATTTTGGTAAAAAGAAAAGGAATAGAAATTGATTGACCACAGATCTTACCCTTTTGATATTGTAGTTGATTGCTCCTTTACTTAGAATCGACAAAGATTCGGCTTTGATAGTAGAAACAGAGAAGAAAATAGAAGAAGAGAAGATGGATTTTACTTAAGGAAAAATTCGACAGAGAGGGGAGGAGAGCTAGGAATTTTTCTACAGAGCGTAAAAAAGCAAACTGAGGAGTAGCCCTCCTTCCTTCCTTTTATAGACAAAGTTATCAGCCAAGGAATCCCTTACTTGGCCACCACTCCACATATGTGATAATATTATCTCTTTTATTTAAAAATAAAAGCATTTAATCCATCAATTATCTCCTCAAATAATCCAATTAAAGAAAATCCTTTATTTATCACTTAATATTCACATATTAATGAGAATAAAACACCTTTATTTCTAGAAGCATGTGCTGTCCACCCTTAAGCTTGGGAAGCAAAAATTAAACTTCATTTATTTGCTTCCCTTGTGACTCGAACTCAGGCCCAACACCTTGCATGTGGCGCCATTTCCATAGGCCCTAAGTGACATCTTCAGGCCACTTTTCCAAGCCTGTTTGTGTGTCAAATTTCACCAACTTTTTCTTTTAAGGCCTCCTTGCCTTTATTTCCTATTTTAAACTTTAAAACTCATCATTTCGGGGTCATTTCTAAGTTTCCTAAAATTTTCGATCGGCTCTGTAACTTGTCATTTTTCTTACATTTCCAAGTTTCCCGAAATGTTCAAGTTTCCTAAAATGTTCAGTTTCCAAAATGTTCAGGTTTCCAAAAATGTGTACTTTCCATTTTTGAACCATTTCCTTACATTTCTAGGTTTCCTAAAATGTTTATGTCCTAATGCATTTCCAGGTTGCCAAAAATGTTCATTTCCATTCATTTTCGTACATTTCTGAGTTTCCAAAAATATCAAAAATTTATTCATTATGCTTAAGACTTGTTATTTCTTACAATTAAACTGAAAATGCATAGGCCCTTTCGAGGATGTTACATGAGCACTTTAGACATTACTCGATTTTAGTTTTAAAAAGGGGAAGCTAGGCAGGGTAGGCCTTAAGAAAATTTATAGAGGAAATATGTCATGAAATTGGGCTTGGTAATGTGGCTACAAGGCGCCACTTAGGGCCTTAGTGTGTGACGCCATATGCTAGGGGGAAAGGGCTTGAGTTCGAGTCGCGTGGAAAGCAAAATTTTTGAGGTTTTTATTTCTGCTTGTGACGTCAATGAGAGGGGAGAAGTGGACGGCACTAAGGCAAAATTTTAGGAGTTTTTATCCTTTTATTTTTAAGAGATAAATGATGGATTATTTTCCTTTAATTTTAAATAAAGAGATAAAGAGAAAAGTAAGGAATTTGATAGTGTTGGCCGAATAAGGGAGTCTTGGGGTAGTAATTTCGGCTGAAAGAGGAAAATCTTCATTCTTTTCTCCCTTGTCCATCTGCCGAAATTCTCTAGCAAACTTTCTCTTTTCTTTTGCCAAAGCCGAAAACTCAAGAAAGCCTCACTGACTTCTCTATCTTTTTCTTCTTCAAGATTATCACCATTACCGAATTGATCAACCCTTCTTTCCTTCTTCTCACAAGTTCATTAAAGCCGAAACCTTTTAATCACTAGCTAGTCTTCATAGTCGAATCTTTGAGGGGCTTCAAGCAAGGGTGTCGTCGACTTCTGTAATAAGGGTAAGGACCTATTGTTGTTCTATTTCTTTTCTTTAAGTTAAAATCGAGATTCTAATTCCATTAGAACTCTTTGGCCGAAATTTTGAAGGGTTCTCCGTGATTTGGTTGTTGTCGACTTCAGAGAATGATCTTTCGGGATTTCAGATCTAAGGTAAGCAAGTAAGATTTTAGGCTGAAGGCTATTTGTTTTGGTCCATTAAGTGTTTAAATCGACATTAACAATGGTTGTGCAGAGATTTCGGTATCTCCATCGATCAAGAAGCGATCTCGGGATTTAAATAATCAAGGTAAGGGAGCCTTGATATTCGGCCAAGGGCCATTCATTATGATTTAATGTTAGAACTTGATCTAACATATAACTATAGGGATTTCGTCAGTACTACAAAGAAGTGACAATTTTCAGGAATTAAGATTCACAAGGTAAGTGAATCTGACATTCGATGTAACATCCTAGATTAGGGGTTATGTGTTTGGAGCATAACTCAAGTATTAGTTGTAATATCCCGGGTTAGGGGCTGTTTTGTTGTTGCATGTTTTGCATGTGGTTGGTATGCTGCGTTGTTGTTTGTGTTGTATCGGGGTTTAAGTGTAGGCTAGAAGTAAGCCTGAGTAGGTAGGAATTTTTAGTTTTTGAGCTAAGGTATAAGGAGCTGAGGAAGCTGAGGCTTTTAAATTTATTTTGGGTGTTTGTTAGCACAAGAAACAAGTTGGTGGAGTGGCAAGGTAGGCGCCACTAAGGCTTGGTGTGGGTAACGCCTAAAGCAAGGAGGTAGGCCTTGTGTTCGAGCTGCGGAGTGGCTATTTTTGGCACTCTTTTTGACGCCAAGGAGGGAGGAGTTTGTGGCAGTTCAAACTCTGGCTTGGACTTTGTCAACCCATTTGAATGGTGGGTGGAGAGTAAATTAAGGAAAAGACTTGTTCAAACTATTTTGAACTTATGGCTTGGAGTAAAAGTAGGGATATGGCGAATTTTTTAGGAGAATTTGTGGGGAGTGGACGGTTTGGTAAGCTTGGGAAGTAGGGGTGCCAAATTCTTTTGGCAATCTTTCTTAGCATTTTCGGTCACCAAGAGCTAAAACCGAATTCTCTCTTCTAGTTAATAGTAGCCAAACCTCATTTGCTTCTTTTCATTCTTCTTCCTTGAACCCAAAACCCAAGAAACATATGCCGATTTGCTTCATTCTGTTAGTTCTCTTAATAGCCGAATGCCCTTTGTGTCACCATTTCACTTGCTTTCACTTCTTTTCTTCTTGTGACCCTTTTGGCCGAATCATAAATCCTCCTATTATTGTATTTTCTTCCCATTTGGGTAAGCCGAAGCTAGTGTTGCTCTTCTCAACTCTCTTTTCTTCTTAAAATCTCCATTTAGCCGAAACTTTAACCTCCAAGATACTTTTTCCATCTCTTTTTCTTACAAACCGAATACACCTCCCTTTCTTTTCCTATCTTTTGGTTGTTAGCCGAATATTTCCCCTCTCCTAGAAGTCCTAGTTTGGCCGAATTTTGGGTGTTGGTAAGTGCAAGGCCGAATGGCCATATCCCCCTCTTGCGATCTTTGTTGGTTATGGTTTGGTTTTGTTTGGAAGGGTTAACCTTTTGTTTAAACATCTCGTTATAGGGCATTCGGGATTCGAAGCAGTCAGCAAAGCTTTTATCTGAACTCGATTGATTGGTAAGTGATGGTGAGATGTTTGTTCATGGTTTATTCGTTTAGCTTTGATTAAGCCTAAGGGTTCAAAGGGTTAACCATTCTCTTTTAAGGTGTAGCCGATTGTGGATAGAGAAACCATTGTGGTTCGGGTTTGGTAGGAAACCAAACGTGTGCAAGGTAAGGGTTCAAACTTTAACCCTTTTGGGTGTCTCTGTGTTGGCCGAATGGTCTTAGTGACTAACCCCTATGTTTGGCCGATTGTAGGAGTCAGTACTCGAGGGACTTAGATCGTTTCGATTGGGATTTTAGACTCGTATTATCAGGTGTGTATACTAACACACTTATATTTAGTAATATGATTGATAACCTGTGTGATGATTAATGAAACAGTGATGATTGATATGATACCCTAATGGGTATGATTCTGGACTCGGGTAAGTCAGTATTACTATTTTAATGATGATCTATATGTTACCATGACTATGGATATATGTGACATGGGGTATGAGATTAGACATATTGGCATGATATGCATGATTGTATGATATGCATGATTACATGAGTATGGCATGTTGATGGGTGATACGAGTGGAGGGAGCAGTGATATTTTGTGCTGACGAGCACCGGTGCTTTGGTAGCACACTTTGTGACTTTGGGTCACGGAGGTTTGGCACCTCCAGAGGTTTGGTACCTCGGCGTCTCGTCCCGATGGCTCGATTACCACGATGGGTTGGCCCCACGAGATGATTATACGGGATTGACGCCGGTGTTTTGGTAACACACGATGGGTTGGCCCCCATCACCGATTTTGTGACTACGGTCACCGGTGCTTTGGTAGCACATTGTGTCTTTTGGGACACCGGAGGTTTGGCACCTCATTGCGACTCATCCCCGTGGTTTGACCACCGTGGGTTGGCCCCACTTGAGATATGGGATCGTCTGCGCTAGTGTTTTGGTAACACACGATGGGTTGGCCCCATCATTGGATTTGTGACCTCGGTCACGGTGCTTTGGTAGCACAATTGTGTCTTTGGGACACCAAAGGTTTGGGACCACATTGATGGATATTGTGTCTTTGGGACACCAGTGTTTTGGTAACACATTGTGACTTTACGTCACCGGTGGTTTAGCACCACCAAAGGGTTTGGTACCACACGGGGTAGAAAAGGTGTATGGATGGTTAGGATCGGGTTGCATTAATTATGTTGCTATGTATGATGTGTGTTAGCATGTTGCTTTATCGGGAGTGGGATTTACACACTGAGTCATTCGACTCACCCTCTCCTTTGACATTTCAGGTGACACTTAGACGCAGACATGGAGCCGGGATGGACTCGGGGTGCTTATGCCATGCTGAATAAAAAGTTTTACTCAGACATTTTCATTTGGGTACCTTAGTTTGCTTACCTTTATTTTGGGTTTTATCTTGGATTTGTAAAAAGCCTTTTTAAGATGTGCTTTATGATGTTTATGTTTTACATTAGATTTTGGTATGCTGTAAAATAATAACTTGGTACGAATTTTATTAAAATTTGGAAAGACGACGTTTTCAAACCAACAAAGCAATACGTTTTCAACTATACCATCGGGTATCACATTGATTTTATAAACCAATAAAGATCAATTGTTTTCAATCGTGAAATCCAATTTTACTAAGTCTAAATGTTTTAGTAACGATATTAAACAACTTGTTTTTCCAAACGGAACAAAGTTTTATCAATTCTATTTAGTACAAATTCGAGATTTTCAAACACGTTTTTCCCTGTAACATACCAGATTCGGTCGTGGTGTTTGGACCGGGTTTGGGGTGTTACATTAGTAGGCTTTAAGTGTGTTTGGTGATGTTTTAGGAGTTTTTAGAACCCAAGAATGAAGGGGAAAACTTTGGGAAAATGTTGGATTTTAAGTATAAAAGGGGGAGCTGGGTGAAGGAGGCCTTAAGGAAATATTTGGGGAGTTTTTGGACATGAAAAGGGGCTTGATAAAGTGGCTTAAGGATGCCACTTAAGGCTTGGGCAAATGATGCCTTGAGCAGGGAGGTTAAAGTCTGGGTGATGGCATGGGAGTGTTTTATTTTTCCTTTTTGCGTCAACAAGTGAGATTGGGCTAGGAAGGCTTTAAAAATAAATGGCAAAGGTTACGGACATGAAAGTCGAAGTGGTAAAGTGGCTTAAGGGTGCCACTTAAGGGCCTTGGGGAATGCCGCCCCAAGCAGGAGGAGGGGACTCGAGTTCGAGTCACGATGGAAGCAAGGTATGTTTTATTTTTGCCTTTGGCGTTAAGGCAAGGGGGAGCTAAGGAAGGAGCGCTTAAAAGCGATTGTAGGGAGTTTATGTCACGAAATGAGCCAGTAGCAAAGTGGCTTGGGACGTGATAAGGGCCTGCGGCAATAGGGTCCCATGTTCGAGTAGCATGGGCAGCATATGGGAGGTTTATTTTGTTTGGCATGCTGGCGTGAGGGGAGAGAGGTGGTGGTCTGCACATGGGCTCTCAAATGGATAAGCTAGATGTTTTGTGTTTGAATTCAGCTGGAAGAGTGGGAGTATTATTATTTTTTATTATTTTATTTGGATTAAAAAGGTGATAAGAGATAATGCATGGGATTAATTTATTTTATTTGTTAAAGGATAAGAGAATATATAGGAATTTGATAAGAAATAAAGAGGTGATAAAGTATTTATTTTATTTTATTACTTTGGATGGGTGTTAAAGAGATAAAGATTAAGCTAGTTTTTGGTTCTTGAATTCGGCAGGGATATATGCTGGCTTTTTTTTTTATTATTGATCTCTCCATTGCCGAAATTTAAAGCAAGAAAGTTCTCTTTTTCTCCCTTCTTCTAGTAAAGCCGAATCTTTCTTGCTACCATTACCGAAATTCTTGTAATCTCTCACTTTCCCTTCTTTTTCTTCCTTTCAATCCAATTCATTATATTTTTCTTGAATAGCCGAATGTGCCTTTGTTAATTAGGATTTTAGCCGAACCTGGTAAGTGCCATACTCCCATTTATATTTATATTTTATTAAAGAGCCATAGCTGATTATTAAAAGTGCCTTATTCTTATTCTTTTGACGCAAGTCTCAAAAGCCGAATCATCAAGGAAGGTGTCGTCGACTACTTTCTTGTAGTCTCTCTTAACGAACGTTGGGAGCATTAAAAAGAGATCTTCCGGGATTTGGAGTCATTAAGGTAAGGGGTTGTCGTTCTATTAGTTTGTCGTTATTTTATCAAATCAAGGAGACTAACTCCCTTCTCTTGTGATGGCCGAATTCATAGAGGGTGTTATCGGGGTTCCTGTAGGCAAATGTTAAAGGTATAGGGGACCTTCGGGAGTTGGAGCATTCGGGGTTCCTGATGGGTTGGCCCCATCACTTGATTTGTGACTCCGGTCACCAGTGGTTTTGACCACACGGGGTAGTTAAAGGAGTATGGATGGCTAGTTTTGGGTTGCATGGTTTGCATGTCTTACTAATATTTTGTGTATGAGTTTGCACTTCTGGGTTGGGGACTTATCCACTGAGTCTTAGTGACTCACCCCTTCCCATATCATTTTGCAGATGAGTAGATCGCGGAGATGAAGCCGGAGAGGACTCGAGGCGGCCATGCTTGTTCCTTGAATTTGAATTTTTATTTAGCACAGTTAAAGTTTATTATTTACTAACTTTTGGTTTGGATTGTAATAAGGCCGCTAGTTGTTATTTTGGATGTTTAAGTAGTTATTTTTACTTTACTTCTATTATATTATTAATGAATTTATAAATTGTTAAATAAGTCGGTTAAAAGTAACGTTTCCCAAAATAGGTAACTTTTACGAGTTTTCAAAGATGTTACCATTGGGTAGCAAAATTCACCAAATTAACTTTAACTCTGATGTTTCTAAAAATGGTCAAATGTTTTCAAAGGAAAAAGGGTTTGCAACTCAACCATGTTTATAAAATCAATCTCATCTGAGTTTTAATAGACACCGTTTTATAACCTCAACAAATTTTCAGATTTTCACCGATTAATCAAATTGTTGTTTTACTCTGTGACATACCAGATCCGGTCAGGGCTCATGGGCCGGGTTTGGGGTGTTACAAAATTGGTATCAGAGCCCAGTTCAAAACTCGGCTGTGGGGGCCCAGGGCCCAAAATGTTTTTGGTAGGCCTCTGTGAAATATTATGAAAATGGTTTTTGTTTTGAACAGCATGGCATCGAGTCTCCGGCACCAATCCGCCCAGGTAAGTATCTCTGATTCTATAAATACTTGATAAGGGTAGAAATGGAATGGAACATAGATTAGCATGATAAGTATTTGAACCCTAGGATTAGTTTTCCCCAACACTTACATAAGACTTAAAGGCCTAATTAAACAAACCTATGGCTAAGTCGCTGAGTTAGGGTGTGGCAACCCCTGTGCGCATGTCTAGGATTGGATCCGGAAGAGCCTGGTACTTTAGCAGTCCTAGTGACTCACCTCCTCTTCGCAGGAATCCTAGCCGGTGCGTAGCTACGGTTCACCCTAACCAAGAGGACTCGGTCGCAGGCTAAACTCAATAACTAAAACCCGAAAGGGAGTAGCCATGTTTTTATGAAAACCCTAGTTTTAAAATCACCCAAGGTACCCCTTTAAATAGTAGCAAAATTTTAATTTTTTTTTTTTTGGAAAATTTCCAAAATATTTTCGACTTACAAAATTACCTAAATGCCCTAGTGGCAAAATTA
Source organism: Gossypium bickii (assembly GCA_025503065.1). Taxonomy (NCBI): domain Eukaryota; kingdom Viridiplantae; phylum Streptophyta; class Magnoliopsida; order Malvales; family Malvaceae; genus Gossypium; species Gossypium bickii. The sequence goes on along the minus strand of CP106709.1, from coordinate 49,924,314 downwards.
CAAAAATGCCCTTGGTTTATAAAATGACCAACCTACCCATAGTTTTATCAAAATTTCATTACTTTATTAAATGTTCAAAAACTCTTATTTGCAAAATATCAAATACCCTGACTTGGAAAATTTACAAAATTACCCCTGATTGACAAAATTACCAAAATAATCCTGGTTTCCAAAATTTCTGCCATACCTCTAATTTGGGAAAATTTTCGAAAATACCCTCCAGTTTGAGAAAATTTCAAAGTGCCCTGATTTATTAAGATTTTTTTATTTCCCCAATTTATAACAAAAATACCCCTGTAGGTTAAAATTACGAAAATACCCCCGGGTAGTGAAATGACGAAAATGCCCCTACACGTTAGATATGGTCTGTGAATGTTGTTTGATGGATGTACTTAGAACTAGGAGATAAGCCTGAAACTGGAACTATAGGTAGATTTGACTTCGAAAGAATCACTTCAAAAAAACTATTTCTCATAAAATTGCTCATGGGTAAACAGTGAACAGTATTAATAATGCATAAAATTCTTAATCAGTTAAATGCGAACGAGAAGAATGAGTACAAGAGGTCGTGGACATCCGCCGCGTGGCCGTGGTAGGGGTAGGGTGACCTTGTCGGAGCCAGCAGGGTCTGGTCATGGGTCTGGAAATGTGATGCCGGATCTCACCGGCCATGAAATCGAGTTTCGAGGACCGCATGCAGTGGTAACGATGTAGTATCCCAAGCTGTACTACGAGTGTTGGAATGAGTTGCCGAGGCAGGCGCAGGTGCAGGAGCCCGAAAATCCGTGGTTGAATGACTCGGGGCTAACGGAACAGAAGTGTTTAGAGGAGTTTCTGGAGTGGCTCCCAACACGGCTGAGTATTGGTTGGAGGCAACTGAACGAATAATGGATGACTTGGATTTCTTGGCTGAGGAGAAGTTAAAGGGGATAGTGTCTCTCCTCCGAGATGAGTCGTACCAATGGTGGCTCACGGTCCGAGAGGGTGCAGCGGTTGTTGATATCACCTGGGATTATTTTAAGGCAGCATATCAAAGGAAGTATGTGAGGGTTGGTTATATTGATGAGCAGCGTAGGGCGTTCTTAAATTTGGTGCAAGGGAATAAGTCGGTACCCGAGTATGAGGCTGAATTCTTGAGGTTAAGTAGGTATGCTCGGGGTATGGTGGCCACAGAACATGAGCGCTACGTTAGGTTCGAGGACAGGTTGAGAGATGAGCTACGGGTGTTAATCGCACCTCAGTGTGAAAGGGAATTTGCCGTTCTCGTGGAAAAGGCTAAGGTAGCTGAAGCAGTGAAGCGAATTGAGAGGTGGAATCAGGACAGAAGTAAGGATAAAAGGAATTTTGGGCCTTCAGGGTCCGCTAGAGGTTCACAGAAGAGGGATAGATTTGGGGAATTAGAAAGAGCCACAAAGCCTGTTCAGTGGCCACCTCAGTGTGGTAGATGCGGGAAATCCCACTCGGGGGAGTGTTGGAATGGTAATCGAGGGTGCTTTGAGTGTGGTTCAATGGAGCACCGGGTAAGGGATTGTCCGAGGAAGTTGGCTAGGACTCAAGCTGAGGATCAAGGACGTGGTCAATTCAGGAGCTAGGGGTAATGGTAATGGTAACGGGCGTGGCCGAGGTGCTGAAGGTGCAGAGGCGAGGCAACCAAGGTTGGTTTATGCAGTTGGCCGTCGCGAGGAGGAAGATGTGCGAGATGTGACAACGGGTACGTTCTTTATTTCTGGAATACCCTTAATTGCTTTGATTATTGTAGAGTTTTCTTGTATTGCTAGTGAAGTGCCTGAAACTTTGGATGTGAACTTAGAGATTGTGCCTAGGAAGTATGATGGTTTTATTAAGATTAGAATGCGCAGCATAAGCGTAGTGTGGTGAGTAGGAGTGCATTTAGCCAAGTAATTTCGATGACGAAATTATTTTTAAGGAGGGTAGAACTGTAACATCCTAGATTAGGGGTTATGCGTTTGGAGCATAACTCAAGTATTGATAGGCTTTAAGTGTGTTTGGTGATGTTTTAGGAGTTTTTAGAACCCAAGAATGAAGGGAAAAACTTTGGGAAAATGTTGGATTTTAAGTATAAAAGGGGGAGTTGGGTGAAGGAGGCCTTAAGGAAATATTTGGGAAGTTTTTGGACATGAAAAGGGGCTTGGTAAAGTGGCTTAAGGATGCCACTTAAGACTTGGGCAAATGACGCCTTGAGTAGGGAGGTTTGAGTCTGGGTGATGGCATGGGAGTGTTTTATTTTTCCTTTTTGCGTCAACAAGTGAGATTGGGCGAGGAAGGCCTTAAAAATAAATGGCAAGGGTTACGGACATGAAAGTCGAAGTTGTAAAGTGGCTTAAGGGCGCCACTTAAGGGCCTTGGAGAATGTCGCCCTAAGCAGGAGGAGGGGACTCGAGTTCGAGTCACGATGGAAGCAAGGTATGTTTTATTTTTGCCTTTGGCATTAAGGCAAGGGGGAGCTAAGGAAGGAGCGCTTAAAAGGGATTGTAGGGAGTTTATGTCACGAAATGGGCCAGTAGCAAAGTTTCTTGGGACGTGATAAGGGGCTGCGGCAATGGGGTCCCATGTTTGAGTAGCATGGGCAGCATATGGGAGGTTTATTTTTTTTGGCATGCTGGCGTGAGGGGAGAGAGCTGGTGGTCTATACATGGGCTCTCAAATGGATAAGCTAGATGTTTTGTGTTTGAATTCGGCTGGAAGAGTGGGAGTATTATTATTTTTTATTATTTTATTTGGATTAAAAAGGTGATAAGAGATAATGCATAGGATTAATTTATTTTATTTGTTAAAGGATAAGAGAATATATAGGAATTTGATAAGAAATAAAGAGGTGATAAAGTATTTATTTTATTTTATTACTTTGAATGGGTGTTAAAGAGATAAAGATTAAGCTAGTTTTTGGTTCTTGAATTCGGCTGGGATATATGCTGGCTTTTATTTTTTTTATTATTGATCTCTCCATTGCCGAAATTTAAAGCCAAGAAAGTTCTCTTTTTCTCCCTTCTTCTAGTAAAGCCGAATCTTCCTTGCTACCATTACCGAAATTCTTGTAAGCTCTCACTTTCCCTTCTTTTTCTTCCTTTCAATCCAATTCATTATATTTTTCTTGAATAGCCGAATGTGCCTTTGTTAATTAGGATTTTAGCCGAACCTGGTAAGTGCCATACTCCCATTTACATTTATATTTTATTAAAGAGCCATAGCTGATTATTAAAAGTGCCTTATTCTTATTCTTTTGACGCAAGTCTCAAAAGCCGAATCATCAAGGAATGTGTCGTCGACTACTTTCTTGTAGTCTCTCTTAACGAACGTTGGGAGCATTAAAAAGAGATCTTCCGAGATTTGAAGTCATTAAGGTAAGGGGTTGTCGTTCTATTAGTTTCTCGTTATTTTATCAAATCAAGGAGACTAACTCCCTTCTCTTGTGATGGCCGAATTCATGGAGGGTGTTATCGGGGTTCCTGTAGGCTAACGTTAAAGGTATAGGGGACCTTCGGGAGTTGGAGCATTCAAGGTAACGCAAAGTGCTATTCAGCCAAGGGCCTTGATTGTGGATATAAGTGTGCAAGCTGATTCTAACAAGTGTTTTGGTAGGAATCTCGACAAGACAAGTGACAATTTCGGGATTTCGGTAAGATTGGTAAGTGGTTAGGCATATTCGGCCAAAGGCCATATTTTGGTTATGGGTGCGATTAGTCCTTCGGGATTATTGGTTTAGCCGAATAATGCTTTTTGATACTAACCTATAGTGGCCGAATGTAGGAGCAATACGGGAATACGTTTCGAGATTTTGTGATATCGTATAGATTCAGGATTTCTCCTTAGATTTTCGGTTAAACAGGTGTGTAAAACTCTTACACACTTTATTAGTTGGCATTGTTTTTTTTGTTACCATTAATTACTGTGATAGTGATTTGCCTTGTGGGCATGAGCATGGATTCCGGGTGAGTTACTTATGACTTTAAATATGTTATATGAATGACATGATGGGTAATATGCTATGCCATGATTTATGTGCATGATATATGATAATATGTTACACATGATGTGAGCATGTTGGTAATGGGATTGAAGAGAGGAGGGGAATATTCTCTATGGATCATCACACGATGGTTTTGACCACAAGATGGGTTGGCCCCATCGGTTTTAATTGTGACTTCGGTCACCGTGGTTTTGACCACACCGTTGATATAAATCGTGACTAAGTCCCAGTGGTTTGGTACCACCAGTGGTTTTGACCACATGTTGATAATTGTGACCTATGGTCATCAGTGGTTTTAACCACACGATGGGTTGGCCCCATCACTTGATTTGTGACTCCGGTCACCAGTGGTTTTGACCACCAGTGGTTTTGACCACACGGGTAGTTAAAGGAGTATGGATGGCTAGTTTTGGGTTGCATGGTTTGCATGTCTTATTAATATTTTGTGTATGAGTTTGCACTTCCGGGTTGGGGACTTATCCACTGAGTCTTGGTGACTCACCCCTTCCTATATCATTTTGCAGATGAGTAGATCGCGGAGATGGAGCCGGAGAGGACTCGAGACGGCCATGCTTGTTCCTTGAATTTGAATTTTTATTTAGCACAGTTAAAGTTTATTATTTACTAACTTTTGGTTTGGATTGTAATAAGGCCGCTAGTTGTTATTTTGGATGTTTAAATAGTTATTTTTACTTTACTTCTATTATATTATTAATGAATTTATAAATTGTTAAATAAGTCGGTTAAAAGTAACGTTTCCCAAAATAGGTAACTTTTACGAGTTTTCAAAGATGTTACCATCGGGTAGCAAAATTCACCAAATTAACTTTAACTCTGATGTTTAGAAAAATGGACAAATGTTTTCAAAGGAAAAAGGGTTTTCAACTCAACCATGTTTATAAAATCAATCCCATCTGAGTTTTAATAGACACCGTTTTATAACCTCAACAAATTTTCAGATTTTCACCGATTAATCAAATTGTTGTTTTACTCTATAACATACCAGATCCGGTCAGGGCTCATGGGCCAGGTTTGGGGTGTTACATTCGGCCAAGGCCTTTATTTTTGTATTTCAGATCTGTTTCCTATGTGTTTAAACCGAAAACTAATCAAGTCAATGGATCTAGTGATTTAGTGTTAGCCGATTTCAAGGAAGGAATACTACAAATTTCGGGATTTGATTAAGTAATCAAATCGGCAGCAGGGAAGTAAGGATCTAGGCGTTAGATCGGGTTTTTCAGGAAATCAGTGCACTGATAAATATATCAGGTGTGTACCCTTCCCTAAGACTTAATAGATTTATGGCATTAAATTTAATATATGTGTTATAATGATGTGAAAGCTATGGCTAAGTACCATGCAATGGTACAAAGTACTCAGGTACGTTTTCCTACTCCTACTAGGATTATAATAAGATCTGTTATGGTACATATATGAATCTATAAGAATGTGAATAAGAAATACGACTTGGTTTATGTATGACATGGGGCATATGGGATGTTATGAAAGGGGAAGTGAATGTGGTGGTTTTATACCACGATATCTGAATGTGGTGACTTCGGTCACATTATCTGAATGTGGTGACTCATGTCACAAATATTTTATCTGGTGGCTATGCCACGAATTGTATAAGGGCGATGAGCACGTTGACTGCAGCAATTGCCTTCGATGGTGTGTTGCGGATGGAGGGTTGACTTAATAGTCCCCACGGTGTGCAGGCTGGTACGAGTGATGTGTAGCGGATGGTATCTAGGTTTGGGTTCGGGTTGCATCACTATTTCTGTATCTGTTATATGTATATGTATGTGATATGATAATGTATACCTGAATTGTTGAATCTTAGTGTTGGTTACACATTGAGTCTGTTTGACTCACCCCGTTGGGGAATATTTTTCAGGTGACGATCAGTGATGGACCGGGTCGGCAGGAGCTTAGTGGTGGCCATGCTCAACTCAGAGTTTTATTAAACTTTGGACTTTCTTTTATTTAATCCTGGACATGTTATATTTTAAATACTTTGGATTTATTCGGATTTCAAATTTTGATGTAATAAGGCCATAGTTGAACTATTTTTTTTATTATGTTACGAATTGTTATCAAACTAAAGATTAAGTAAATTTAAGTTAAAGTAAACTCTAAATGTTTTGTCACCTAAAATAAAGGGGTTTTCAATATAAGATAAACTTGTTTTCAACTCGAGCCCAACCCAAAAATAATCTTTCTTTCAAAACACACAGCTTTTCCAAAGTAACAAAAGAATTTTGAACCGTTTCACATCGAGGAACATACCAGATCCAGTTAAGGCTTGTGGGCCGGGTTTGGGGTGTTTCAGCTTGGTATCAGAGCCAGGTTTTAAACTCTCGGCCTTGGGTTTAAAGCCCATAACATTTTTAAAATAAGGCCCAAACAAGTTTTAAGAAAAACTTTTATGAAAAGAGCAGGTTTTCAGGCATGGCACCTAAGTCTCCGACCCGAAGTCCACCAGGTAAGTACTCCTATAACCATTACATAAGACTTAAGTGCCTAATTAAACCAACCTATGGCTAAGTCGCCGAGTTAGGCTGTGGCAACCATTGTGCGCATGTCTAGGATTGGATCCGGAAGAGCTTGGTACTTAAGTAGTCCTAGTGACTCACCTCCTCTTCGCTGGAATCCTACCTGGTGCGTAGCTTCGGTTCACCCTAACCAAGAGGACTTAATCACGGGCTAAACCCAATAATTAAAACTCGAAAGGGACTAGCCGTATTTTCATGGAAACCCTAGTTTTAAAATCACCAAATTACCCCTTTAAATAGTAGTAAAACTTAGTTTGAAAATTTTTCCCAAAATATTTCCGATTTACTAAATTACTAAAATACCCCTACTGGGAAAAATTACTAAAATGCCCTTGGATTTCAAAATTACCATACTACCCCTGATTTTAATAAAATCTTCTGATTTAGCAAAAATGTCCAAAAATCTTATCTTTGCGAAATACCAAGACACCTTGATTTGGAAAATTTACAAAATTACCCCTGATTTACAAAAATTACCAAAATGACCCCCAATTTCAAAAATTTCTGCCATACCCCTAATTTAAGAAAATTTACAAAAGTACCCTTGAGGTTTGGGAACTTCAAAGTGCCTTGATTTATTAATTGACCCCGGTTTATTACCAAAATACCCCTGTAGGAAAAATAACGAAAAAACCCCTAGGATAGGAATAAGACAAAGATGTTAGGGTAATAAATGTGTGTGGTAGATACTACAAAATGAATGTTTGAATGAATGTGCTCCTCTGAATTAGGATAGAGAACTTGAACCAAAACTTTGATTGATCGAAAGAACTGCTATTAAACTCCTTTCATAACATTTCTTCGCGAATAATCAGTTGAACATATACTAATGCATAAAAAAAATTCTTAATCAGATTAAAGCACGATAGTAGAAATGAGCTCTAGAGGACGTGGTCGTAACGTGCGAGGACGCGGTAGAGGTAGAATGACTGTGTCGGAACCCGTTAGATCTGGTCAAGGATCTGAGAATGAGGTATCGCCACCTCCACCACCACCGTTGGTCTTTGAGCAAAGAAGATCGACGACGAGACGATGTTTGTATCGCAGTCGTCTTTGCGAGTTCTTGAGTTGGTGGCTGGTGCAGGAGGAAATTCGGGAGCTCGAAAGTCTGTACCCGAGCGACTCTGAGCTAATAGAGCTGAGGTGTTCTGTGGAGTATCTGGTGTGGCACCCAGTACAGCTGAATATTTGTTGGAGGCAACCGAGCGCATTATGGATGAGCTCGATCTGACCCCTGAGGAGAAATTGAAAGGAATGGTGGCACTGCTACGCGATGAAGCGTATTAGTGGTGGCTCACAGTTTGGGATGGTGCCACAGCTGAGGATCTGACCTGGGAGTATGTTAAGGCAGCGTATCAGAAGAAGTACGTTGGCACGCGTTATACTGATGAGCAGAGGAAGGCATTCCTAGGGTCGGTTCAAGGGAATAAGTCCGTGGCGGAATATGAGGCTGAATTCCTGAGGTTAAGCCGATATGCTCGAGGCGTGGTGGCTACAGAACATGAGCGATGTGTCCAGTTTGAGGACGGACTAAGGGATGATCTGAGGTTGTTAATAGCTCCACATCAGGAACGGGAGTTTTCTGCATTAGTAGAGAAAGCTAAGGTAGCTGAAGGGATTAAGGATTCTGTGAGGCAGAATATGGATCTGAATAGGCCAAAAAGAGGTTTTGGATCGTCAGGACCATTGGGGAATATTCAAAAGAGGCCTAGAGTTGATGGGTCGCGAGGTCAGTAAGCTGCTACAGGAGGGCAGTATCGTACTTGTGATCAGTGTGGGAAGAAGCACTTAGGGAAATGTTGGAAGAAGAGAGGAGGATGCTTTAAGTGTGGGTCCAAAGATCATATGATTAAGGACTGTCCAATGAAACCCGATGGGAATCGACCAAACAGACTCGAGAATGTTAATCAGCCGTAGAGGTGTCTGCCAGCCTCGGCGGGTCGTGGTCCGAATAACAGAGGAAATGGTGCTGGCAGAGGACGTGGAACACCGGGCAGAGGTGTTGCTAATACTAAGGTAAGGCAGCCGGGTTTGGTTTATGCGGTTCACCGGAGGGAGGATGGAGACGCACCGGACGTTATAACCGGTACGTTCCTTATTTATGGCAAGCCTTATGTTACTTTAATTGATGTGGGCTCGACCCATTCTTATGTTGCATGTAGAGTAGTTGAAACTCTAGACATAGCCTCTAAACTTTCTGATAGGGAGATGGCTGTAGTAAGCCCACTAGGTCAAACTGTAGTGGTGAATAAGATCTTTCGGAATATACCTTTGGAAATTCAAGGCGTAGTATTTTCTGCCGACTTGATGGAACTTCCCTTTTGAGAATTTGATTTCATACTTGGTATGGACTGGCTAGTGGAACATCGGGCTGTGTTGGACTGTGCAGCTAAGCGAATAGAGTTAAGGACCCCAGAGGATGAGGTGGTCATTATGATAGGAGAAAGAAGAAACTACTTGTCTAATATAGTTTCGGCGCTAAAGGCTGAAAAGATGGTTCGGAAAGGGTGCAAGGCATTTTTAGCCTTCGTAAGTGCGTTAGATGGAAAGGAAGAAGGTGTCAGTGGAGTTAGAACTATAAGGGATTTTGAAGATGTGTTTCTGGAGGAATTACCAGGAATACCCCCAGATAGGGAGGTGGAGTTTGGAATTGACTTACTGCCGGGAACAGCTCCTGTGTCAATTGCCCCGTACCGATTGGCACTAAAGGAGTTGGTTGAGCTCAAGGCTCAAATCCAAGAGTTGCTGGATCATGGATTTATTCGACCTAGTGTGTCTCCGTGGGGAGCACCGGTCCTGTTTGTGAAGAAGAAGGATGGAACTATGTGTATGTGCATAGACTATCGTTAGTTGAATAAGCTGACCATCAAGAACAAGTATCCTTTGCCAATGATAGATGACTTGTTCGATCAGCTTAAGGGGGCCGCAGTATTTTCAAAGATCGACTTAAGGTTGGGATATCATCAGTTGAAGGTGAAGGAGGCAGATATCTATAAGACAGCCTTTAGGACAAGGTACGGCCATTACGAGTTCTTAGTAATGCCGTTTGGTTTGACAAACGCCCCAGCCGCGTTCATGGACATGATGAACCGAGTCTTTCAACTTTACTTAGATAGGTTTGTCGTAGTGTTCATCGACGACATTTTAGTGTACTCCAAGTCGGAGGAAGAGCATGATGAGTATCTTCGGGTTGTGTTGCAAGTGTTAAGGGAGAAGAAGCTTTACGCCAAATTCAGCAAGTGTGAGTTTTGGCTGAAGGAAGTTGCTTTCTTAGGGCATGTGGTGTCTGCTGAAGGAATAATGGTGGATCCTCGAAAGATTGAGGCAGTGTTGGATTGGAAACCACCTAAGTCGATGGCTGAGATTCGTAGTTTCTTGGTTTTGGCAGGCTACTACAGAAGATTTGTGGAAGGATTTTCATCAATAGCCGCACCTTTAACCAAGTTGTTAAGGAAGGAGGTACCTTTCGTATGGGCGGATAAGCAACAGGAGAGCTTTGAAAAGCTTAAGAGGGTCTTGACAGAAGCTTCAGTGTTGATCCAACCTGAAGCAGGGAAGGATTTTACGGTGTATTGTGACGCTTCCCATACAGGTTTAGGTTGCATACTGATGCAAGACGGTAAGGTTGTCGCTTATGCGTCTCGGCAATTAAGGCCACATGAGGTTAATTACCCAACTCATGATTTGGAATTGGCGGCAGTGGTCTTTGCTCTTAAGGTATGGAGGCACTATCTTTATGGTGAAAAGTCAATAATCTACATAGATCACAAGAGCCTTAACTATTTGCTGACTCAGAAGGAGTTAAACTTGAGGCAGCGAAGGTGGGTGGAATTACTGAAGGACTATGATTGTTCGATAGAGTATCATCCGGGCAAGGCGAATGTAGTGGCGGATGCTCTAAGTCAGAAGGTTGTGTCAGATCTGAGGGCAATGTTCGCACATCTGAGTTTGTATGATGATGGGAGTCTGCTAGCAGAGCTGCAAGTTAAACCGACGTGGTTGAATGAGGTGAAAGAGAGACAGGTGGCTGATGAGGATTTGAGTGCTAAGATGCGGCAAGTTCAGAATGGTGGTTTAAAGGATTACAGTATGTCCAGTGATGGAGTATTGTGTTTCAAGGGTAAGGTATGTATGCCTAAAGACAAGGACCTAAGACAGAGGATTCTTCAGGAATCGCATAGTAGCCCTTATGCTATGCATCCTGGAGGCACTAAGTTGTACAGAGATCTAAGGGAACATTTTTGGTGGTCTGGTCTGAAGAAGGAAGTTACAGAATTTGTCGGCAAGTGTTTGACGTGTCAGCAAGTTAAGGCTGAAATCAAGTTCCGTCAGGATTGCTTCAGCCGATAATGATTCCGCAGTGGAAGTGGGAGAGAATTACCATGGACTTCGTTAGTGGGCTTCCCCTTACGCCTATTAAGAAGGACTCGATATGGGTAATAGTGGATCATTTGACAAAGTCCGTGCATTTCATTCTGGTGAGAGTAGATTATTCCTTGCAAAAGTTGGCAAGGTTATATGTGGCAGAAATTGTAAGGTTGCATGGAGTGCCAGTGTTGATTATCTCAGATAGGGACCCAAGGTTTACTTCTCGGTTTTGGAAAGCGCTACATCAGGCGTTAGGCACTAAGTTGGATTTCACTACGGCTTTTCATCCACAGTCGGACGGGCAGTCTGAATGGGTAATCCAAGTATTAGAGGATATTTTGAGGGGCTGTGTGATGGATTTCAGAGGAAGTTGGGAGGAATATTTGCCTTTAGCAGAGTTTGCCTACAACAACAGTTATCAGGCCAGTATTCGGATGGCACCGTATGAAGCATTGTATGGTCGGAGGTGTCGAACTCCTACGTGTTGGACTGAATTAGGGGAACGACGAGTTTTGGGTCCAGAGATTGTGGCAGAATCCGAGGAGAAGGTTGAGATAATCCAGGCGTGGTTGAAGGAAGCTTCTGATAGACAAAAGTCGTACGCAGATCTCAAACGGAAGGAAATAGAATTTGATGTGGGCGATCAAGTGTTTCTTAAAGTGTCGCCATGGAAGAAAGTGATGAGATTTGGTCGCAAAGGGAAGTTAAGTCCAAGGTTTATAGGACCCTATCGAGTATTGAAGCGAGTTAGACCAGTGGCATATCAGTTAAAGTTGCCACCGGAGTTGAAGTAGATACACGACGTATTCCATGTGTCCATGCTACGTCGTTATCGATCAGATCCATCTCATGTAGTTCCGGTTAAAGAGGTGGAGCTAAGGCCAGATTTGTCCTATGAGGAAGAGCCGATTCAGATTTTGGAACGAGATGTGAAAATACTTCGGAGGAAGTCGGTTCCCCTAATCAAAGTGTTATGTCGCAACCATGGATCGAAGGAAGCTTTGTGGGAGCTAAAAGAGGCAATGCGACAGCAATACCCTCACTTGTTTTAGCCAGGTAATTTCGAGGACGAAATTATTTTAAGGGGGGTAGAACTGTAATATCCTGGATTATAGCTTATGCATTAATACTAAGTTATATGAAATAGCATGCTTGTGTGTGTTGTGAATGTGCATTATGAATTTTGTGAACCTTAGTGCGTAGGTGAGCACTTTAAACATTACTCGATTTTAATTTTAAAAAGGGGAAGCTAGGCAGGGTAGGCCTTAAGAAAATTTATAGAGGAAATATGTCATGAAATTGGGCTTGGTAATGTGGCTACAAGGCGCCACTTAGGGCCTTAGTGTGTGACGCCATATGCTAGGGGGAAAGGGCTTGAGTTCGAGTCGCGTGGGAAGCAAAATTTTTGAGGTTTTTATTTTTGCTTGTGACGTCAATGAGAGGGGAGAAGTGGACGGCACTAAGGCAAAATTTTAGGAGTTTTTATCCTTTTATTTTTAAGAGATAAATGAAAGATTATTTTCCTTTAATTTTAAATAAAGAGATAAAGAGAAAAGCAAGGAATTTGATAGTGTTGGCCGAATAAGGGAGTCCTGGGGTAGTAATTTCGGCTGAAAGAGGAAAATCTTCATTTTTTTCTCCCTTGTCCATCTGCCGAAATTCTCTAGCAAACTTTCTCCTTTCTTTTGCCAAAGCCAAAAAATCAAGAAAGCCTAGCTGACTTCTCCATCTTTTTCTTCTTCAAGATTATCACCATTACCGAATTGATCAACCCTTCTTTCCTTCTTCTCACAAGTTCATTAAAGCCGAAACCTTTTGATCACTAGCTAGTCTTCATAACCGAATCTTTGAGGGGCTTCAAGCAAGGGTGTCTTCGACTTCTGTAATAAGGGTAAGGACCTATTGTTGTTCTATTTCTTTTCTTTAAGTCAAAATCGAGATTCTGATTCCATTAGAACTCTTTGGCCAAAATTTTGAAGGGTCCTCCAGGATTTGGTTGTTGTCGACTTCAGAGAAGGATCTTTCCGGATTTCAAACTAAGGTAAGCAAGTAAGATTTTAGGCCGAAGGCTATTTGTTTTGGTCCATTAAGTGTTTAAATCGACTAACAACGGTTGTGCAGAGATTTCGGTGTCTCCATCGATCAAGCAGCGATCTCGGGATTTAGATAATCAAGGTAAGGGAGCCTTGATATTCGGCCAATGGCCATTCATTATGATTTAATGTTAGAACTTGATCTAACATATAACTATAGGGATTTCACAAGATTACAAAGAAGTGACAATTTTTAGGAATTAAGATTCACAAGGTAAGTGAATCTGACATTCGGCCAAGGCCCTTATTTTTGTATTTCAGATCTGTTTCCTATGTGTTTAAACTGAAAACTAATCAAGTCAATGGATCTAGTGATTTAGTGTTAGCCGATTTCAAGGAAGGAATACTACAAATTTTGGGATTTGATTAAGTAATCAAATCGGCAGCAGGGAAGTAAGGATCTAAGCGTTAGGTCGGGTTTTTCGGGAAATCAGTGAACTGATAAATATATCAGGTGTGTACCCTTCCCTAAGACTTAATAGATTTAAGGCATTAAATTTAATATATGTGTTATAATGATGTGAAAGCTATGGCGAAGTACCATGCAATGGTACAAAGTACTCAGGTACATTTTCCTACTCCTACTAGGATTATAATAAGGTCTGTTATGGTACATATGTGAATCTATAAGAATGTGAATAAGAAATACGACTTGGTTTATGCATGACATGGGGCATATGGGATGTTATGAAAGGGGAAGTGAATGTGGTGGTTTTATACCACGATATCTAAATGTGGTGACTTCGGTCACATTATCTGAATGTGGTGACTCATGTCACAAATATTTTATCTGATGGCTATGCCACGAATTGTATAAGGCCGATGAGCACGCCGATCGCAAATGATCGCCTTCGATGGTGTGTAGCGGATGGAGGTTGACTTAGTAGTCCCCACGGTGTGCAGGCTGGTACGGGTGATGTGTAGCGGATGGTATCTAGGTTTGGGTTCGGATTGCATCACTATTTCTGTATTTGTTATATGTATGTGATATGATAATGTATGCCTGAATTGTTAAATCTTAGTGTTGGTTACACATTGAGTCTGTTTGACTCAACCCGTTGGGGAATATTTTTCAGGTGACGATCAGTGATGGACCGAGTCAACAGGAGCTTAGTGGTGGCCATGCTCAACTCAGAGTTTTATTAAACTTTAGACTTTCTTTTATTTAATCCTAGACATGTTATATTTTAAATACTTTAGATTTATTCGGATTTCAAATTTTGATGTAATAAGGCCATAGTTGAACTATTTTTATTTATTTATTATGTTACGAATTGTTATCAAACTAAAGATTAAGTAAATTTAAGTTAAAGTAAACTCTAAATGTTTTGTCACCTAAAATAAAGGGGTTTTCAATATAAGATAAACTTGTTTTCAACTCGAGCCCAACCCAAAAATAATCTTTCTTTCAAAACACACAGCTTTTCCAAAGTAACAAAAGAATTTTGAACCATTTCACATCGAGGAACATACCAAATCCGGTCAAGGCTCGTGGGCCGGGTTTGGGGTGTTTCATTAGTGGTTATGGGATTGGGTGCTGGTGCGTACATTCTACCGGTGGCTGAGTTATCTAGCATGTGTTGCGAATTCTCATCAGCTTGTGTGAGCAGCACAGTGTAGCTTCGTCATGACCGTCAGCTTGTGTGAGCAAACCCGTTGATAGCTCGAGCGTGAGCATTATATTTGATATGATATTGAGATAGCTTTAGCTATGTATGTGGCACTTAGGGTGTGGGATTCCTGAGTATTTGATAGTATTTCAAATGGTTCAACGGGTATATCAAAGATATGAAATGGTGAGAAATAGTTACGTATCAGTACAGGTATGTACGAAAACTATATAAGCATTGAATGTATGGAAGTTGTGAGTTCATGGTTAATTATGTGATTGAATATATGTTAACATTGTGATTAGATGTTTTGTAGTATGTTATGTTCATATTTTTAAATGGTAATTGAATGGTGAGCTTTGCTTATTAATTCATACGAGCTTACAAAGCTTACAAAGCTTTATAGCTTACTTTGTTTATTTTTCCGTGTTTTATAGTGAAATCAAAGCTAGCTCAAATTTGGGAAACGTTAAAGACCTCATCACACTATCAAGCTATCACTTTGGTACTTCTGAATCTATGTATTTGGTTATATGGCATATATAGGAGTTTTGGTCATTTTGGTTTATGCTAGCAATGGATTTAGCCAATTGAGGTGGCTTGTAAATGTTAAGTGTTTGGTTTTGTATATATAGCCATGAGAGTTGGCTTATTTTGGCATATTTGGTGATGTTTATATATATATGTGCATATGGCTTTAGTTATGCGTTTGATGATGGATATGTGATGCTTGTTGATAATTGGCAATTAGGGATATTAAATGGCTGAGATTTGAATTTGGTATGTTTGTGAATTTAGGTAAAATAATGCATGTTTGAAAATGACCATATT
Source organism: Gossypium bickii (assembly GCA_025503065.1). Taxonomy (NCBI): domain Eukaryota; kingdom Viridiplantae; phylum Streptophyta; class Magnoliopsida; order Malvales; family Malvaceae; genus Gossypium; species Gossypium bickii. The sequence continues at coordinate 49,908,869 of CP106709.1, read as the reverse complement.
GATAAGAATGTGAATTGTTGGTATTGAAATTGTATGAATTATGCTTGGTTGAGGTTGGTTTTAATGCCTATTTATGCCATGTTTTTGTGCCATTTGGTTTGATGTAGGTGTATGCAAATTTGGGTGGCAAGATGGTTTTTTGTTCACACGGGCAGAGACATGGGCGTGTGTCTCAGCCATGTGTGACACACGATCAGGTTACACAGCCGTGTGTCCCTTAGTGTTTAATTAGAAATCAAGTCAGTATGCTCTACACGACCCAGCACAAGGGCATGTGACTTGGTCATGTGGCATAATTCAGTATACCCTATAGTTTTGGCATGGCCTAGCACACGGGCGTGTGTGGCCATTTCAAAGGGCACACGAGCTAGTCACACGGGCGTGTGTGTTGGCCGTGTGACCCAAGTCAGAGAGTTACACGGGGTAGGACACAGGCTAAGACACAGCCATGTGATCCCATTTCGAATGTCTGCACGGCCAGTGACACGGGCGTGTCTTTTGCCGTGTGAGACACACGGGCGTGTGGCCCCTATATTTTGAAAATTTTATCAAGTTTTTTTTGCAAATTTCCTGAGTTATCGGTTTAGTCCTGAATCACTTCGAATGCATGTTTTAGGCCTCGTAGGCTTGTATTAGGGAAAACATGATTGATTATGAATGATTTTTATTTGGAAATGGAAAATGTATGTGAAGTGTATGATTTTTTATGAAATAAGTTCGATAATGCTCTATCACCCTATTCCGGTGATAGATACGGGTTAGGGGTGTTACATCCACCCTAAATGGTGTTATGAAAAATATAAAGTTGGACCGGGTCAAATAATTTATTTTTTATTCTTTCATACCATTCATCACTTATGTAATGAAAATGATTTATTCCACTTACAAAATTGTTATAAAAGGTTGGCCCGGCCTACCATTAGAAGCATGTAGAAAACCAAGCATTGCAGAACTCTCTCTCTCTCTCTCTCTTCGTTCTAATATCTTTTCACCATATACTTCCATAAAAGTTTTCCTTGTACTATATAAAGTGAAACTACTTTAATTTATTTAAAAAATATGAAGGTGTAGATTGTATTGCTGGCAGTAATATGTGCCAGTTGGTTATCCATGGATGAGAAACGGCCTCGCACCACTACCATACAAAATGAAAGGAGGGAGGTGAGATTCACCACTGAAGGTGCCAATAGAGAATCATATCAGTTAGTTATTAATGAACTGTATGATGCATTAACAGAGCGTGCAGATAAAAACGAAGTTATACAGGTGTTTCCATCTTTGTTGCTAGAGCCTAATGATCATTGACAATATGTTTTGATGAAACTCTCGAATGAGTACTAATCCATGAAATTAGACTTGAATGTCAGCCATGTGTATATCTTGGGTTATCATCTAGTTGAAAGTGATACTTCTTACTTTTTTGATGGCGTTGAGGAGGATATAAGTAATGCCTTATTCCCAGACAACATTGTAAGAAGATTCATTCCATTTGGTTATCCAGGTTTTTCAATGTGGTTGTTTGGCTTTGGATTAAGGCATCATTTTTTGCTATGTATGCCTTCAACAAGTTTCCTAAGCTATTGGAAGGTTCAACTTAAGTTGGTTTCTAAATTTAAAGGGTAAATTTAGGTGGTTGGGTTGATCTGCGTTGTGCATAAGTGTTACTAGGTCTAGCCCCTTAGTTACTCCAAGAAAAATTTGGGTGGTTTCGCCAAGATTGAGTTATAAAAATTGGGATTGTAGTTCTTGTCTTCCTCGGTTCTGGTTCTGGTTCTGGTTACCCATGTAGTAAACAAATTCTGGGCTTAATGGGCATTCTTCAAACAAATGCCCTTCCCACAATAAACACAGGCTACATTTTTGAATTCATTCTGTGGCTGAGCTGCAAAATTATTAAACCAATTAGTAGTAAAGTTTTTAAGCATTAAGGGTATCGAAGATACTTGAGATGCGAGTGAAGTGAGAACGCCCACTTCATGTACTTATGCGACACGTCTTAAAGCTTCTCTATTGGTTGGCCACTGGTAATTGTTGATGTCAATTCTCTCAATGATTTCATAAGCCTCATTATAAGACTTAGAAAGGAGAGCACTATTGGCAAATATGCCTACTACCATCCTCGTGTGAGCATTGAGACCATTATAGAATGTCTCTAATTGGATGCAATGTGGGATTCCATGATGAGGGAACTTTTCTGATACAGGCACGCCCGGGACGTCAACGTTTTTCAACTCAACAGCGCAGATCAAAACCAAGGAATTAGTGTGCCTTTTTGGTGCACGTCCCAAAATGAGCTTATTTTCAGCTCATTGAGTTGTTTTAGCTTATTGAGTTTGATTTGCATTTATTTTATTTCATGCATTTTAATTGGCTAAATAAATTTATTTAGTTAGTTAGTTAAATTCTGCTTAAATAATTAATTAAATAAATGTGTTAATAAAATTGGACATTTTACTTTCCGAGTATTAATGTATGTTAATTATTGCATGTGTTTAATTGTGTTTTAAAATTATTACATTATTTTAATATGTTTTTAGTCGAATTAAATGCAACTTGCTGCCCAATTTATGAAATAAATTTGTGGATTTAATTGTGCAGGTGGGAGATTAATGGATGATGGACGGACAGCTTACATGGAGCATGGTTCATGAATTTTAACTCTTGAATGATGCTTGATGGAGCAATCTTTTAATGGTGGCTGAATTTTTAAAAGCATGCATATGCGTGAATGAAACATGATAAATTGAACAAATGGTAGGAGCATGCGGCACTAAAAGGGAAAGAATTGAAATTTAAATTAATAGAAGGGCACCTAGCATGGATTTGATGAAAAAAAAAACAAATGGAGGCATGCGTGTGGGATATTGGCTTGAATAAAATAGCATGAAGAAATTAGGTGGACGGCAAAATGGAGCTTTGACTTTTGAAATAAATTAAGGAATATGGAATCTTTGGAATTAATGAAGCATATGGAGGAACTAAAGTGGATGGACGGCAACTAGGGATGATGGTGGAAATGCAAGCTTTGAGTGGTGGGATTTAAAGGATGGATATGCGGCATAAACATTGGCCATTAAAATAAAGCATGCTTGTTTTATTAAAATAAGAAAGTGGAAGATGTATGTGGAACAAATGGAGGTGTTGGACGGCATGATAGAAGTAATTAGTGGCATGGACGGTTTACCTTGGGTGGAACTTTGAATAAATTATTTTAAAGATTTGATACAAAGCACATGAATATTAAAGAAGGAATATTTTAAGTAAAATTATAAGGACAATGCATGATGGATAAGTCAATTTGGTGAATAAACTTCAAGCTTTCATGGACGGCACAAACCCAAGACAACCACCTAAGTTGTCCACGTGAAGACCCTCTTACTCTTGGCCGAATATTTAAATTAGGACAAGCCACATGTTTGCATAAATTTTATAATTAGGAGCTTGTACCTTGGCATTTCTTTAAAGAAACCGGTAGGCACTTGGGCCTATAAATAGTATGTTATTTTCATTTGTAGGAAAACAACTTGAATTTGAATGAAAAGAAGAATTTCTTTTGGTGAGTTTTCACTCTCCTTATTCTCGAGGTTTGAATTGACTTATCTAGTTTTCTAGTGGCGTCGTTCTTTCCTTGTTTTGAACTTATCATCCTCACGGGTGTGGCGTTCATCTACCTATACCGTTGGTTCCTATCTCGCTAGGTAGTGGGTCTCGGTTTTATTTCGAAATATCATACCGTCGGTTCCTATCTCACTAGATAGTGGGTCTCGATTTTATTTCGAAACTCCTTCTATCAATTTGAAACCTATAAGATTCGGGTCTTTAATTTTTATTAAAGGTTCTTTCTTGTTTCAAATTCCGAAACTCCTTCCATCAATTTGAAACTTATAAGATTCGGGTCTTTAATTTTTATTAAAGGTTCTTTCTTGTTTTAAATACGTATCCATTCAACCTATCACCTATCCTTATTTATTTTTGAAGATATTATTTTTTCAACAAAATTATCCCTTTGTTAGTTGAACGAGAAACTGTCTAATTTACGATCGGGCAACATTAACGATTCGTCTCCTAACCCGAGACGGCCCGTTATCATTTTCGTAACAGTTCTTTAAATCTTTCCCACACCTTATACAAGGACTCGTCATCTATTTGTTAGAAAGTAGTGATCTCATTCCACAACTTAGCATTCTTGCTAGGTGAGAAATATTTTATAAGGAATCATTCTGCTAATTCTTGCCATGTAGTGGCAATGAGTTCAACTGGGCCTGAGCTCTATCCCTTAGTGAGTATGGGAACAGTTTTAATCTTAATGCATCCTTGGGTACTCCAGCTAACTTGAAGGAATCACTCACCTCCATAAACAATTTGAGGTGAATGTGAGGATCTTCAATAGGCATTCCACTGAATTGACCCTCTATTTAAAGCATCTAGAACATGACTGGCTTCAGTTCAAATTGTTGTTCCTCAATTTTGTGTCTCCTAATACACATATTTAGCTAATGAAACAATGGCACGACGTACTATCTTAAGGCTCTATCCCTATCATCAGCAATAAGGATGGGATTTTGAGCATGATTTGCTCCATTTCCTTAATTCTTGTTTTAATTTTCAAAATTCATCTCTTCGGTCCTCTTTTTGAGTTGTTTGTCTTCTTCTTTGCCAAAAAATCATTTCAATTTTAGGGTCTTCCAGGAGTAAGTCGATAATTCGATCAATACTAACAAAAAAATTGAAATAATCACAGAAAAATTAAAATTTAAAATTTTAAAAATAATGTATTTAAAAGCATCCCCGACAACGATGCCAAAAATTTGAAACGACGGAAATGTGCAAGTGTACACAATCGTTTCAAGTAATAAAGTGACAAGAATGTCGAGTTATAGTACCCATAGGGATTGTGCAAGAAAATATTTATGAAATGTAAGAATTAAACAAATTGATGAGGAAAAATATATTGGTTTATAAGAGGTGATCTAAAACTAAAACTAATTTAACTAAGTGATTATCTAAGAAAATAAAATTCCAATGCATGTTTTCTAAAAATGAGTTTAATGAATATGACATGAATCTGTTGGATCAATTTTATTCTTTAACTCAGAATTATTAAAACTATGTTTGTGTTGTTACAAATAATTTCACGGCTCAGTTACTTACTAAAACCCATTAATCTCTTGAATATATCTCTATGTCAATTCAAACAATTAATCAAATTTTTATAAGCAAATATAAGATTAAGTAAGGTAACAATTTAATATCGTTGCGAATATATCTCTATATTGGAACAATTTAATCACAATAATCTTACAAGTTATGTAAGGCTAATGTATTGTTTAATATCGTCGCGAATTTAATCCTCAACTACCTTAGAAGATTAAACATGCACCAATTATATATTGTGTCAATTAATTACAATTTCAATCTATTTAATAATTAATTCAATTTTTACCTTACAATTAAAATGCAAGCATAACATAAATATGATTTTATTTAATTGAACAATTTACTTAAGCCTAACAACAACACAAACACATTTTTAAAAATCTAAGTCGAAGTAATGCAATTAATCTAATACGAAAGAAATTTAAGTCATTTTAATTAATTGAAGAACGATAACAAAAATATTCATGTTCATGATCACAACATAAACGGGAAAAAAATAAAGATAAGGGAACTAGAAAACAAATCTGGTGTTTCTACGAAGCCAGATTAGTGTGCTTCTCTCTTCTCTGCTCGTTCTTTTGATCCAAGACCTTCACGAACACTTGAATGCTACTACTCCAAGGGGCCTGCTAGCTCTTTTTGAATAGGAAAAATTGACAAGAGAAGGAAGACAAAGAAAATGGGAAAACAAGAAAAGGAATGGAAAAGAGAAGTGGAGAATGATGCATGAAGTGAGGGACGCAAAATGAGGAAGTGATGGGGGCTTTTTATAGTGGGAGATGGAAGCTAAAAGTAGCAGCCAGTCCCCCTTCCCATGGTCGGCCATGCTAGGTGGAAGGAATGGTTGACTCAAATTTGTTATTTTTAACTTGTAGCTAAAAATAGAAGGCATGAAAAGGAGAGGGGTTTGAATGGCATTTAGAAGGAGTTCAATGGCTGTTTTGCAAGTTTAAAAATAAGCTAAAATAAGCTGATTGAGTCAGCTATATGGGACAACTTGGGCTACTCTTTTGGGATTGTCCATCCTCCCTCTTTACTTGCTCAATTAAGCCTTTTCCTCTAATTCGAGCTGCCTGCTTTTTCCCGATAAAATAAAATTGAACCAATTGATTTGAGGAAGTAAAAAAATGTAAATTTAAGTCCTCCATGGCTTTTAATTCATCACCTTGTGCTCCCAAGGTGCCTCGTGAATTAATCCTTCCGAGGTGACTGTCGAGCTGATTTTTCACCCTTTGTGCAAAACTGTTGAAAATAGATCAAATTGTGAAAATTTATTATAAAAATAATTAAAATTCAATATGTTTCATAAATCAAGTACTATTTAATTATTTTCTATTGAAGTACGAAATTTGACAAAAAAATACTTAGAAACTGCATGAATTAGTGCTCAAAAGGTGCTTAAAAAGTCTTTATATTCTTGTGTTTCCATGATGTCGCAACAAAATTCAAGTATGACAAGGACAATAGAATGGTAAGAGGTCACATGTTAAGCCACATGGCTTGAAACACCCCAAACCAGGCCCACGAGTCTTGACTGAATCTGGTATGTTCCTTGAGTAAAACGGTTCAAAACTTATTTGTTTCTTAGGAAAAATTCGAGTGGATTTGAAGAAAAATTTGTGTTGAATTCAATTGAAAACATTGTTATATTTTTTTTTTTTTTTTGAAATCAGGGATTTATTAAAAACCTTGTTTTTAAATCAGAAGACATGCCGAATTTGTTAAAGATTTATCTTTAAATTGGAAATCATTTGTATTTAGATGTCAAACATTTGAAGGTTTATTTTAAGAAAGATTACTTAAGCGTTAATTTAATAAAATTTGTATCGTACCAAAATAATTAAAATGCAAGCGTAAACAGTTCATACTATGGCCTTATTACATCAAAACAAAACCCGAATAAATCCAAATACGAAAAAGAAAGTAGAAAGTCCAAATTAAAAATAGACTCTGAGCTGAGCATGGCCACCACTAAGCTCCCGCCGACCCGGTCCATTACTGAGCGTCACCTAAAAACATATCCCACAAAGGGGTGAGTCAAACAGACTCAGTGTATAACAACCACTCTAAGTCCTAATGATTCAGGCATATCAGATCATACATATACATATCACAATTTACAAATAATGATGCATTCTCGAACCCAAACCTAGGTACCATCCGCTACACATCACCCGTACCAACCATCACACCGTGGGGACTACTAAGTCAACCCTCCATCCGCTACACATCATCAAAGGCAGTCGCTGCAGACGACGTGCTCATCGCCCTAATATATATTGTGGCATCGCCACCTGATAAAAGTTTGTGACATGAGTCACCACATTCAGATTATGTGACCGAAGTCACCACATTCAGATATTTGTGGTATAAACCACCAGATCACTTCCCCTTTCCATATAACCCATATGCCCCATGTCATACAAATATGCATAAACCATGTCATATTTCTTATTCACATTCTTATAATTTCACATATGTGCTGTACAGATCATATTATACTCATAGTAGGAGTAGGTTTACGTACGTGAGTACTTTGTACCATTGCATGGTACCTTACCCATATCTTTCACATTCTTAATAACACATGCATTAAAACAATACCATAAATCTATTAAGACTTAGAGTAGGGCTACACACCTGGTATACTTATCGAGTTCACTTCAAATCCCGAAAGTCTGATCTATTGCTTTAGATCTCAAGTTCCTACATTCGGCCAACACCTAGTATTTTAGCAAAAGCCTATTCGGCTATACAATCAAATCCCGAAGGATCACTGTAACCAAAACCCTTACCTTGCTGCCGATTTGATTACTCATCAAATCTCGAAACTTTGTAGTGTTTCTTCCTTGAAATCGGCTAGCACTAAATCACTTCATAGGTTAGTTTTCGGCTTTTGAATAAGTACGAAACAGATCTAAGTCACTAAATAGGGCCTTGGCCGAATATCTTAAGCACTTACCTTGTGGATCTAAATCCCGAAATATCACTTGTCCTTAGTCCCTGTCGAAATCCCTATAGACATGTGTTAGATCCAATCTAACATTTAATCACAAACATGGCCTTTGGCCGAATACCACATGACTTACCTAGATCCTTAAAATCTCGAAGATCTCCTCCTTCAAGTTTTCAGCCAAAGAACATGAATAGAATTAGTCCTTAAGTTTCGGCTAAAAAGAAAAGAAAGGAAATTGAATAGCATTAAATTTTACCCTTAGTATTGTAGTCGACGGCACCCTTGCTTAAATCTACAGAGATGTTCGGCAATGAAGGTTAGGTAGTGATCAACAAGTTTCGGCTTTTGATACTATGAAGAAATCGGCTAGGGGTTACCTTTAGTGTTCGGCTCTTGGAGAATCAAAAAGAAAAAGAGAAGAGAGTGTATGAGACTTAGAGAGAATCGGCAATGGTGGATTTTGAGAAAGGAATATTCGGCTTTGGTCAAATGAAGAGGAAGGGAAGAAGAAAGCAGAGAAAATTAGTTGATCTCCTAAGGATTTTCGGCACAAGTGAGGTAAGTGAAGAGAGAGTTAAGTTTCGGCACCCCTAAGCTATCTTTAGCCGAAAATGTTATCAAGAAAGTCCCTAGGCCGGCCAACTCTACTTCCCTTATCAGCTTCCTCCTTTTTCTCCTCTTTTCTCTCTTTTTACCCATTCAAAAATAATTCAAAATAAATCATCATTTATCCTCCACCTTAGCCGAAATTTAAAGGATTTGACCACATCTAAAGCTCATCTAAATGAAGTCCCTATGCCGTCCACCTCTCTCCCTTTTTGCCGAAAATAAAAGCCCCAAAATGTTGCTTCCTCTGTGACTCGAACCCAGGCCCATTTGTACATGCTTGTGGTGTCACTTACTGGGCTTTTAAGTGGCGCCTCCTTGCCACTTTAACAAGCTGATTTTTGTGTTATATTTCACCTACAATTTCTCTTGAGGCCTCCTCTGCCTAGCTTCCTTTTTTTTTAAACTTAAAATCTGATAATTTCTAAAGCACTCTCCTATTTTCTAAAGTTCACAAAATTCATACAACACATTCATAACACACAAAGGCATGCTTTCACATATATTTAAGCACAAATGCATAAGCCCAAAATCCTGGATATTACAGTTCTACCCCTCTTAAAATAATTTCGTCCTCGAAATTACCTAGCTGAAATAAGTGAGGGTATTGCTGTCGCATTGCTTCTTCTGGCTCCCACGAAGCTTCCTCCGATCCATGATTATGCCATAACACTTTGACTAAAGGAACTAATTTCCTTCGTTGCACTTTCACATCTCGTTCCAAAATCTGAATTGGCTCCTCTTCGTAGGACAAATCTGGCCTTAGCTCTACCTCTTCAACCGGTACTACATGAGATGGATACGATCGGTAACGATGTAGCATAGAAACATAGAATACGTCGTGCATCTGCTTCAATTCCAAAGGCAACTCTAACTGGTATGCCACTGGTCCAACTCGCTTCAATACCCGATGAGGTCCTATAAACTTGGGACTTAACTTCCCTTTGTGACCAAATCTCATCACCTTCTTCCAAGGCGAGACTTTCAGAAATACTTTATCTCCCACATCGAATTCTATTTCCTTTCGCTTAAGGTCTGCATACGACTTCTGCCTGTCAGATGCCTCCTTTAACCGTGCCCGAATTACTTCAACCTTCTCCTCAGATTCTGCCACAATCTCTGGACCCAAAACCTGACATTCCCCTAATTACGTCCAACACGTAGGAGTGCGACACCTCCGTCCATACAATGCTTCATACGGTGCCATCCAAATACTGTCTTGATAGCTATTGTTGTATGCAAATTCTGCTAAAGGCAAATACTCTTCCCAACTTCCTCTGAAGTCTATTACACATCTCCTCAGCATATCCTCTAACACTTGGATTACTCGTTCAGATTGACCATCCGATTGTGGATGAAAAGCCGTAGTGAAATCCAATCTGGTGCCTAAAGCCTGATGTAGAGCTTTCCAAAATCGAGACGTAAACCTTGGATCCCTGTCAAACGATCCACTATCACCTATACCGAGTCCTTCTTAGTAGGCGTAAGGGGAAGCCTACTAACGAAGTCCATGGTGATTCTCTCCCATTTCCACTGCGGAATCATTATCGGCTGAAGCAATCCTGACGGAACATGGTGTTCAGCCTTGACTTGCTGACACATCAAGCATTTGCTGACAAATTCGGTAACTTCTCGTTTAGACCAGGCCACCAAAACTGTTCCCTTAGATCTCTGTACAACTTAGTACCTCCAGGATGCATAGCATAAGGGCTACTATGCGATTCCTGAAGAATTATCTGGCTTAGCTCCTCATTCTTCAGCATACAGACCTTACCCTTGAAACACAATAGTCCCTCGTCATTAATACCATAATCTTCCAACTCTCCATTCTGCACTTGCTGTAACTTAGCACTTAAATCCTCATCCACCAACTGACTTTCTTTTACCTCATTCAACCATGTCGGCTTGACTTGCAACTCTGCTAACAAACTTCCGTCGTCATACAAGCTTAGATGTGCAAACATCGCCCTCAGATCTGACACGACTTTCTGACTTAGGGCATCTGCCACTACATTCGCCTTGCCCGGGTGATACTCTATAGAACAATCATAATCCTTCAATAACTCCACCCACCTTCACTATCTCAGATTCAACTCCTTCTGAGTCAACAGATACCTAAGACTCTTGTGGTCTGTATAGATCACTGACTTCTCCCCATAAAGATAATGCCTCCATACCTTAAGAGCAAAGACCACTTCCACCAATTCCAAATCATGCGTCGGGTAGTTAACCTCGTGTGGCCTCAATTGTCGAGACGCATAAGCGACTACCTTCCCGTCTTGCATCAGAACACCTCTTAATCCTGTGTGAGAAGCATCACAATACACCACAAAATCCTTCCCTGCCTCCGGTTGAATCAAAACCGGAGCTTCAGTCAGAACCCTCTTAAGCTTCTCAAAGCTCTCCTGTTGCTTCTCTGTCCATACGAAAGGTACTTCCTTTCTCAACAACTTCGTCAGAGGCGCGGCTATCGATGAGAATCCTTCTACAAACCTTCTGTAGTAACCTGCCAATCCCAAGAAACTACGAACCTCAGCCACAGATTTAGGTGGTTTCCAATCTAATACTGCCTCAATCTTTCGAGGATCCACCCTTATTCCTTCTGCAGACACCACATGCCCTAAGAATGCAACCTCCTTAAGCCAAAATTCACACTTGCTGAATTTAGCATAAAGCTTCTTCTCCCTCAACACTTGCAACACAACCCGAAGATGCTCATCATGCTCCTCCTCAGACTTGGAATATACTAGGATGTCTTCTATGAACACAACGACGAACCTATCCAAGTAAGGTTGAAAAACCCGGTTCATCATATCCATGAATGCGGCTGGGGCGTTCGTCAGCCCAAACGGCATTACTAAGAACTCATAATGGCCGTATCTTGTTCGGAAAGCTGTCTTATGGATATCTGCCTCCTTCACCCTAAGCTAATGATATCCAGACTATAGATCTATCTTTCAGAATACCGCGGCCCCCTTAAGCTGATCGAACAAGTCATCTATCCTTGGCAATGGATACTTGTTCTTGATGGTTAGCTTATTCAACTGACGATAATCTATTCACATACGCATAGTTCCGTCCTTCTTCTTCACAAACAAGGCCGGTGCTCCCCACGGAGACACACTGGGTTGGATAAACCCACGATCAAGTAGCTCTTGGATTTGAGCCTTGAGCTCTACCAACTCCTTTGGTGCCATCCTGTACGGGGCAATTGACACAGGAGCTGTTCCCGGCAGCAAATCAATTCCAAACTCCACCTCCCTATCCGAGGGTATTCTAGGTAACTCCTCCGGAAACACATCTTCAAATTTTCTTACAGTTCTAACTCCACTAACTCCCCCTTCTTTTGTATCCAATGCACTAACAAAAGTCAAGAAGGCCTTGCACCCTTTTCGAACCATTTTATCAGCTTTCAGTGCTGAAACTACATTAGACAAGTAGTTTCTTCTTTCTCCTACCATAGTTATCACCTCATCCTCCGGAGTCCTTAACTCCATTCGCTTAGCTGCACAATCCAATATAGCCCGATGTTCCACTAGCCAGTCCATACCAAGTATAAGATCGAATTCTCCGAAGGGTAGTTCCATTAAGTCGGCAGAAAATGTCACTCCCTGAATCTCTAGAGGTACACTCCGAAAGATCTTATTCACCACTACAGTTTGGCCTAATAGGCTTACTAAAGTCATCTCCTTATCAGATAGTTCAGAGGCTATACCTAGAGTTTCAACTACTCTACATGCAACATAAGAATGGGTCGAGCCCACATCAATCAAATCAAAATAAGGCTTGTTTGTTATAAGGAACGTACCGGTTATGACGTCTGGCGCGTCTCCATCCTCCCTCCAGCGAACCGCATACACTAGACCCGGCTGTCTTGCCTCTATATTACCGATACCTCTGCCAGGTGCTCCCTGTCCTCTTCCAGCACCGTTACCTCTACCATTCAAACCACGACCTCTCTGCGGCTGCTGTCCACCTCTACCAGCCTGGTTAACACCCTGACCTGTCGGTCGGCTCCCATCTATCTTAATAGGACAGTCCTTAATCATGTGATCCTTAGATCCACACTTAAAACATCCTCCCGTCTTCTTCCAACACTTTCCTAGATGCATCTTACACTGGTACAAGTACGATATTGCCCTCCTGTACTAGCCTGCTGACCTCGAGGCCCATCAACTCTAGGCCTCTTCTGCACATTCTCAGACGATCCTGACGATCCAAAACCTCTTTTCTGCATGTTTCGATCCGTATTTTGCCTTACAAAGTCCTTAATTCCTTCAGCTACTTTAGCCTTCTATACCAATGCAGAAAACTCCAGCTCCTAATGTGGGGCTATTAACAACCTCAGGTCATCCCTTAGTCCGTCCTCAAACCGGACACATTGCTCATGCTCCATAGCCACTACTCCTCGAGCATACTGGCTCAACCTTAGGAATTCAGCTTCGTTCTCTGCTATAAATTTATTCCCTTGAACCAGCCCCAAAAATGCCTTCCTCTGCGCATCAGTGTAACGCGTGCCGACATACTTCTTCTGATACGCCGCCTTAACATACTCCCAAGTAAGATCCTCAGCTGTGGCACCATCCCGAACTGTGAGCCACCATTGATATGCTTCATCGCATAGCAGTGCCACCATTCCTTTCAGTTTCTCTTCAGGGGTCAGATCCAGCTCATTCATAATTCGCTCTGTCGCCTCTAACCAATACTCAGCCGTACTGGGTGCCACGCCGGATACGCCACGGAATACCTCAACTCTGTTGGCTCGGAGTCGCTCAGGTACTGATTTTCAAGCTCTCATATTTCCACCTGCTCCAGCCACCATCTCAAGAACTCGCAGTACCGCCTGCGATACTGCATCATCCCCTGCCTGATCTTGCTGCTCAACACCAACAGCTGGTGGTGGGGGTGGTGGTACCTCATTCTCAGACCCTTGACCCGATCTAACGGGTTCCGACACAGTCATTCTGCCTCTACCACGTCCTCGCACATTACGACCATGTCCCCTAGAGCTTATTTCTACGATCGCGCTTTAATCTGATTACAAAGTTTTATGTATTAGCCTTTGTTCCACTGATTATCCGCGAACAATTTTATGAAAAGAAGTTTAATAGTAGTTCTTTCGATCATTCAGAGTTTCAAGTCTTCTATCCTAATACAGAGAAGTACATCCATTCAGTAGCATCTACCACACACATTCATCATTCAAACATTGTTGTCTGTTCCTACCCCAGGGGTATTTTCGTAATTTGTCCTACAAGGGTATTTTGGTAATAAACTAGGGTCAATTTGAAAAATCTCTATAAATCAAAGGTATTTCAAAATTTGCAAAACTTAGGGTTATTTTTGAGAATTTGTTTTCCAAATCGGTGATGTTGCAGAAATTTTAGAAATCGGGACTATTTTGGTAATTTGTAAGTCAGGGGTATTTTAGTAAATTTTCCCAAATCAAGGTATTTTGATATTTTACAAAATAGGGTTTTTGGATATTTTTGTAAGGTAAGCAAATCTTAGTAAAAAAATCGAGGGTAGTATGGTAATTTAAGATTTTTCAAACCAAGGGCATTTTAGTAATTTACAACCAGGGGTATTTAGGTAATTTTGTAAATTGGGAATATTTTGGAAAATTTTTCAAAAAATAATTTTCTCAATTCAAAAGGGTAGTTTGTTGATTTTTAAAACTAGGGTTTTTATAAAAATATGGCTAGTCCCTTTCGGGTTTTAGTTATTGAGTTTAGCCCGTGAGTAAGTCCTCTTGGTTAGGGTGAACCGTTACTATGCACCAGGTAGGATTCGAGCGAAGAGGAGGTGAGTCGCAAGGACTGCTTAAATAGCAGGCTCTTCTTGAATCCAATCCTAGACATGCGCACAATGGTTGCCACACCCTAACTCGGCGACTAAGCCACAGGTTTGTTTAATTAGGCTTTAAGTTTTATGTAATTCTTATGTTGGGGAAAACTAATCCTAGGGTTCAAGTACTTCATACACTAATCTACATTCCCATTCTAACCTTATACAAATCATACTATAATCCACACAACAGTTAAGGGTACTTACCTAGTGGACTTCGGGTCGGAGACTTAGGTGCCATGCCAGAAAAACCTGCTTATTCACAAAGTTGTTCACAAAACTTGTTTGGGCCTTACTTTAAAAACGTTATGAGCTTTAAACCCAAGGCCTAGAGTTTAAAATTGGACTCTGATACCAAGCTAAAACACCCCAAACCCGGCCCACGAGTCTTGCCCGAATCTGGTATGTTCCTTGAGTAAAACGGTTCAAAACTTATTTGTTTCTTAGGAAAAAATCGAGTGGATTTGAAGAAAAATTTGTGTTGAGTTCAATTGAAAACATTGTTATATTTTTTTTTTGAAATCAGGGATTTATTAAAAACCTTGTTTTTAAATCAGAAGACATGCCGAATTTGTTAAAGATTTATCTTTAAATTGGAAATCATTTGTATTTAGATGTCAAACATTTGAAGGTTTATTTTAAGAAAGATTACTTAAGCGTTAATTTAATAAAATTTGTATCGTACCAAAATAATTAAAATGCAAGCGTAAACAGTTCATACTATGGCCTTATTACATCAAAACAAAACCCGAATAAATCCAAATACGAAAAAGAAAGTAGAAAGTCCAAATTAAAAATAGACTCTGAGCTGAGCATGGCCACCACTAAGCTCCCGTCGATCCGGTCCATTACTGAGCGTCACCTGAAAACATATCCCACAAAAGGATGAGTCAAACAGACTCAGTGTATAACAACCACTCTAAGTCCTAATGATTCAGGCATATCAGATCATACATATACATATCACAATTTACAAATAATGATGCATTCCCGAACCTGCACCTAGGTACCATCCGCTACACATCACCCGTACCAACCATCACACCGTGGAGACTACTAAGTCAACCCTCCATCCGCTACACATCATCAAGCGCGATCAGCTGCGAGACGACGTGCTCATCGCCTCTTATATAAATTGTGGCATCGCCACCGAATAAAAGTTTGTGACATGAGTCACCATATTCGATTATGTATGTGACCAAGTCACCACATTCGAATATTTGTGATATAAACCACGGATCACTTCCCTTTCCATATAACCCATATGCCCCATGTCATACAAATATGCATAAACCATGTCATATTTCTTATTCACATTCTTATAATTTCACATATGTGCTGTACAGATCATATTATACTCATAGTAGGAGTAGGTTTACGTACCTGAGTACTTTGTACCATTGCATGGTACCTTAGCCATATCTTTCACATTCTTAATAACACATGCATTAAAACAATACCATAAATCTATTAAGACTTAGGGTAGGGCTACACACCTGGTATACTTATCGAGTTCACTTCAAATCCTAAAAGTCCGATCTATTGCTTTAGATCTCAAGTTCCTACATTCGACCAACACCTAGTATTTTAGCAAAAGCCTATTCAGCTATACAATCAAATCCCGAAGGATCACTGTAACCAAAACCCTTACCTTGCTGTCGATTTGATTACTCGTCAAATCTCGAAACTTTGTAGTGTTTCTTCCTTGAAATCGGCTAGCATTAAATCACTTCACAGGTTAGTTTTCGGCTTTTGAATAAGTACGAAATAGATCTAAGTCACTAAATAGGGCCTTGGCCGAATATCTTAAGCACTTACCTTGTGGATCTAAATCCCGAAATATCACTTGTCCTTCGTCTCTGTCGAAATCCCTATAGACATGTGTTAGATCCAATCTAACATTTAATCACAATACATGGCCTTTGGCCGAATACCACATGACTTACCTAGATCCTTAAAATCCCGAAGATCTCCTTCTTCAAGTTTTCGGCCAAAGAACATGAATAGAATTAGTCCTTAAGTTTCGGCTAAAAAGAAAAGAAAGGAAATTGAATAGCATTAAATTTTACCCTTAGTATTGTAGTCGACGGCACCCTTGCTTAAATCTACAGAGATGTTCGGCAATGAAGGTTAGGTAGTGATCAACAAGTTTTAGCTTTTGATGCTATGAAGAAATCGGCTAGGGGTTACCTTTAGTGTTCGGCTCTTGGAGAATCAAAAAGAAAAAGAGAAGAGAGTGTATGAGACTTAGAGAGAATCGGCAATGGTGGATTCTGAGAAAGGAATATTTGGCTTTGGTCAAATGAAGAGGAAGGGAAGAAGAAAGCAGAGAAAACTAGTTGATCTCCTAAGGATTTTCGGCACAAGTGAGGTAAGTGAAGAGAGAGTTAAGTTTCGGCACCCCTAAGCTATCTTTAGCCGAAAATGTTATCAAGAAAGTCCCTAGGCCGGCCAACTCTACTTCCCTTATCAGCTTCCTCCTTTTTCTCCTCTTTTCTCTCTTTTTACCCATTCAAAAATAATTCAAAATAAATCATCATTTATCCTCCACCTTAGCCGAAATTTAAAGGATTTGACCACATCTAAAATGAAGTCCCTATGTCGTCCACCTCTCTCCCTTTTTGCCGAAAATAAAAGCCCCAAAATGTTGCTTCCTCTGTGACTCAAACCCAGGCCCATTTGCACATGCTTGTGGCGTCACTTACTGGGCTTTTAAGTGGCGCCTCCTTGCCACTTTAACAAGCTGATTTTTGTGTTATGTTTCACCTACAATTTCTCTTGAGGCCTCCTCTGCCTAGCTTCCTTTTTTTTTTTAAACTTAAAATCTGATAATTTCTAAAGCACTCTCCTATTTTCTAAAGTTCACAAAATTCATACAACACATTCATAACACACAAAGGCATGCTTTCACATATATTTAAGCACAAATGCATAAGCCCAAAATCCTGGATATTACACACACAACCATATCAATCCATCATTCAATTTTCACATATCAATTCCTGCCGATTTGGGCCCACGAGCTTGGCAAGCCCATTTAACCCCTTTTGGCCCAGTCGGCCAAATAGTGGCCCGAGACCATGAGATCGCTCTCTTAGGTGTTCCCACATGAATGTTCGCAAGTTCGTGTGGTTGCCGACGCCAATCTTTTGGCTTTTTGGCTTTTTCAGGTTTTTCAGTATTTCGGCTTTTCGAGATTTCGCCTTTTGCCGATTTGTCGTGTGTGAAGTCTATGTACGCACCTGGTTAATGCGACATGCTACACTATCCTCAACCTTGAACCTACAACCAATACCAATCTCCAATCAATACACACTTAACCAAAGTTTTTACCCAAAAATCGAAGCCTTACCATAACCCTACCGTGTGCCACCAATTCTAGTAGCCCTTCCTTAGCTACTATTCATGATTATCCCCTAGATCTACACCCACACAAATACTATCAACAATCAAGTGACTCATATTCCACACAAGTCACCCCTATAAGCCATACTTACATTCAGCCATTCACTAAACCACAACTGAGACGAGTACACTTACCACTTGCTAATGATCCTTACCACACTTGCGATCTTTGAGCCCGAATCCCACCTTTGATCCTACATCCTAGATAGCTATGAACGAGATCCGGCTTTTAACACTTGATCAACAGATTTTTGGTGGAGGAAAAGCAACAAAGAATCGGCACAAATAGGGATTTTAGCAAAAAGGTTGTCGGCAATGGAAGAAATCGATTGAGGGGGAGGAAAGAAAAAAGATGATGGAACTTAAAGAACATTTCAAAGGGATTCGACACCCCCTTTTTATAGCCAAAGCCAAAACTACCTTTCCCTAGAGTCCAATTTGGCACCAATACATCCACACCTCAATCCCCTATCTTTTCTTTCTTATCTTTACCTTAAATTTCTCTCTTGAACACTCCCTTCCAGAGTCCACTCTAGCGCCACTACATTTTTTTCCATGTGCAAAAATAAACCCCTCAATTTGCCACTCTTAAGCCTCGAACCTTGGACCTCTTCACCTAATAGTAACGCCACCTTGTAGCTCCCCAAGTGACGCCACCTTGCCACTGGACCACAAGCCCATTTGTGTCATATTTTCCCTTAATCTGTTTAAGAGGCCTAATACTTGAGACTAGGGTCCATTAAGGCAGAAATTAAATTTTTCCCTATGGTCTTCCCTATCCCTAAGACTTCAAATAATCCTCAAAGCCCACATGCCAATTGTCATTTTCTCGCTCTTTTAAAAAAATTTGAGACCCAAAGCCCAAAGCCCAATAGGCCCAAATTCAGGGCGTTACAGGATAAGAGGAAATTAGCCAACTTTTCTTTGCCATTTGTTCACATAGCAACATTAGCACAAAACTAAACTATTTTAAAAATATATTCTAGTTAAGTGCTTTTTATGTTTATATTTTAAATTTGTGGTATTTATTTTAAAAATTAACAGAAGACAATTACCAATTTGAAAAGCTACAAACTTTTCAGAAGGATAAACAGAAAATAATAAATACATATCAAAGGACATCTAAACCTGTCCTGCAAGGGGTGGGTTTCCATGTCTCATCCATTAACTCAGGACAAAGTTGGGAAACATGGTTAGTAACTTTATTTGTTAATAATGGTAAAGAACAATGTAAATGGTTAGCTATTATTTTCTAGGCAATATGGCAACATAGAAATAAGATTTATTATCAGGGTGGAAGGCAAACTGTATTTGGCCTTGTTTCCTTTATTAAACCTACTACACAGAAACTAGCAATGTTGAAACATCAATAGCAACAAATATTATGCGGAATGATAATGCATGGAATCCACCAACAATGAATGTGGTTAAAGCTAACTTTTATGCTTCATTTAATAGGCAAGACCATAGCTCGGTGGCAGTGATAATTTTTAGAGATAGTGCGGGGCATATATTGGCAGCATGTACGTACCCGAATAATTTTGTGTCTGACCCAACTACGATAGAAGCGAGAGCCTGTTTGCAAGCGGTGATAGTAGCTGAGGAATTGGGCTTTCAAAGATTAGTGGTGGAGGGAGATTCCTCGACTGTTGTAAAAAAAGTTCAGTCGCTGGAGGGGGATAAATTGAGCATAGCTCTGTTAGTAAAGGAAATCAAAGAAGGGGCTCAAAGATTTGAGAAACTCACCTTTAGATTTGTGGGTAGATCAGGGAATCAAGTAACGCATACCTTGGAGGTGGAAGATAAATGGTGGTCATCCCAGAGGGTATGGATTGAAGAGGCGTCGCGGGGGGCTGGAAAAGAGGTAGAAAGAGACAAAAGAAATCTGAGGTGGGATAGTTGAATGGGTAGGAGAAAATGATTATTGATGTCTCTGACGGTTCAGAGCTACAGAGGCCATCCTGAATGCCTAAAGAAAAAAATGGATTTTGGGATCTTGGGAAATTTTTAATTGGGGAAATGTTGGGGACTTAGGAAGCTCTTAAGGATTTAAGGAAAATTTTTAGCAGAAAACAAAAGCTCTTAGGGATTTAGGGAAAAGTTTTAGGAGAAAACACTTAGGGATTTCGGGGATGGAGTGGGGATAAAACCGGGCACAGCAAAACGACGACATTTTGCTCAAAGTCAATTTATGTTTTGCGGCGTTTCTACAATAGCGCCACTAATTGTTGATAAAACGATGTCGTCCACCTTACTGCCTATTATATTGTTGATAAAACGACGTCGTGAAGCTTAATGTCCATATATATTTGTGACGTTTTCAGGAAAACGCCACTAAATATAGACTTTTACCGGTGTTTCTGAACTAGCGCCACTAATGCTTAACAGATATTTGTGGCGTTTTACTGGAAGCGCCACTAACAAAAAGCTATAAACGACGACGTCTTGCATTCTATTGATAGATTTCTGTGGCGTTTTATTCAAAAATGCCACTAATTCATACATATTGTGGCGTTTTTTGAAAAGCGCCACTAATAACAAAGTTTCAAACGATGCCGTCTTCGAATCTGTTGATGGATTTTGTGGCATTTTTGTATAAAACGCCGGTGATTTTTAATATCATTTAATCCATATATTTTTATACTATTATTAATTAATCCAATTATTTATTATTATTAAAAATAATTAATCTAAACCATCAACCTTAAACCATTAAAACTTAAAACTTAAACCCCTAACCGTTGACCCTTAACCCCTAAACATGACCACTAACCCCTGACCCCTAATGTACCCTTAAACACCACCCCTTAAACCATAAACCCTAAACATAATCCCTAAACCCATAGTCCCTAAACACTTAACATAATAACTCTTAAAACTTAAACCTTAAATTATAACCCCTAAAACCATAAACCATAAACCATAAACCAATAACCCCTAAACCATAACCCCGAACCATTAACCCATAACCCCTAACCCATTACCCTTAAACTCCAACCCTTAAACCATAAACCATAAAGATAATCCTTAAACCCATGATCTATAAACCTTTAAATAGTAACTCTTAAACCTTGACCCATAAACTATATACCTAATTAAACCATAAAATGGCCAAATAATATAGTGTTTTAGTTTTATATTTAAGCTAAATTGATGTCTAATTAATTCATTATATTTAGGTTTTAACTTGGCTAATAGATTTTTTTTTTTTTTTGAAATTGAGTTTTAAGCGATCTAATTTAATGTATTATCTCTTTTACGTTTAAATAATTAAAACTATAATGATAATTTAACATAATAATATTAATATTATATTTTTTGCATTTATATAAGAAATTATTTAATATATAAATTTAAAATAAATATGTCATATACCCATAAATCTTTAATTTTTTTAACTAATAGTATTTTAATTTTTTTCATTTTTAACATATATTTTTCTATGTTATTTGTTTCAAATTTTTTCTATGTGTTATTAATATTTTCAAAAGATTTTAAATATTAAATTAAAAAATTTACATTTTAGTTAATATAATTAAACTAGTTAAATAATAAATAGAAGAGGATAAAAGAGTGATTGACTTTTATTACAATTTTATATTTAATTATTATATAATTCATATCAATTTTAAATAAATAATTTTTGAAACTTTGAGTAATATTTAAAAGAATTAGATACATGACATAATTTTTATATAAATTTTTTATGTAAGAAAACAAAAACAAAAAATTTCAAAATATGAAATAAAAAAGGTTTAAAAAACTATAATAATAATTTTTATATATTAAATTTCATAATATCTCTTTTACGATTATATAATGAATTATTTAATATATATAAATTAAAAAACTTAACCCCAAACCCCAGTGCATAACCCCAAATCCAAACTTCAAACCCTAAACTCTAACACTTAACCCCAAACCCTAAACTATATAATGATAATTTTAATATTAAAATTCATATTATCTATTTTACAATTATATAATAAATTATTTAATATATAAATTAAGGATAAAAATTTGAACATGTTTTAAAGAAATAAACATTGGGGTAATGGATACATATACCATTCGGGGTTATGGGAAGACAATTTCACAATAAAAGGAAGGATCGGTGAACGATGGTTGGATCCAACAGCTTCGAGGTTATGGGATTCTAGGGATTTTGCGGATTTGAATTAGGGGAAACTGATTTGAGGGATTTTGGTTTCGGGATTTTGGGAAATTTTTAATTGGGGAATTTTGGGGGACTTAGGAAATTTTGGGTTTGGGGAAATAATAATAGGGGTTATGGGATACTGAAATTAATTTTTTAGCAGAGCAGAAAAAGGCCTTGTTTTGTGTATGCAATTTCTAAATCACAAATTATAAAACAATAAACCCTAAACCATAAATTATAAATCACAACCCCTAAACTCCTAAACCCCAACCATTATCCCCTAAACCTTAAGCCACAGAACATAAACCATAAACCCTTGACCCCTAAACCCCTAAACCCCTAACCCTTAACCTTAACCCCTAACCACTAACACTTAAACCTTAATACTGTTAAACACTAATATCTTAAACCCTAAACAATAAACCCCAAATAACAAACTTTAAAGCACTAAACCCAAAACCCAAAATAACAAACTCTAAACCATAAAATTAGCATACTAAACATTAAACCCTAAATCAATTTTAATAGCTCTGTAACTTAAATGAAAACTAAATAGTTTAGTTAGCAATTTGTAACTTTTCATAATTAAGTAACTAAAATGAAACTTTCTCATTGCTTATAAGTGAATATATCAAAATAAAATATAATCCAAAACAAGAATAAGAAAAAAATATGAAAATTAAATCAGATCAAATCGAAACGAGTCCTTACACAAAAATGGCTGCTCAACTTTTAGCGGCGTTTAATGCCGCTATTGCTCAGTTTATTAGCGGCGTTTGTATAGAAACGACGCTATTGCTTAGTTTATTAGCAGCGTTTGTATAGAAACACCACTATTGCTCAGTTTATTAGCGGCGCCGCTATTGCTCAGTTTATTAGCGACATTTGTACAAAAACGCCTCTATTACTCAGTTTTTCAATGGCGTTTGGACAAAAACGCTGCTAATGCTCATTTTTTTTAGCGGCGTTTTTGTAGAAACGCCGTTATTGTTTAATTTTTTAGCAGCATTTCTGGCTATTGTTCAATTTTTTAATGGCGTTTCTACAAAGACACCGCTATTGCTCAATTTTTAAGCAAACGCCGCTATTGCACAATTTTTTTACGGCATTTTACCAGAAAATGCCATTATTGCTCAGTTTTTAGCGGCATTTTCTTGCAAACACCGCTAATGTAAAATCTTTACAGCGTTTTTTATCCAAACGCCACTAAAAACGCCACTAAAGCCCCGTTTTGCTGTAGTGAAAGTAAACATTTTTTTAACATAGTGAGTACAAACAAATATTGAGAGCTCGTTCACGGTCCCGAAGATTACAACAACGAGAAATTAATAAGTTGTTCACAGAATCATTTCATGAATGGTTAAGCCAAACGGTATGCAATTGAAGTTTTCATTGACAAGTAATAATGTTTTCTCATAACATTTATAATTACTCAATTTACTTTCGATTTAATAGGTTTGGAGTCGGAATGAAGCAAATGATGAAGTTAAATGGCTTTCCCAAGGTCCAAATAGAATAGTGAAAAGATATAGTGCCTTCCTCATCAATGGATTCAGATTTCATACAAAATATCGGGAGAGATTGAGGAGAACCCAAAATTGTGGAATTGTTGTTAATTCTTCAATTACAAGTTATGCTAGTACTATGGACAGTAATCCTGTCGAGGGGAATGTGGAGTATTACGGACTTCTTACTAACATAATTGAGTTGGATTATTATGGAAAATGGAAAGTTGTTTTATTTCGAGGTGATTGGGCTGATGTTAATACGGCTCGCGGAATTAGAAACGATCAATATGGTTTTACAATGGTGAATTTCTCTCAATTGATTCACACTAGAGAACAATTGATAGACTAGTCATATGTATTTTCTTCTCAAGTGAAACAAGTTTTTTACTTAAAAGATCCAACTAATGAAGGTTGGTAGGTTGTACTCCGAAACACCCCTAGAGACTTGTTTGACATGGGCAATGGAAGTAGAGATGACATCGTCGAAAAATCAGAAACTTTGCCTTTTCTAGAACAAAACTTAAATGAAAATATCCCTAGTACTAGTACACAATTTCAATGGGTTCGTCAGGACGTGGACGAAGATATTTACAAGTTATGATGTAGTAAGATTTTACGATTTTTTAAATATATGTAATATTATAATTTTAATATTGGTCATGTTATATAATTTAACTATTTTATATGTACTATTATTGTTGTTATTTGTTAATAAAATTTCAACTATTTTATGTGTATTGCAGGAAAAATGAGTAGAAGAAAATTACAAAATTTAAGTATTGTCCAGGATACTCCAAATTTGGAAGAAGGAAATAGTGAACAGCAGACAGCTATTGGATCTTCGAATGTGCCAGAAATAGTTGACGAGCCTGCAGAATTTCAAAGTAATGTTAAGTTTATTTTACATGCGTATAAACTTTTATTATTGCTCCTATTTCTCAATTTCAATAGAATAATATATTATTTTCCAGCTGAAAGTGGTGGGACGCGTAGAGGTCGAGGACGCACGCTATTTAAAGATTTATACGACTTAAATCCTGTCGAGCGTGTCAAAGTAAGTAGAAACAGTTATGGTCAGCCTGTTGGACCAGAAGCTCGACTGTTGGCAGGCTATTTGGGCATTATAGCACGAAATGCCAATATGTTGCCCATCAACTATGAATCATGGCATCACATGCCTGATAGCAACAAGAATCAAGCTCTTGATAATATTAAGGTAACAAAACGTGAATGTAATTTATAATATTTTGGTTTAAGTTTCATTTATATTTACTTTCTAAACTTGTGTTTTTTAAGAGAGATTTGCTCTACAGGTCTCGGATGCCTATATCAAGAAGGCATTGGGTAAAAAATGGAGAGACCATAAAAGCACTTTGAAAAAAGATTATTTCAAGAAAGACATAAGCCTCGAAGAAAAATTGCGAAATGCCCCGTCGGGAATGCTGAGGTACCAATGAGAAGATGCAGTTAGATTCTGGAATTCAAAGAAAGGAGAGGTATTACATACTTCCAAACTCTTATAAATTTTTTGGTTTATAATATTTACTATATACGTAATAATAATTTCATTATGTAGGACCGTGAGCGAGTTAGAACAAGTTGCAGGTAAAAACAAAAATTCACGCATACGGCAGGGTCGAGAAGTTTTGCTTCTGTAGCTGAGGCCGAGGTATTATAATTTATTAATTCTGTCAAATATTAATGACATTATACTATTAAATTATATTTTTACTACTACACTATAGGAAGTCTTGTCTGGTCAAAAAGTTGGACGCCTTCAGCTTTTTGACATTACGCATAGGAAGAAAGATGGATCTCCGATGACATCCAAAGCTGCAGAAATTATGGTATATTTACTTAATAAAATTTGATTTATTATAAATATTTATAATGTTTAATTATAATGGTTTAACTCGTCTTTAGTAGTTTCAAATAATGTTAAGTTATGTTGCATTCCTTTTTTATTATATATTTCGTTTTTAACTCTTTAATTGATTTATTAGGAGAAACTAAAAGATAAGAAGGTGGAGTATGAAGCGATTGCTTCGACTGATAGTTCTATTAATTTTGAGGACATTGATAACAGAATTATTAATGAAGTTTTGGGTCCTGAAAGGTATAGTCAGGTTCGATTTCAAGGATCTGGTGTTAACCCGACCCAATATTTTGGATCCAGCTCGCAGCAATACATGCCTTCCGAGAGTCAAGCTCAAGCTGAAGTTCAGAGGTTAGGAGACCAGATATCTTAGATGCAAGCGAGCACAGTTGAGCAAATTTCTCAACTTAGAGCGGAGGCAACAGTGAGGAAGGCGGAGGCAGCAGCGAGGGAGGCAGAGCAGAACAAAAAGTATGATAAACTCTAGCAATAGCTTCAGACTATGATGATGATGTTCCAGCAGTCACATATGCCACCATCTTAGACATTTGTTTTCTTGTAACTTTTAACATTATTGTAAGAAAATTTTGAATTATACTTCATTTATATAATTTATATCATATATCTTTCGTATAATTTTGTATCATTTAGATTTGCTGTTTTTGGTTGGATTTCATGATATATTTGCTGTTCTTGGTTGGATTTCATGCTATATTTGCTGTTTTTGGTTGGATTTTATGCAAGAATGGTGGGATATTGGTGAAAAATGTATGTTGCAAATCTGCCCAAATTAGCGGCGTTTTAAAAAAAAGCATCGCTAAAGACCAGGACTTTTAGCCGCGTTTTGAATAGAAGCACCGCTAAAGACTAGGACTTTTAGTGGCGTTTTCTATAAAAGCGCGGCTAAAATCCTGGTCTTTAGCGGCGTTTTTTTCAAATAAATGCCACAATTTTTAGCGACATTGTCTATAGCGGCGTTTTCCTGTAGTGTATTATTAATTATTTAAATAATATCTTAGCACCTTAAGTAAATGAGTACAATATTAAAATCAAATGATTATGACAAATTATATAGGTTATGAAATTAATTAAGGTTACACACAAAGAGAACATAAGAAATGATGAGAACATGGCGATGCACAAAAAATATACAAACACTATGTATTAATGTGTTTATATATAATCGAAAGAAAAGTAAGATTGCATCTTGTTCAAAGAAACAAGTTTAAATAAGATAGTGGATAAAGATAAATAGTAAAGAGAGTAAAGGAAGAGATAACACTCAAAGTTTGTTAACGCAGTTTGAAAACAATTCTACTCTGTCAAGTCTTATTCAATGAATGATTTATTCAACATTTGATCCATATTGGCTAAAACCCAATCTACCTTACACATGAAGCAAATTGCAACCCATAACTAGTCCCTACTTGTTACAACCACTCACCCAAAATCTCAATTACAATTAAATTCAACTTTCACAAATAATGCCTATGTGCTAAGTGCAAGAATACAAGAAATCTCAACAAGTAAATCAAAGAGATAAGCTCAAGCACTCTTCAAAGATGCCTCTTCAACATGCAAATTGTTGCCTATTTATAAGCCAAATGAGGCCGTCTTCTAGATCGGTTGTTGTAGAGATAAATACTTCAATTTGATGCATAACAATCCAATATAAAAGTCTCCAAAATGTATCCTAAATATAGCTTGATTATTCACCTAATTTCATCCACAGGACAAGGCTTAAATGATAAGGATAACACACGTTGATATCATGGTTTCCAAAATTGGTCAAATTTGATTACCATAGTTTGAGATGAAATAAAATACGTCAAGGGATTCCTTTGCTTATGGAAAAACAATCATGGAGACTCAAGTAAACGATACCAACATCCAACTTCATCTAAATTGTCCTGAAATTCTGTCCAGACTATTATTTAAATGTTTGTCTGGATTGTTGTTTAAACAAAGGAATGAATAGACAATTAAGATGTTGTTTAAATAAAGATCAAACAATCAACATTGGACAACTGTAGTCCCAATAATAATCTATAATCTATAGTACATATAATCACGAATTGGGAGAAACTTTTGAACTGACCTATATAGCCTTTTTATTCATTATATTATAAAACTTACCATTTTAAATCATTTTTGTTATTTATTAGATTTAACACATTTATAAATAATAATATTAATTTTACTAAAATATTTGGTTAAATAAATTTAGTTGATGATAAAATTTATCATGGTTATAAATAAGAATTCTGATGTATTAAAAAATTTGTTAAATTACTTTATATTTACTAAATTACTTGATAAATTTACTTGTTTAGTTTAATATAGGTTGATGTGATTAAAAAAATGATGTAAAATGAGTAAATATTCTTGGGTGAATAACCCAAATATACCAAAAAACAAATTTACGGAATTGGGCCGGTTTCAAAAAAATTTACGGAAAAGGGCCGTTTCCCCCCAAAACGCGTCCACGTCAATGCGTTTTGAGGGGAAATGCCAGCAAAGCGTGCCCCTGGGGACGCACTTTGTGCCATGTAACACCCCCAAACCCGGCCCAATTGCTACAACCGGATCTAGTATGTCACTAAGAAAAATTCTGTAAAACATGTCGTATTTTCAGAAAAGCCCAAATATATTTTTATATAAAATATGCCTTGTTTAATTAAAATAAATGATTTCAATAACTAAAAACAAAAATAAGTTAAACCCATAATAAAAGGAAATAAAACTAGTGGCCCATGGCCTTATTACATCGAAGTTTAAAATCCATTAATTAAAATACAACACGAAATAACTATTTTGAGTCTCTTTGCCAAGCCCACGTATTCTCCTGCATGGCCACCTTGCGCTCCTCTTCAGCCCGGTCCGAAACACTAGGTATCACCTGAAATGTTAATTAATAGTGTCACACCCTGAAAAATTTGAGTAATTTATTTTCTTTGTGTGCTTTGAGTAATTATTCTAGAAAGTAAAATTTTCTGATTTATTTTCGTGCTTAGTATAGTCCTGAAGGAGAATTAAATTTATTGGGATGGTATAGTATTAAATTTTGAGAAATTATTTATGGAAGTGGATTAAGTGGCTATGACACATAAATTAATTTAAGTGTCAAAGTGAAGCATAAGATGAGTTATTGGACAAGTGGTGATGGCGCATGAGCTTGTGCATGAGGTTGAAGGTTCGAATCCCATGTTTAGCATCTAGGTGAATTTTATTTTGAATTTTTATGCATATATATAGCATGTGTCGGCCAAGAGCTTTTATGGAAGGTGTTGACTTGTTATTTTTGGTTAAAATATCAATGGAATAAGGAAATTTTGAACTTAAGGAAAGGTATCAAGAGAATAAGGAAAATGTGAAGATATGATGCATGAATCAAGGAAGTATTTTTGAAACAATATCTTGGCCTAAAGACCATGTACATGGACTGCAATATGGCTATAGGGGGAGCCGAATTTTGGTGATAGTTTTGGCTAGAGTTTTAGTTTTAATTTTTGGTCATTTTTGTTTTGTGCAAGTTTTGCAAATTTTCTCAAACTCTCTCCCTTTGGCTGAATTTGTGCACTTGGTAAGCCTAGTTTCTTTTGACCATTTGCTCATTTTGTTCTACACTTTTGTGCCAATTTTGTGTTTTCTCTTTGTGCCGATTTTACCAAAACCTAAAGAGACCATTTTATTCTTTTTCTTTTCTCTCTACCAAAGCCGAATATGCACCTATCTTAAAGCTCATCTTTTTCTTTTCTTTTTCTTCTATTCACTTTGAAATCAAAGCAACATCATCACCATCTTTCTCCTATTTTATTCTTTTCAATCGAAATTCTCTTTACCTACACTTTCATGGCCGAATATTTGAGTGTTTATAGCCGATTTTTATCTTCTCTTTTCTTTGAATCTTCATAGCCAATCCTTCTTAAATCCATTCTATTCTCAAATCCTTTCTTTTCGACGTGGAATATAGGTAAGAGTTCTTTTCGTTTCGATTAGTTATTTGTGGTTAGTGCCGAATATTAATGTTGGCTTGAAGGCATTATTTGGATCAAAATAAACGCTTATTTTATTAACGCTTTATTTTGTTAAACTTTAGTGCGATAACGGAAAGTTGGAATCAAGAAGTTGTGGGTGACAAAGCGTTGGAATCGATTCTCGTGGTAAGGAAATCACATCTTTTAAACTTTAGAATTATTTCGATATCATTAGATTAATGTTCTTTGCCTTTAAAGACATTCAAAATAGGGAAGAAAAGGGCGGTGTTTAGCCTTCTAAGAAGGAGGTTACATTATTCCCCTAAGTACAAGCAAAGGGCTATTTCGAAATTCGGGATTTTCCACCGGTTGCGGACGTTCAACCGAGGAAAATCAATTGTTCAAGTCGTTCGTACTCCCAACCATTATTTGTTCGTGGATTCGATTCGGTTAGCGAACCATCGATCGGAGAAAAATCGCAAGTAGAAGTTTTACGAAAATCCAAGGGTAAATTTCTAGATCGCTATATTTAGATCGGTTTTATTGTAGATTATAGTGTTTTAATTAACACAATACGTATAGGTGTTGAAGAGCGGGAAAGTTTAGTTCTCTCCATAACCAGTGTGTAAATTCACACTCATTTTCGTTAGATTTCTAATCATAAGTATTGTGATAAAATCGTGAAAATGGTAAATCCGGAAATTTTATAGTAATTGATACTTTTGTGAAAATGCATGCAAACGGTTAAAACCGAGAAATATGCGAAAAAGCATTAAATCGATAAAATGGGCCGATAATACTCTAGTTCGATAAAATGGGCCGATAATACTCTAGTTCGATAAATGGACCGATAATACTCTAGTTCGATAAATGGGCCGTAATACTCTAGTTCGATAATTGGGCCAAAATACTCTAGTTCGATAAATTGGGCCAAAATACTCTAGTTCGATAAATTGGGCCAAAATACTTTAGTTCGAAAAAGCGGCCAAAGCCCACTAAATCGTTAAATGGGCAAATTACTAAATTATTTATTTATATGGGCCTAATGAAATGATTAATGATAAACCCACCGATGTTATGGATTAATTGAAAATCATTATATGATTATATTTTGTTATACACGCGCATAATTGCATGGGTGGGATATATGAAGAGAAGAATGGCGATTGCCAAATATCTAGTTCGGTGGCTCACTTACACAAATTCGCTCAATGCCTCTAGTTCGGTGGCTCTCCACAAATTTGGCTTAATGCCTCTAGTTCGGTGACAATGTCACAATCTAGTTCTGAGTGCACTACAAAATTATTTAAGGGCTTTAAGCCCATGTTTGGTGTGTTTGGCGGGGTGGGTTGACTTGATCCCCACAGTGTGTTGGTTGGTACGGGGGTGATAGCGGATGGATACTAGGTTGGTTTGGGAAATTCATTTTACATGCATTTTTTTATTATGTTATTTTATGATGTATGGTTGAATTTCAGTAAATGGGCTCAAGCCCAAAGATGATATCTTGACGATCCGCCCAAAAATGGTGGTAAGTGAGTTGCACACTGAGTTCTTTGTAACTCACCCAAATTTTTATTAACCATTTCAGGTAATGGAAATTGACGTGGATTTTGGCCGGAGATGACTTGGTAGAGGCCATACTACGAACTTGGGTTTTATGAACTATGACTTTATTTAAGTTTTTATTTTAATTACTATTATTGGTTTGATGTAATAAGGCCTCTAAGTATGTTTTATGGATTTTATTGTGTGGATGGTTTAAATTTTATTTCTAAACTCTTAATATGGTTTTATCTTATATATACTAAGTTTTCTTAAGAACATTGGTTTATAACAAAATTTTTGGACACTATATATTATTTTAAATTTCTTCAAAGTTTATTATCTTAAGATTTTGACAATTATATTTTGACGATAAGTTTTCAAACAATTATTTTTCTTGAAACACCAAAATTTCAAATCCTCGTACTAAATTTTTATTAAACTCGATTTTCAAAAGTTTTTGTAGCATTAATTTATCGTAAATCTTGAAAAGAAACGAAAATATGTTTGGTGTGACAAACCAAATCTCGCCCAAACGCATAGACCGGGTTTGGGGTGTTACATTTAGTGGTATCGAGCCCGCTTTTAAAACTCTACTGTGGTTTGGGTTCGATAATGAAATCTGCTTTGAAAAATAATTTAAATATCTAGACTTTTGATTTTAAAGGTAGTATGGCACCATGAGCATCCCGCGCCAAGTCAAGTAAGTATCTCAGATACCGATTGTCATTACGATTATGATATGATTATAAGAAACACTCTAGAACTTCTAGTTTTAGGTGTTAAAACCGTAGAGATTGAGACAATAGGATATTGTTGCGAAAACATTCTATCTCTTTCATATCATAAGACATCGTTAATAAACAATCAAAAATATTATTCTCGATTCATAAAACTCTTAACCGATTAAATCGAATTAGTCGCTATGAGCACTAGAGGGCGTGGTCGTGTGACGCGCAGCGCGGCGTGCCGTGGTAGAGGACGAGGTGTTAGGGCGTAATCGATGTGCCGGTCATATGCCGAAATGGATGCACTGCGCGCACTCGAGAGTGAGACGGATCGCACGACCATATGGAAGAGGATAATGCCGCGTGACACGAGCAATGCCGCGAGTACTTGAAAAGGGTCATTGATCTGAATCGACCAACACCGTGAGTCGATATCGGAGCGATCAAATCCAGTGGAGCCGAGGTTTTCAAGAGGTGTCTCTGGTGTAGCTCCCAATGTCGCTGAATATTGGCTTGAGGCGGTAGAGCGAATTATGGACGATCTTGAGTGCACGGTGGAACAAAAGTTAAGAGGAGCGTATCTTTGTTGAGAGACGCTTACCAATGGTGGCTTACTATCCGAGAAGGCACCGATGTCGCTTTGGTTAATTGGGAGTTCTTTAAGGCTTCCTTTCAAGGGAAATATGTGGGAACAAGTTATGTGGATGCCCGAAGGAAGGAATTTTTGAACCTGGTGCAAGGAAATAAGACGGTGGCAAGATATGAGGTCGAGTTCTTACGCTTTGAGTCGCTATGCTCGAACGATAGTGGCAACGGACCATGAGCGCCAGTGTGCGCTTCGAGGGACGGTTTGAAAGACGAGTTGCGGGTTCTCGATAGCCCCACAACAAGTTAGAACTTTTGCCGCTCTTGTAGAGAAGGCCAAGATAGCCAAGAAGAGGCTAAGAACTCGAACGCCAAAACCGGAGCAAGTTCGAGGCAAGAGAGATCTCAAGAATTCGGGTTCTTCGAGAAGGTTTTAAGAGGTCTCGGACGATGAATCACCAAGGTAGGATACCGTAGTCGTTAATCGTCAGTCGAGATCGTGGCCGATGTGGGAAAAGGCATTCGAGAATGTTGGAGGAAGACGGTGCTTGCTATAAAATGTGGATCGACGGAGCATCAATATAGGAGTTGCCTCGACGTATGGATACAACTCAAGAAGTTCGTACTACATCGATGCACCACCGGCAGAGGAGCTCAAGAACCACCGAGAGGTCGTGGACCGGTCGTGGTGGTAATGGAGCCGGGCGTGGTCAAGGTGCGCCGGTCGAGGCAATGGTCCTAGAAACAACGCGACGCAAGACACCAGGATCGTGTATGCGGTCGACGCCGTGAGGATGGCAATGCACTGATGTGATAATCGCACGTTCTTCATTTCGATGTACCCGTTATTGCCTTAATAGATATTGGTTCTACTCATTCGTATGTTGCTAGCACCATAATCGAAACTTGAAATTAGACTCAAATTTCCGATAATGAGATGAGGGTGATTAGTCCCTTAGGTCGATCGGTGGTGGTTAATAAACTGCTTTAGAGACGTGCCCTTTAGTTATTCAAGGAGAAACATTCTTGGCAAATTTGATGGAATTGCCTTTTGGCGAATTCGATATCATTCGGGCATGGATTGGTTGGTTAAGCACCGCGCAATTGGACCGTCTTTGAAAAGCGGATGTTGATAAGAACTGTGGAGGATAAGGAGATAGTTATGATAGGCGGCGGAGAAATTTCTTGGCAAACGTGATTTCTGCGTTAAAGGCGAGAAGTTGGTACGAAAAGGATATGGAGCATTTTTAGCATTTATTAGTGCTTTAGATGCCAAAGAGTCATCGATGGAAGATGTGAGAACGGTGAAGGAATTTTCGATGTTTTTCCCCAAGAACTTCCCCGTGTACCTCCGATCGGAAGTGGAATTTGGTATTGAGCTTTTGCCCGAATCGCTCCAGGTGTCCATTGCTCCTTATAGAATGGCACCGAAGGAGTTGTCGGAGCTTAAAGCCCAAATTCAAGAACCGCTAGATCGGGGTTTTATTCGACCGAGTGTGTCTCCGTGGGAGCACCGGTTTTGTTTGTTAAGAAGAAAAATGGGTCAATGCGTATGTGTATTGACTATAGGCAATTGAATAAGTGACGATCAAGAATCGGTAACCTCTGCCGAGGATTGACGACTGTTTGATCAATTGAAGGGAGCTCGCTTTCTCCAAGATTGATTTAAGGTCGGGTTACCACCACTTAAGGTGAAAGAAGCGGATATTCACAAGACAAATGTTCAAACCGCTACTTACACACTATGAGTTTTTGGTGATGCCGTTTGGGTTGACCAATGCACCACCAGCATTTATGGATATGATGAACCGGTCTTTCAACCATTCTTAGATTGGTTTGTAGTGGTATTCATAGATGACATTCTGGTTTATTCGAGGAGCGAAGAAGAACATGACTCGCATTTGCGCGGATTGTATTGCAGTGCTTGAATAATCATTGTATGCCAAATTCAAGAAATGTGAATTTTGGTTAAGAGAAGTGACTTTCTTGGGTCATGTTGTATCACCAGAAGGAATAAGGGTGGATCCTCGGAAGATTGAAGTCAGTATTGGATTGGAAACCACCAAGTCGGTGAGCCGAGATTCGAGAGTTTCTTGGGTTTACCGGATATTATAGACGCTTTGTTGAGGGGTTCTCGCTGATTGCCGCGCACCTCTAACTAAGCTTTTACTAAGAAGGAGTGCCGCTTGTATGGACCGATAAGCGGCAAGAAAGTTTTCGAGCGATCAAGAAGGTTTTAACTAAGCCACGGTATTGATTCAACTCGAGGTCGGAAGGAGTTTACGATTTATTGTGACGCGTCACATACGGGTTTAGGTCTGCGTATTGATGCAAAGTGGGAAAGTTGTAGCTTATGCTTCTCGTCAATTGAGACCGCACGAAGTGAACTACCCTACTCATGATTTGGAGTTAGCAGTGGTGGTGTTTGCCTTAAAGATTTGGAGGCATTACCTTTATGGTGAAAAGTCTATCATCTTTACGGATCACAAGAGTCTTAAGTATCTTCTTACTCAGAAGGAGTTAAACTTGAGACAACGGAGATGGGTGGAGCTGTTAAAGGACTATGATTTCTCTATTGAGTATCATCCCGAAAGGCTAATGTGGTGGCGACGCATTAAGTCGTAAGGTGGTATCTGATTTGAGAGCTATGTTTGCCCATTTGAGTTTGTATGAGGATGGTAGTTTGATAGCGGAACTTCAAGTGAAGCCTTTGTGGTTGGAACAAATTAAGGAAAAACAGATGTTAGATGAGAAGTTGAGACTTTTAATTCAGCAAGTGGAAAATGGTGAAATTGAGGATTTTGGAATAAATTCAGAAGGTGTATTGTGTTTTCGTGGAAGGGTCTGTATGCCTAAGGATTCAGATCTGAGGCAAATGATTTTGAGGGAGGCGCATAGTAGCCCTTATGCTATGCACCCCGGGGGAAATAAGATGTATCGGGATCTTCGTGAGCGGTTTTGGTGGCCTGGATTGAAGCGGGAGATTTCAAAATTTGTGGGAAAATGCTTAACTTGTCAGCAAGTGAAGGCGGAGCATCAATTGCCGTCAGGTCTTTTACAACCAGTTAAGATTCCTCTTTGGAAATGGGAGCGGATAACAATGGATTTTGTTAGTGGGTTACCTTTAACGCCTACTAAGAAAAACTCTGTTTGGGTAATTGTTGATCGTTTGACGAAGACTGCTCATTTTCTACCAGTTCGTACGGACTACTCGTTGCGTGGTTGGCGGCCGTATGTATCCGAAATCGTGAGGTTGCATGGGGTACCTGTATCGATTATATCGGATCGGGATCCTAGGTTTACATCTCGATTTTGGAAAGCTTTGCATGAAGCTTTGGGTACAAAGCTTAACTTCAGTACGGCTTTTCATCCTCAGTCAGATGGTCAGTCGGAGAGAGTGATTCAGATTCTGGAAGACATGTTAAGGGGATGTGTAATCAACTTCAAAGGTAGTTGGGAGGATTTTCACCGTTAGCGAAATTTGCGTACAACAACAACTACCGATCTAGCATTCGATGGCACCCTACGAGGCATTGTATGGTCGTCGTGAGGTGTCGTTCTCCTATTTGTTGGACCGAGTTGGGCGATCGGCGCTTGTTAGGACTCGAGATGATTTCAAAACGGAAGAAAAAGTGAAAGCTATTCGAGCACGGTTAAAGGAAGCTTCGGATAGACGTAAGTCGATGCGATCTCAAGCGTAAGGATATCGAGTATGCCGTAGGAGATCAAGTTTTCTTGAAGGTCTCACCTTGGAAAAAGATATTCAGATTCGGGAAGAAGGGCAAGTTGAGTCCTAGATACATTGGACCGTATCGTGTGGTGAAACGAGTTGGTCCAGTGGCCTATCAAATCGAATTACCTCCAGAATTGAGTCAAATTCATAATGTTTTTCATGTGTCCATGTTGAGGCGCTATAGATCGGATCCTTCGCACATAGTACCGGTAGAAGAAGTGGAGTTGAATTCGGACTTGTCTTTTGAGGAGGAACCAGTGGAAATCTTAGACCGAGACGTTAAGGTACTAAGAAAGAAGACGGTGCCGTTGGTCAAAGTGTTATGGCGTAACCACGGAGTGGAGGAAGCTACGTGGGAGCCTGAGGATGCAATTCGACAACAATACCCTCACCTTTTTCAGCCAGGTAAATTTCGAGGACGAAATTTTCTTTTAGGGGGGTAGAGTTGTCACACCCTGAAAATTTGAGTAATTTATTTTCTTTGTGTGCTTTGAGTAATTATTCTAGAAAGTAAAATTTTCTGATTTATTTTCGTGCTTAGTATAGTCCTGAAGGAGAATTAAATTTATTGGGATGGTATAGTATTAAATTTTGAGAAATTATTTATGGAAGTGGATTAAGTGGCTATGACACATAAATTAATTTAAGTGTCAAAGTGAAGCATAAGATGAGTTATTGGACAAGTGGTGATGGCGCATGAGCTTGTGCATGAGGTTGAAGGTTCGAATCCCATGTTTAGCATCTAGGTGAATTTTATTTTGAATTTTTATGCATATATATAGCATGTGTCGGCCAAGAGCTTTTATGGAAGGTGTTGACTTGTTATTTTTGGTTAAAATATCAATGGAATAAGGAAATTTTGAACTTAAGGAAAGGTATCAAGAGAATAAGGAAAATGTGAAGATATGATGCATGAATCAAGGAAGTATTTTTGGAAACAATATCTTGGCCTAAAGACCATGTACATGGACGACAATATGGCTATAGGGGAGCCAAATTTTGGTGATAGTTTTGGCTAGAGTTTTAGTTTTAATTTTTGGTCATTTTTGTTTTGTGCAAGTTTTGCAAATTTTCTCAAACTCTCTCCTTTTGGCCGAATTTGTGCACTTGGTAAGCCTAGTTTCTTTTGACCATTTGCTCATTTTGTTCTACACTTTTGTGCCAATTTTGTGTTTTCTCTTTGTGCCGATTTTACCAAAACCTAAAGGACCATTTTATTCTTTTTCTTTTCTCTCTACCAAAGCCGAATATGCACCTATCTTAAAGCTCATCTTTTTCTTTTCTTTTTCTTCTATTCACTTTGAAATCAAAGCAACATCATCACCATCTTTCTCCTATTTTATTCTTTTCAATCGAAATTCTCTTTACCTACACTTTCATGGCCGAATATTTGAGTGTTTATAGCCGATTTTTATCTTCTCTTTTTCTTTGAATCTTCATAGCCGAATCCTTCTTAAATCCATTCTATTCTCAAATCCTTTCTTTTCGACGTGGAATATAGGTAAGAGTTCTTTTCGTTTCGATTAGTTATTTGTGGTTAGTGCCGAATATTAATGTTGGCTTGAAGGCATTATTTGGATCAAAATAAACGTTTATTTTATTAACGCTTTATTTTGTTAAACTTTAGTGCGATAACGGAAAGTTGGAATCAAGAAGTTGTGGGTGACAAAGCGTTGGAATCGATTCTCGTGGTAAGGAAATCACATCTTTTAAACTTTAGAATTATTTCGATATCATTAGATTAATGTTCTTTGCCTTTAAAGACATTCAAAATAGGGAAGAAAAGGGCGGTGTTTAGCCTTCTAGAAGAAGGAGGTTCATGTTATTCCCCTAAGTACAAGCAAAGGGCTATTTCGAATCCGGATTTTCCACCGGGTTGCGGACGTTCAACCGAGGAAAATCAATTGTTCGAAGTCGTTCGTATTCTCCAAACCATTATTTGTTCGTGGATTCGATTCGGTTAGCGAACCATCGATCGGAGAAAAATCGCAAGTAGTAGAAGTTTTACGAAAATCCGAGGGTAAATTTCTAGATCGCTATATTTAGATCGGTTTTATTATAGATTATAGTGTTTTAATTAACACAATACGTATAGGTGTTGAAGAGCGGGAAAGTTTAGTTCTCTCCATAACTAGGTGTGTAAATTCACACTCATTTTCGGGTTAGATTTCTAATCATAAGTATTGTGATAAAATCGTGAAAATGG
Source organism: Gossypium bickii (assembly GCA_025503065.1). Classification (NCBI taxonomy): domain Eukaryota; kingdom Viridiplantae; phylum Streptophyta; class Magnoliopsida; order Malvales; family Malvaceae; genus Gossypium; species Gossypium bickii. Next base: position 49,870,581 of record CP106709.1, on the reverse strand, counting down.
TAAATCCGGAAATTTTATAGTAATTGATACTTTTGTGAAAATGCATGCAAACGGTTAAAACCGAGAAATATGCGAAAAACTGTTAAATCGATAAAATGGGCCGATAATACTCTAGTTCGATAAAATGGGCCGATAATACTCTAGTTCGATAAATGGACCGATAATACTCTAGTTCGATAAATGGGCCGGTAATACTCTAGTTCGATAATTGGGCCAAAATACTCTAGTTCGATAAATTGGGCCAAAATACTCTAGTTCGATAAATTGGGCCAAAATACTTTAGTTCAAAAAGCGGGCCAAAGCCCACTAAATCTGTTAAATGGGCAAATTACTAAATTATTTATTTATATGGGCCTAATGAAATGATTAATGATAAACCCACCGATGTTATGGATTAATTGAAAATCATATATGATTATATTTTGTTATACACGCATAATTGCATGGGTGGGATATATGAAGAGAAGAATGGCCGAGTTGCCAAATATCTAGTTCGGTGGCTCTGCCATAAATTCGCTCAATGCCTCTAGTTCGGTGGCTCTGCGCCACAAATTTGGCTTAATGCCTCTAGTTCGGTGACAATGTCACAATCTAGTTCGATAGTGCACTACAAAATTATTTAAGGGCTTTAAGCCCATGTTTGGTGTGTTTGGCGGGGTGGGTTGACTTGATCCCCACAGTGTGTTGGTTGGTGCGGGGGTGATAGCGGATGGATACTAGGTTGGTTTGGGAAATTCATTTTACATGCATTTTTTTATTATGTTATTTTATGATGTATGGTTGAATTACAGTAAATGGGCTCAAGCCCAGCATGATATCTTGACGATCTGGCCCAAAAAATGGTGGTAAGTGAGTTGCACACTGAGTTCTTTGTAACTCACCCAAATTTTTATTAACCATTTCAGGTAATGGAAATTGACGTGGATTTGGGCCGGAGATGACTTGGTGGAGGCCATACTACGAACTTGGGTTTTATGAACTATGACTTTATTTAAGTTTTTATTTTAATTACTATTATTGGTTTGATGTAATAAGGCCTCTAAGTATGTTTTATGGATTTTATTGTGTGGATGGTTTAAATTTTATTTCTAAACTCTTAATATGGTTTTATCTTATATATACTAAGTTTTCTTAAGAACATTGGTTTATAACAAAATTTTTGGACACTATATATTATTTTAAATTTCTTCAAAGTTTATTATCTTAAGATTTTGACAATTATATTTTGACGATAAGTTTTCAAACAATTATTTTTCTTGAAACACCAAAATTTCAAATCCTCGTACTAAATTTTTATTAAACTCGATTTTCAAAAGTTTTTGTAGCATTAATTTATCGTAAATCTTGAAAAGAAACGAAAATATGTTTGGTGTGACAAACCAAATCTCGTCTAAACGCATAGACCGGGTTTGGGGTGTTACAAATAGGGTGAGTCGCGAGACTCAGTGTGCAACCTTCATGCACCACTAGATTTGGGCTTTATGCCCATAAAACAGATTAAATAGTTTAACATATAAAAAATTACAAAGGAACTAATATGCAAGCCCAAACCCAAAACCTAAGTGTCCATCCGCTACACGCCCCCGTACCAGCCAAGCACACCATTGGGGATTTCTACAATCGACCCACACCGCTACACGCCTTGATGGCAGTCTTGCTGTTTATCATCAGATCATGGCCGAAGCCACTACAACAGATCACGGCAAAGGCCGCTACCACATATAACAGATCACAGTAAAACAACTACAACGTATAACTTCCTCCTTTAACAAACCCAACCCATGCAGTCATAAAATCAATATACTTTTATCATATAAAGTCAAAACATTCACTGACCTGGTGATTCGCTTCACCCTCTTTGGGCTTCCAACATTAAGCCGAGATTTCGGCATTTATCTCAACATATAAACTTATAAACATGCATATTATAATTGGATCTAGATGATGGGGAAGTATTACACACCTGATATCGCGAAATCTCCTATCCTTAGTTGATATCCAAATCTACTACCCTCAGTGTGAAGCCTTGCTTAAAAAGCCAGAAAATCGCACGAAGATTTAGCCCTTCAATATTCGGCCAAGGTTAATAAATCTCAACCTTCACATTAAAACTAATAGATCTCTTACCTAATTTGTTGAATCCCGAAAGTCCTTAAGAAACCGTCACCTTCCCACCTTCGGCTTTTCCACCAAATCGGCACAGGAACCTTTAATGAGACAGATTCGGCTACTAGAAGCAGAGAGGAAAATCGACAGGCCTTAGAACAGGTGTTTCAGGTTAGATCTTAATGAAAAGAAAGAGTGAAATCGCATAGAACAAAATCCCGAAACTCACCAGATTACTAAGGTATATGCGGCTTATAGTGCACCTTCGGGAAACAGAAACCTCCCTTGTATATTCGGCTATGGAAGAGGAATATGAGCAAGAAGATTTCGGCTTTCAGAAAGATGTTGGAGAAGAGAAGAAGGCTAGGGAATTTCGGCTAGAAAAGAGAAAAATAAGAGAAGAGAACAAAGAGGAATTTCGGCCAGGGAGAAAAGATGAGGAAGAAATGAATGAGAGAAAAACCCAAATGCCGAAATTAAAGAGATATTCCCCCTATTTGTAGAAATTTCAGCACTTACCTAACCTTGCAGATAAATCCTATCTTTTCTCCTTTATCTTAATCTACTAGCTCATCTAAAAGAGACTTAATTATCTCTAACTCCTTCCTCCTTTATCAGCATATTATCCACATATTTTAATCATTAAAATCCCTAAATTTTAGCCTTTATCTGCTTATTATCCACATAAAATAAATTCCTAAATAATAGCCTTTATCTGCTTATTATCCACATATTTTAAACATTAAAACCCCTTATATTTTAGCCTTGTTGCCATCCAATCCATCTAATCCTAATGCCCAAAATTTAGCTAACTTAAATTAAAAGAATTGGGCTCCATGAAACTTAAATTTGGGCCCCTTACTCCCTTTTGTGGAGTCACCTCCTAAGATTGGGTCACAATCCCACTTTGGTATTTTAAACATAGATACTACCTTTTAAACCCTATAATGCCCAAACAGATAATTTTAATCAAGGCCTTTGCCTAATTCTGAGCCTAATTTGGACCCCTGTTACTTAAATTAACATATTAAACATATTCACCCATTAAACGCATAGGCCCAAAAATTCAGGATGTTACATGCCACCTCAGCAAAAGCGCGCCTACGTGGACTCGCTTTGCTGAGGTGGCATAAAGCGCGTCCCCAGGGGCGCGCTTTAGCCCGTGTTTTTTTTAGAAAAAAAACTATTCTCGAATTTTTTAAAAATTTACGAGAATAAACCTTTATAAAGGCTCAAAGTGACAATACCATTTTTTTTAAGGTGTTATCAATTAATAAGGAAATATAACTTACAAAGGAAATCTTTATATAGACCCAAAGTCTCATTTCCCTTATTTTTTTGAGCAAAGTGGGATATGAGATATGTGTATATATAGACTCATGAATAGTTTTACAGCTTGTTCCTAAACAATGTGGGATTCCTTCCTCTTTTAACTAGCAACATGAGATGACATGCTACACTATATTTGATTTTTTTTTTTTTACAAAACAATTTCTCTTTTTTAATATTTTCTTAACATTTTCTTATATTATAAAAAACAACAAACAAAACAACTCAAATATATTTTTTGCAAATCTAATTATAATTATATTACTACATCAAACTTTTGCCTGTCGATTTATACCACCTCGGTTTGTTGGGTGTAGTATATGATAGTATAGAGCAACTCCCACATGATTACTATGAATTAAAAATTGATATTAAATTAAATAAAAAATAAAATAAAATTCGATTCGATTCGATTCGATTCGATTCGATTCGATTGAATATATTATAATTTTTTAACTTGAATTAAATGTATTTTAGTAATAACTAAAAAAAAAATCAAATTTTATAAAACCGAATCAAACGCTAGTATTAGGTATGGAGCTAATTTAAGGGTGATAGGTATTTTGATGGCTGCTTAAGTTTTTTAGCTTTTCCATTGTAACACTCCAAACCCGGCCTAAACGTTACGACCGAATCTGGCATGTTACGGAGTGAAAACATCTTAAAATCATAAGTTTGTCGGAAATGTTTAAAGAAGACTCTTGTTTTGTTTTAGGGTTTAGAAAACTTAGTAATAATTGATGCTGAGTTTGTTCTAGAAGTTGTTGTAATACTTGGAAAACTCGTGAGTAAAAACCCATTTGTGATTGCCAATTTTAAAAAACATTAGACACTTGTTAAAACTGAACGCGATAAGAAAAATCAAGTTTAGAACCATTTACCTTTGAAGTGATTTGAAAATGAGAGTTTATAAAAACATCCAAGTTACCTTTATTATCTTGTAACGTTTGGAAAACCCGAAGAGGTATAGTTTTGAAAATGTTGTATTTAACGGTTAATTAAGCAATTAAGTTCTAATCACATGCATAACAACATCAGAAGTAAATCAAATAACCAAAACCCAAAATAACAACCAGCGGCCTTATTACAAAAATCATACCAAATTTAAAGAAAATAAATAAAACTAAGAAGGTATTTTATAGTCAAAACCCGAAACCAACATGCACGGCCACCTCGACTCCTCACCGGCTCCATATCCACGATCTATGCCTCATCTGCAAAATATAAGGGAAGGGGTGAGTCACCAAGACTCAGTGTATAAATCCCCAACCCGATAATTCAAGCACTTACACAGATCATTGATAAAACATGCAAATCATGCAAACCCCATAACCTAACCATCCGAACTCCTTTCTCTACCCCGTGTGGTCAAAACCACTGGTGGTCAAAACCACTGGTGACCGAAGTCACAATATCATATCGGTGTGGTCAAAACTACTGGTGACCGTAGTCACAAATCAAGTGATGGGGCCAACCCATCATGTGGTCAAAACCACTGATGAGAATCCCGTAATATATCATGTGGGGCCAACCCACTGTGGTACCAAACCACTGGGACGAGTCACAATATTCATTTGTGGTCAAAACCACTAGTGACCGTAGTCACAAATATCAATAGTGTGGTCAAAACCACTGGTGGTCAAAACCACTGGGACTTAGTCACAAATCATAATAGTAATGTGGTCAAAACCACTGGTGACAGTCCAAATAAATCATCCCCCTCCTCTCAACAATCCCATCATCATGTCCAAAATTAACCGTGGCATAATAACATATGATGATGCAAAATAACATATGGCATAGCATTCAATAACGACATGATAGCATATATCAAGATCCACAATCAGAGGACTTACCCGGAGTCCACGCTCATGCCCACAAGGCACACACAGGGGTTTCAATGGCTAATCGGCTAATAACAGTTAACACAATAACATGTAATACTAATGAAGCGTGTAAGGTTACACACCTGGTTACTAACGCGACTATCAAATCCCGTAAATCAAGATCTAACACACTAGATCCCCCTTCCTTAACGCTTTTCGAGCACTAGTCACAACCCGAGATATGCGAGATCAAGCCTTCCCCTACAATCGGCCAAAACTAAACAACATAATCATGCTAATCAACCTCTAAGTGTATAACCGTAAATTTACCTACCAAGGGCATTTTCGTAATTTACCCACCAAGGGTATTTTCGTAAATTCACACCTGCAATTAATAAAGTGTCATGTAAATTAATAAAGTGTGTAGAGAGATTTTACACACCTGCTTCTATCGAAATTCCTAGATCCCGAAAAGTCGATCTATAACGTTAGATCTCTTAACCTTAAACGGATTTGATTTCCTAACAAATCCCAAAGCCTTAATTAGTCCTTTGGAAAATAAATCCCGAAAGCTTCCCTACAATTGGTTTTAATCAAGTTAACACGAATCATAGGCCATAATTTTAATGTTGGTTTTATTTTTGTTAAGTTGTAATAAGGCCTCCTAGAATTATTTTATTATTGTTACATGCTTTGAATATTTGTTTAAACTATTTAATTATGTTAAAAATGAATTCACATGTTTTTCCCAATCAAACGTAAAATGTTTTAAAAATGCCATCGGGCACATTTGCAATCTATAAACAACCCGACTTAATAAATATTTCTAAACAACACCAAGTATGGTTTTTAACAAGAGACGTGAAAACACAAGGTTTTCGACAAAACTTAAAACGGTTTTGAAAAGATTTCAAAATGTTTTCTCGGTAGCAACCCAAATTCGGTCGTAGTGTTTGGGCCGGGTTTGGGGTGTTACATCCATTAACAAATTTTACTAAGTATTTTCTTAAAAAAATATTACAAAAAAATACTTCTAAAATAATTAATTAATTTTTAAGTTAACAAAACAGACCATTGAAAACAATAATCAAATAATCGAAATCCCTGAATAACAATTAAATGTTTATAAATATGAATTTTTTTTAGAATGCAGTATAAATATGAAGGGGGGATAAAATTTAAACTTATTTCATTTGAGTAGTAGGCGAAAATTTTAATCACGGTCAATTTGTAATTAATGTTTGAAAATTTTAATTTGAGCTTAATCGAATTTTACTTTTATAGTCAGATACAAACTAAAATTAATGTACTCTTATATTTAATAAAAATCAACTTAATGTTCATACTATTTTTAAATTCAATTATAAATTAAAATTAATAATAATAATAATAACATTTTCTTTTGGCAGAAACAGACTCGAGACTTCTACTCTATTAAATATAATATAATATAAATAATAATTTATACTGCTATTAAATATAATATAAATAATATAAATAATAATATAAATAATAATATAATTATAATTATAATTATAATTAGATTTGCAAAAAATATATTTGAGTTGTTTTGTTTCTTGTTTTTTATAATATAAGAAAATGTTAACAAAATATAAAAAAAGAGAAATTGTTTTGTAAAAAAAAAAATCAAATATAGTGTAGCATGTCATCTCATGTTGTTAGTTAAAAGAGAAAGGAATTACACATTGTTTAGGAACAGGCTGCAAAACTATTCATGAGTCTATATATACACATATCTCATATCCCACTTTACTCAAGAAAACAAGGGAAATGAGACTTTTGGTCTATATAAAGATTTCCTTTGTAAGTTATATTTCCTTATTAATTGATGACACCTTAAAAAAAATGGTGTTGTCACTTTGAGCCTTTATAAAGGTTTATTCTCGTAAATTTTTAAAAAATTCGGGAATAGTTTTTTTTTAAAAAAAACACGGGCTAAAGCGCGTCTCCAGGGACGCACTTTGCCGGCATTTCCCCTCAAAACGCGCTGACGTGGACGCGTTTTGAGGGAAAACGACCATTTTCCATAAATTTTTTGAAACTGGCCATTTTCCGTAATTAAGTTAATTTTTTTGTATATTTGGATATTTCACCCAATATTCTTTCCATGGCCATTCGTATACAACGTAAGTTTGAAGTATTGGAAAAGACAACAATTTTGATTGTGGAGGCCTGCATTCAAACCATTTTAAAGTTTGTTATGAAATGACCAAACCAAAAAGCCCACTTGTTCCAGCCCGGTCCGAATTGGGCTGGATTTAGATGAGTTTTTAATCTCCATTAAGATTAATATTTTATGCAATTTTAATTTTAAGTGTATAAAATATATTTTAAATTTATAATTATACCAAATATATTTTATATTTTTATATTTTTTTAAAATTATAAGGATTAAATAATAAATTAGTATTTTAATTATAATCATTTTCTCATTTCAATTTTTTTTGTTAATAATATCTAAACTATTTTTTTTCCATATTGGTACCTCTACTAATCTACTGTTAATCAATCAATAATAACGTGGATCAATCACAAAACGTAACATGGCATCAAAGTCACATAAGCACCACTTGTTGATAAGATGTTGACCGTCATTGACTGTGTATTGATTAGCCAATTCTAATAAATTTCTAATTTGATTTTTTAATTTTTAAATATTTTATCATTTTTTAAAATTTTAACTTTTTTTTTATTTTTTGAAATTATTTGATATAAATAAATACATGATAATAGTTAAGTAGTTTTTGTGCCATGGGCAACTTTTAATCGGTTTTTGTTTTTTATTAGAGATAAATTTAGGTAATGAATATATAATTTAGATATTACTTCTAACAAAAGAATTAAGTATCTATAATTCATAATTTGTAATTTAAGCTAAATTATAATTTAATAAAATTTTCAAATTCGGCTCAGACAGTTTTGAGATATATAGAGAGATAAATATAAGTCTATTTAATGTTTTAGACCTTCAATTATGTTGAAATTTGATATTTAATCTCTACTATAGTTTAATACAATTAGTTATTATCATTAAAGCGAGGGGTCAATCTTTAAACTATACATAAATTTTAGTTTAATGTACAATTTTATATATGAACTTTGATTTTGTGCAATTTTATACAATAAATTTTAATTTAATCCAATTCTTACAAATTTTTAACACAATTACTAATCTAGCATCATTTTATATTTTATACTGTATACACATATAATATATTTATCTAATATAAAAATAAATTAATGTATTTATTTCTTTAAATATGTATGACTGAATTAAAATTAAAGTTTTAGGTATACATTTAAACTACAATCAAAATTTCATGTGTATAATTATACCAAATTAAAATTTGCATATTAAATTATATATTGAATCAAAGTTTCTGTATCATTTTAAAATTTATTCCTTAAAAATATTACATAGATTCCAAAAAGAAAAAAAAAGAAAACCTTAAACATTTAATTCACATATAATTTTATTTTGCTAAATATAATTTATTAGATTTTCATGTAGTTTTATGTGATCAAATACAAATAATAATAATAATAATAATAATAATAATAATAATAATAATAATAATAATAATAAAACCTATATCATCACATCAACTAACAATATTATGGATTTGAAACAAATAATAACATTAAAAAAATAAAACAATGAGAAAGGAAATTTCAAATTTTAGCAGTACTAGAATCCAAAATTAGAGCAAATATATTTTGGGGGTCAACTTCATGTAAGATAAGGAGTTCCGAAAAGCTACGGTCCATGTTGGATGGGGGGCGATACGGTCAGCAATCAAAACCTGCCCCAAAATCCACCCTCACATTTTGCTCCATTAAATGATCTTAAACTTTTCCATACACTTTTTATCCAAAAATCATGACCTCCTTCACTAATTCAACATTCTTCATCCATGTCAACCAGAAATTCCCTACACCCCAAAGACACCATTGCAGCAGACTCTCCCTCCCCATGATCCGAGCATCGTTTCAACTCCAACAAAACAATGTAATAATCAGCAACCGGCGAAAACTTGTAACAACGTTTCTTGCTACTTCACTAGCAGCACTAGGGCTTAATGGCACACCAGTAGCAGTAGCAGAGAATTGGGGCACACATTCATTTCTCAGGGAACGGTTTTTCGAGCCCAATTTGTCTCCGGAAGATGCCGCCGCTAGAATTAAACAAACTGCCGAGGGGTTACATAGCATGAGAGACATGTTGGACACCATGTCATGGAGGTATGTCATGTTTTACATTCGACTAAAGCAGGCTTATCTTTCTCAGGATTTGAAGAATGCCATGAGTACATTGCCTCAAGGTCGAAAAGATGTATACGTGAAAACAGCAAATGAATTGGTGGAAAACATGGCTGAGGTACGTTCATAGATTATGAATTGATGAAACCAGCCGATCAAATCATTTGTGAGGTCAATTTCTTATGTTTTTTCTTTTTTTGTTCATCTTAATTTTTGTAGTTCGATTATTACGTTCGCACACCGAAAGTATACGAATCGTACTTGTACTACGAGAAGACATTGAAATCCATAGATGATCTAGTTGCATTATTGGGGTAGAAAAATGGTAGCAGTGCCTGCTGGAGATATTTACAATTTGCTTCATTGTGACCATAATTGTGATGCAGATGTAGTAAGACCAGGAAATGTTGAGTTTCAATCAATACTAAGATATCATCAACTTTTAGGACGTGTTATATTCTTTTGCAGCACTTTTTCATACACTTATATGAAAAAGGCTGAAGCTACCAAGAGACTAGTTTCAGTTACTTTAACTAAAATGAGGTTGAATTGCTGCGTCATTTCTTATGGCACGAATTTTATAGATTTTAGCAAACTAGTTTGAAAACTAGACCATTTTCTTTCCATAGACGGTTTAAGGAAACACAAATGGTAAGAAATTCATAATTCCAGGACAGTAAAAGTCTCAAACCAGCTTCTAGAAGAGGAAGACAAATTCAGACTCAAAACCAGCAATAACTTGGAGATGCAAGACTCAATCTTTCACCGCTGTTTGAGATATAGCAATGGCTGATGAAATTATTATCAGTTCGCGTTCCCGTTTTCCTTGCGTGCTAAGCATTCAATTGTTGCTGCAGTAGAAGGTCCAGCAGAGACCAAAGCCAGCATTGCCCGTATAATAGATTACATGAATATAATAGCATAAGTTCCGGTTGAAAAGAAACAAATACAATGCCCCAGTGTTGAAGATCAGTATCATCTTCAATGTGTCGAACATAACCAAGATGATTCAACTGTTTTTAGCTGCTCTCTTGATAAATGAAAATTTGGTAGAAACTAGAAAGATAAGTGAGGAGAAAGCACAAGATAGGCACAGGCAACTGAACTGGCGTAAGGGCATATCATGGTGTTAATAACTCAGGTGACCATTTTCTGCTCAGTGTTTGGCATTAAAGTGGATGGACTGCTCGGCGGATGCTTCAATAGAATCAAGCAGCCCTATCTTCATTATATTGCTGAAGTTTTCGATAATGTAGACTGAAACTAATTGCTAGATAAAGCAAGGTGAAAGATATGTTCATTTCTACGAAATTAGACGCCAAAGCGTATCTGGATTTTCTCTTAGACTACACCAATAAAAACTCAATCAAAGTTGGAAATAGATCAATCTTGACATAATCGGAGTTTGCTTCTGTAACATGTCAAATGTCACATGTTGCATGATCCTGGCTTTAAATTAGCTAGGATGTTGAATCGTTGACCGCTTAAATCCCGTTCTGATCCTGCTCCTACTTGCCTAAATCTCGGATATATCAGTATATGAAAGACAAAATCAAAATTATTAGGACAGTAGCATACTAACCAGAAGCATAATGGTTCTCTAATTCAGTTCTGTTAAATGGAATTACAAGTCCCATGCTTTCTTGGTTTACGAGGATAAAAATAAACTTATGAGAAATTAATGAAACATTTAAGACATATATCAATGTAAGTTTTTTTAAGGTTCTATTTGCCCACCTATATTTTGGTGTGCAAAAGAGTTATTGGAAAATAAATCTCAAAAATACAATGAAACTCAATGACTATCTACATTTTGCACTGATGGAAATAATCCATTGAGCACTGAGCGAAACATAGTAAGGATATGAATTTCTATAAAAAATTTCTACAGTAATTATTTATAGAACAATCTAAAAATATAAAAGATGGTGGAACAATAGAAAGAATCTTTGATGTATTTTTCTAGAGGAGTCCTCTTGTATTTTCATAGGAACACAACTATCTAAATGGATAATCACATTTTTTAGCAATAAACATTATTATTCAATATATGTATCCTTGAATAATCGTGATTCATTGTTATTAATAAAGTTATATAATTTTAAGAGACATAATTTATTACTATGAAATGTGATAACTCTTGGTTAATAATCAAGATATATAACTTTTGGTTATCTATCACTTTTTATTTGTAACTATTGGAACACTATATATATGTTGAAAATGTTTCAACAATTGCCTCCCATTTTTAAAATGTTTTAAATTTTGATGATCTTGAAAATCAATTGCATAAATAAATGTGTCTTACAATTGAACTTTCATTTAGTGCAAAAATGTTAAAGTTAATCGAAATTGCATGGTAGACTATGCTTTGAATCAACTATTCTATTTGATTAACCGAACACATCTCACACAATGATTTCAACACCAGTCAATGCACAGTATCCAGGGACACTATTATGGTCATGTGTCTGTAACTTTTTCTCATGAGTGATCTTAGAGCCAAGCCCTTGAACTCCTAGAAACAACTACACTTCCACTCACATAGGTAGGTCTCATCAAGAGTGCTCCCGTAATTATAACACTTTAACATATTTATGTTATGAGTCTATTAAGAGTATTATACGCATCCTTCTCCTTATCGTTACGGGTACCTAGCAATTTTTAGCTCGAGATAATATATTATATATTATTTTATAGTGCTAACAATCACATACTAATAATGTACTTTGTCCCATTGAATTCAAGGCTTAACGCTATACTAAGCGTTGAGTTGAACTTTCATCTTGGGTGACTCAAATATTATAGGCTTGTACCTCATCCCTAAATTTTCAAATTTTCAACATAGCTATGTTAATTTTCTATATCACATGGTGAAACTTTGTATTTATTTGTCTTAAAAGTTACCAAGACTAACATTCTAACATTCTCACCATGTTCAATTACTCATTCTTTCGCAAAAGAATGCTATCAATGATATCTTTTCTACTATTGTCAAATTACAGTGATCACTTGATCTTTCCTTATCATGACAATTTCATATTTTGCTTCTTTATTTATTTCTTGATATCTAAAAAATTATTTTCACAATTACCAAATATATAAAACCATACATCATGTTATTTTCACCAAGCAAGTTATTTTAAAGAGGCCTCAAATCCCTTGGTGAAACTAGACAATATATTTGCTATTTGTCATAGCTTCTTTTCAAAGTTAATACATGGCTTTAAAACTTTTTTGCATTCATAGTCAAATAACATTATTTTTCTTAACACACCATATAAATATATCTGTATATATATAAGGGTGTAACATATACAATCATATTAGAGGACTATCAATTGTCCAATCAAGTGTCTATAAAATCACACATTTATTCATCTTTCACCATGGACATTATTAATTATTTTTTGACTATTATCAAAATCATGTCCACACCTAAATGGGTTAAATAACATTCATATTGTTATTTTCATACTCACGAGATTTTTGGTTCATGACTTCCAAAGTAAATTTCAAATTTTACTACATCTCAAAATTTTATAGAATCACGAGATTACAGATCATATTCAAGTCATATATATAAATACCATGTGCACTATCATTAACATGCACAATATGATCTCGTTTTCAAATAATTATCACGTTCACATTTCCACTAGAAAATTTCATACACAAATAGTGATTTTCTGATATCAACTAATGCTTTCCACTATTCTACCTTGACGAGAAAATTTAACCATACATATGACATATGACATATGGCACATTTCATTTCTAGTCAAAATCATTTTTAGTCCAAACTTTATAACATAGAATAAAAAAATGTGCAATCATATATAAAACCCATTTAGCTTATGGTTATTTAACAAAAACAACCACCAAAACTATTTATATTATATGATCCTATGCAAACTTTCATTTTTAGCAATAAAAATAATGTTTCATCAGTATCATCCAAATGCTAGTTACTAATATCATGATTTAAATAGACAAATAATTTCATATCTCAAATTAAATATATCATAAAAAATAAAGAATATTTTGGTACTAAAAATTTCACTCACAAATTGGATGGGATGAATTAAATTTTAATTCTTCAAACTTATTATTTATTTATAATGCACTGATTGGCGCATAAGCGACTCTTTAAAATGACATCACTTTTCAAGTTGCACTTTTTTATTTCAAGAGATCATTTCAACCCAACATTTTGAAAGTAACTGCTGAATTCACTAACACAACTTTTTGACTTAGGAATGTTTTCCCGAATGGTCATAATGCTTTTACTAGATAGAAGTATCTACAACTAATGTTTGAACCATGTCATCACCATTCAAAACAAAACTATTGCTTTAATCCATTAATAGATTATTTCTCAACCGTGCATTTACATTCCATCCATGCATTCCATCTAGGGATGAGTATTCAATCGAGTCAGGTCGAATCAAGTCAAAAAATTTGAGTTAGTCAAGTTGACGAATCATATTTTAGCAACCGAACTCAATTTGAATTTTTTTCGAATCAAGTGAAAAAATTTCGAGTTAAGTGGAGTCGAGTTAACGAATCATATTATTTATATTTAATGTTGCGTTTACATGGACCGATTATTTAACTAGTAGACAAAGTACAAGATTATTTAACTACATAAACAATATAATTGTTTTACATTTTAACTTAATGAGTAAATATTTATCAAAACAACGTAATTTTGCCTTTTAACTTAATAGTTTTGACTTTTAACTTTAGAAAAGGTAAACATTTATCAAAACAACGTAGTTTTACCTTTTTTTTTATTCGAATTTTCGGATAACTCGAATTGTGTAATTCATGTTCGAGTTAAACCAAAAAACTTAAATTTTTTATTCGAGTTGATCTAAATAACTTGGTTAACTCAAATAACTCAAATTATTTAATTCAAAATTTGAATTTTTTTTATTGAGTTTTTCGAACCGAATCAGATTTTGCTCACCCCTAATTCCATCCATCTTTTTCCTTTCTTTCTTGCATGATATAATATATATTATATAATTACATATCAATCATAACTATGCATGTAAAACATCATGTATATAACAAACTAGCATTTGACTTCATCAAAAACTAATCCACGAGACACTTATACTTTTTGCATAATATAATTAATCTCATTAGAAAAAAAAAACCATGAAATTCAATTCATGCAATAATAGTAAACCAAAAATTTGGCATACATCTTATTGCTACAAAGATTTCATCTAAATCAATAGTTAGATCACTAAACTCAATATTGTCCCATTATTGATAGTTATCTTAGTAGTACCATGATTATAGTGGCATGTGAATTCACGGTGAACAAACACACCTTTAATTTCTCATAAATTGCAAAAATAGAATTTTAAAATTGTTGGTATGTGGGGATAAAAATAAATTTATGAGAAATTAACGAAAGCTTCAAGGCATGTATCAATGTCACTTTCTTTGAGGTACTATTTGCCCCCACTTTTTTTTTTTTTTGTGCAAAAGAGTTACTGGCAAATAAATCTCGACGATACAATGAAACTCAATGACTATCTACGTTTTGCACTGACAAAAACAATCCACTGAGAACTGAGCAGAGTATAGTAAGGATATCAATTTCTATAAAAAATTTCATGTAGTAAATTTTTATAAAAAATCTAGGAATATAAAAGATAGTGGGAGAATAGAAAAAAAAAAACTTTTGATGTGTTTTTCTTGTGTGTCAGACAAATGAAATTTGGCTCTTATTTATAAAAGTTCTCACATCTCTTCATAGTAACACAAGTATCTAAATGGATAGTCACATCTTTTAACAATAAATATAATTATTCAAAAAATATATTCTTGAATAATCATGATTCATTTTTAATAATAAAGTGGTATAATTTTTGAATTTAAGAGATCACTATAAAATGTGATAACTCTTAGTTAATAACAAAATTATATACTTTTTGGTTATTTATAATTTTTCATCGCTATAAATATTTAGTAAATGTTACCAACACATAGTGTTGTGTTTTATTTGGTAGATAAAAGCACCAACTACTGTCCACAAAGGAAGCATAAGGATGCTAGTTACTGATTTTCTGGTTTTCATATGGCTTAAGTAGAGTGATTTGTAGAAATGGGAAAAAGATATACACATTTAATTAGTTTAATCAATGTTATTAAGATATTAAGATCATGGTAAGTACGTTACTAACTTGCTTCATTAATGAAGAGAGAGGAGAATTTTAATACAATTTAGAAAGTAATAGTCAGCTGGCTAACTATAACTAACCAATTGAATAACTAACTATTAACTACTACACAACTAACCCTTTTTAACTAACTTCTGTTTATCTAATTGTTATTCTTAACATTCCCCGTGCTACTCGATTTCCTTTCTATATCTTCAACATCACGAGTGATAATCCTGAGCCGATTTCTAAACTTGTGAAACGGCCCTGCAGATAATGGTTTTGTCAACACATCTGCAATTTGTTCATGACTTGTAACATGCCCAACTTGGAACAATCCTCGGGCAACTTTCTCTCGCACGAAGAAAAAATCTAGTTCAACGTGCTTAAACTTCAAATGCATTACAGGATTTCCTGCGATTGCCACAGCAGCTGGGCTATCACACCATACCAACGCTTTGCCTTTAGTAGAAGCTCCTAATTCAGACAACAATGACTGAATCCAAACTATCCCAGCAGTGACATGAGCAAGGCTTCTATACTCTGCCTTAGCTATAGAACGCGAGACCACCTGCTGCTTTCTAGAACTCCAGGAGACGGGATTTCCTCCAAGAAAAACAAAGTAACCAAACGTAGACCGATGATCATCACTATCGGACCCCCAGCTAGCATCTGAGAATCCTTCAAGTAGAAATTTTGGACTCCGGGTGAATTTTATGCCATAATCCAAGGTCCCTTTCAAATATTGCAAAATTCGTTTGACAGCTTTTAAAGTGCAGTCTGATGGTTTATGCATGAATTGGCAAACCTTATTAACCGAAAATGCTATATCTGGCCTAGTAATGACGACTTACTGTAAGGCACCAAGTATACTTCTGTACAACTTTGTATCTTCGACTGGAATACCTTCATTAGTTGTAAAATGACAGGTTGTTGTCATGGGCGTAGGTGAGTCATTTGACTTGTCAATGGATGCCCTTGTAAGAAGATCAAGTACGTACTTCCTTTGACTAAGGAAAATCCCATCTAGTGTATAGCTGAGCTCAATACCTAGGAAGTAACTCAACCTTCCCAGGTCTTTAAGAGAGAACTGGACATCAAGCTCTTTAACAAACTGATCTATAGCTTGGGAATCTTTCCCAGTTACAATTATGTCATCAACGTATACAAGGACATATGTTAGTTGAGATCTTGATCGATGAACGAATAGGGAACTAGCTTTTGAAACAGTAAATTGCACAGTTACAAGAAAATCCCTGAGCTTGTGAAACTAGGTTCGTGGTGCCTGCTTAAGTCCATAGAGTGCTTTTCTCAATCTACAGACTTGTAACACCCCTTACCCGTATTTATTGCCAGAACAGGGTACGAGGCATTACTAGACTTATACACATACAATCATTCAATACCGAGACCTGACTTTCTCCTCCAAATTAAAACTTTATAAATCGCCTCTTAAACAAGCCTTCGAGGCTTAAATCATGCTTTAAGAATAGTTTGGGATCAAACCAAACTCTCTAAGAGATCTCTAGAAGTCTTAGAAAAAATTTCATTAAATAGTCCACACGCTCGTGTGGAAGAAGGGACACGCCCGTGTGGCATATCACATGCCCGTGTTCCACACCCATGTGGAATTATTTCTCAATTCGAACCTACAAGGGTTTTCACACGGTCGGACACAAGCCCGTGTCCCTCACACGGCTTTGACACGCCCGTGTCTTAGCCCGTGTGCCAAAAACCTTGGCATTCTGTTTCTGACGTCATCACCACATAAATGTCACACGGCCTAGGCACACGCTCATGTCCCTCGACCGTGTAGTGAATTAAATTCTCAATTTCAGGTGCAGACTTCACACGTCCATGTCCATGGCCGTGCCTTCCACACGACTGAGACACACGGTCGTGTCTCTGCCTGTGTGTTTACTACTAAGCATACTGACTTGTAAACCTAGATGCAATGGGACACATGGCCTAGCCACAAGCCCATGAGGGTGACCGTGTTCACACACGGCCTAGACACACGCTTGTGTGTTTACCCGTGTGGACAAGAACAAGGCTATTTGCCAAGCTCTTTTTATCACCTCAACTCATACAAGCATAATTCATATTCACCCATCAACCCATTCATGCATAACTAAACCAAGAAAATCAACATGCTACTTGTAAAATCATGAATAACCTCATCTTTTCATAGATTAATAAGAAAGAGCCATCAACTATGGTCTTATACAAAAGTGTTCATCTTTGAATGAGCTAACACATTTGGCCAAAACAATATGACATTCAACTAAGTCGAGTCCCTATACATGCCATACTCAAAATACTAAGTCTAAATATACTAAGATGTGCTGATAGTGTGGGTGATCTTTTGATTATCTTCGTATTCCGAGCTGGCTCTTTGACACTATAAAACAAGAGAAAAGAGACGGAGTAAGCTTTAAGTTTAGTAAGTCTACATGTAAACAATAAGCATTATACCATATGCGAATCAATCAAAAACATTACATATTGTGTAAGAACAATTCACATTTCCATAATCATGCTTACTCATCTCAACTCTTACCACATCCCAACCATATTTCATATACATTGCTCACATTTATTTGTACTTATGCCCTGCATTTATCACCACAAAGCCACATGAAATATTTACTTAAACAAGTTTCTCGATGAACCCTTTGGAATGGTACAAGTTACCCGGTTGTTTCGCACACAACCCACCATTAATCAATACTAGGGTGGTATCGCACACAGCCCACCAACAATGATAATTACGGTGGTATCGCACATAGCCCACCAAATGATAATGCAAACGATGGTATCGCACACAGCCCATCTTGAATAGATAACAAGGTGGTATCGCACACAGCCCACCAACAATTACATAATTACGAATATTTGACCGTATCCACATTTCTATTCCGAGGTTCATTCGAGAATTACTCATTTTCTATCATTTTCAATCAATCTCACTAATAAGTATTTACATCCATACAATGTATCAATAGGTAACAACATATGTATTAAAGATATATCATTTACACATAAACTTACCTCAGTGCAAAATATGTTAATTTGCAGCTTAATCCGTAACCTTGCCGTTTCCCCGGTCAAGGTTGTTTTCGCGTTTCTCTTGATCTAAAATAATAAAATTTACTCATTTAATCACTACACAAATTATGACACTTCAAAATTTCTACTTAGGCAAAAATGACCGTTTTGCCCTTATACTTTTACAAAATTACGATTTTGCCTCTAGGCTCGTAAATCGTTTTTCCTCACATTTTCTCATTAAAAAAGCCTAGCTGGACATTTATTACTCTCATGACCATTCACAACACCAATCATTTCATGCATTTACTACTCAATTTATAACCTTTACAAATAGGCCTCTTTTAGGTGTTTTCATGGTAACACCTTTCACAAAAGTTGTTTATCTAACAACCACAATTCATCTTCTTCCCTAAAAATTCAGCAAACATCACAAGCACTCAAATGGAAAATCCCTAAACTTTCAACCATTTTGCAAAATAGTCCCCTCATTAGCTAGCTTAAGCTTTAGGGGTTCCAAAAGTACAAAAATTATCAAGAAAGACCTCTAAGATCACTTACTTGCAAGAGAATAGCTTGGCTAAAAGTTTGAGCTCCAAAAACCTCTATTTTCACTTCAATTTTTGGTGGAAGAAGAAATGGAAATAGTAAAAGATGATATCTTCTTTACTTAGTCTTATTTTAATCATTTATTCACCTAATATCACCAAATTTTTTGACCAATTTAATGCTCTTGTCTCCCTTGTCCCTATGGCCGGCCAACACCCTCTCATTAGTCTAATTGCACATTAAAGACCTCCAATTTAATATTCCATAGCTATTAGACAGCTTGTATAATGAAACTTTCACACTTTATGCGATTTAGTCCTTTTTCGCAATTAAGCATACAATCGCTAAAATTAAAGCACCAAAATTTTCATGCATCCTTATAATCATGTTATAACACATAAAATAATTTTAAAATAATTTTCTTCAACCTCGGATTAGTGGTCTCGAAACCATTGTTCCGACTAGCCCTAGAATCGGGCTGTTACAAGACCAACTATTGACCACCACCTCCTTGTTGTTCAAACCCTGGTGGTTGCACCATGTATATTTCCTCCTGCATGTCTCCGTTCAAGAAGGCATTGTTAATGTCTACTTGTCAAAGAGTTCATCCCATAAAAACTGCTAGAGCCAGAACTACTCGAATGGTTGTTGGTTTGACCACAAGGCTAAAGGTTTCTTGAAAATCAACACATGCCTCTTGAAGGTACCCTTTGACAAATAGCCTACCCTTGTACCAAGCCACAGAGCCACCAGCATGTCGTTTGACTTTGAAGATCCACTTGCAACCTATAGCCCTACGACCTTCAGGTAAGGGAATAAGATCCTAGGTATGACTTGCAATTAAAGCCTCATACTCATTGTGTGCAGCTACTGTCTACACAGGGCTTTAAAAGGCTTCGAGAATAGAGGTGGGTTCTTTTTTTGTTAAGAATAAGGTAAAACTTTAAGTTTGAAGATGCCATTTTTGGACCGGGTTCTCATAGGATGAATATTCACAGAAGTAATAGCCTGATCAAGAGAAGGAGACCGAGCAGCTGCTGCTGGTGAATCTGCATGAGCACTTAGTGGACCAGATTGTCTATTAGGAGACAATAGGCCAGAGGATTGGATTGACCCTGCCACAAGAGAGGAGATGACTTGGTCTAGAGCGGAAGAATTTTAAGTTGAATGGGCTATGACTACCACCATGGGAAGGCTAGACTTGTGATGAAAAGAGCTGATTGAGCTACAACCAGAATGTAAGAAGGAACCAGTCTAAAAAGGAAATAGCGTTTCATCAAATGTAACATGACGGGAGACAAAGATGCGGTTATCCTTATCAAGACGTTTGTAACCCTTCTAATTTATAGCAACTCTAATAAACACGCATTGTCTGAATCGAAACCGTAGCTTATGCTTCTGATATGGCCTCAAGTAGGGAAAGCAAGCACAACCAAAAACCTTTAAATGAGAATAGACAGGTCGAGCTTTATAAAGTACCTCATAAAGGCTTTTCTTCTGAAGGGGAGTAGGGATCCTATTCATCAAGTGAACAGCATGAGTAAAAGCATGGGACCAGAATTCCAAAGGTAATGAAGCTTGTGCGAGAAGTGTCAACCCCATGTCAACGAGGTGTCGATGCTTCCTTTCAACCACCTCGTTCTGCTCGGAAGTGTGGGGACAAGTGACCCAATGTTGAATACCAATTCGAGTCAACTCCTTGGACATAGACCTATATTCACCCCCCAATAGTTTGAAGCCTCTTAATAGAGCAACCAAATTGAACTTGAACCATTACATGAAAATGGAGAAAACACTTGAAGACCTCTGGCTTTAACTGTAGGAAATACACCCAAGTGTACCTGCTATGCATGTCCACAAAGGAAACATAATAAACAAAGCCATTTGATTTTAGATAAGCAGGGCCCTAAACATCAGATTCCACTAATTCAAAAGGCAACGAGTTCAAGGTTTTTGATGGGCTGAAGGGCAGTTTATGAGCTTTGCCTAACTGGCAAGCTGAACAAATGGTAGATAGAGTGCTACGTCTGAAAGGAACATTATAACTACGAAAAACATTAATAAGAACATTGGTACATGGATGACCTAGTCAACTATGCCACAATGTAAGGGAAGGCACAAGTTGAGTTGTGTATAATAACGTTGAACTGGGCTGAGAAGATGCACCATGTTTGTTGGAGACCAGATTAGAGGTATCAAACCTGTAGAGACCATTATGCATGCGGCCCACTAGGAGGGTTTTCCTGGTTTGAATATCCTTCATAAAGCAAAGCAATGGGTGAAATTCAAAATAGACAGCACTATCCCTAGCAATTTGGCCAACTGATAGCAAGTTCTTGCACACAGTGGGGACATGCAGTACATTCTTTAGGCGAAAAAGCCTAGAACCAGCCTGCATGCTGGATGAACCTATGTTGGCAATCAAAACAGAAGCACCATTACCCATAGAAACTTGCCTCGTACATGTATAAGAAGAAACTGTTGAGATATTGGCCATGTCAGGGGTGATGTGATTAATTGCCCTAGAATCTGGATACCAAGCCTGATCATGAGTGGTAGAGGAAGGTTGTCGAGAGGGATGAGAAGAGGAAATGGTAGCTTGATATGGACTACAAGTAGGAGACATATAAGAACAATGAGCTACAGTAGAGGAACCTCCCTGATTGTGGATTTGATGGTAATTAACTGTCATCGAATGTTTGGGACTAACACCCGAAAATATTTCATCAAATCGGTGATAGCATGTCTGAACTAAGTGGCCGATTTTTCCACATAACTGGCATTACGGCCTAGATCGTGGCCAACTTCTACCATTGCCACGAGCCCTGCCATGAGACCAACCCCGGCCTTGCCCTCTATGGCCATGCTTTTACTCTTGATGACAACAGTTTGGAGCATTAGTGTGTTTAGAATTCACCTTACTATCCTACTTCTGGTGGGACGCCAGATTAGCTTGCAAGGGCACCTCAGTCAGAGAAGCCAATTGTCGTGTTTCACAATCAAGAAGCATCTCCATTAACAACTCGAGAGACATTGGTGTGGCGGAGGCAATCACACAGACAGATTCATACTCCAGTGAAAGACCAACCAGTATGATGCTTACTTGTTCTTGCTCCGTGACCATACTGCCAGCAACATTGAGACTATCGCTGAGATTTTTCACCTTAGTCAAATACTCTTTAATAGTAAGACTCCTTTTCTTAAGAGAGTACAGTGCATGGCACATGCTCGATAGCTTGACGTTGGATTTTGCCTCAAATCTCCTTTTAATTCCAGTCCAAATGTCAAAACTGGTCTTGGTCGATGTGAGATGGACCAGAATTTCATCTGTGACTGTGGAAAGCAACCAAGAAGCTAGGAATTTGTCTTGCTTTTTATGGATTAGAAACGAAGGGTTATCAACATACTGTCCGTCAGGTCTAGGTAAATGAGTAGGTGGAACAGGAGTTGTACCAAGCACAAATCTTTCAAGAGAAGAGTATTTAATACAATTTAGAAAGTAATAGTCAGCTGGCTCACTATAACTAACCAATTGATTAACTAACTATTAACTAATACACAACTAACCCTTTTTAACCAACTTCTGTTTATCTAATCGTTATTACTAACATAAGATAACATTATATCAGTTTTCTGATATGATAGTAGTTTTCTTAAAAGCTAAATGGAGAGACATAGGGAAAATGAATCTGATGTCCTGGAGCAGGGATGGACCATCTAATACCAGGACTGGTTGCTAGTTATGCAAGTCACATGAGCCTGTCGCTAGCCAGCTAAATTTAGTAAAACAATCCATATGCAAGCAATCAATGTCCTGTTTTCCTCACAGCAGTTGAAGAAATCATATACTGCAACTTGATCACTGACAGGCAAATTCGGACCAACAAGCATAAAGGATAATTTTCTCCTGTATTATGTGGGTTCATTTCTTGACTTCAATTTGTAAAACGTTCATAGTCACAAACACGACATTCTATAGCAATGCATACAACAGAGAGTTGACCTTTTCCGGAAGATCTCAAGCATTTTAAAACACTTCTGGAAGAAAGATGATAAGGGGACTCCAAGAGGAAAGGATCATGCCATTCATACAGTCTTTCTTTCAGTTTGTGGCAAGAACTTCCACATTCAGTAAGCTAAAAGCTATTGATGTTTGTTTGTTTCAAGACAAGCACCCCTTGTCAAAGAAAAAAAAAAAATGATTAAGGCCGATAACTTCCGAAGGCTGTATCAGCATTAATAGAAAAAGTTGGAGTGGGGCATGAGTTAGTACCAGAAGGAAATACTGGTCCCTTTGAACTACGTACATGCCTCTATCCTTCCATACATTTGGAGATGAAAAAGTTGCTAAGAACTAAATTAAGTCCCTACAACTTAAGTCCTGGTTTCAATTCTAATACTGCAGCTACCACAGAGGAAATGCAAATCATATTTCCTGTTTAAGGTTTCATCAATCGTACATATGATTCTGTGACTGCAACATGTAGAAATAACTTTACAAGTTGCAGAATCTTACATCTAAGCTGAGATAAAATGCCATCACTAACTCTATCTCTTCTTTAAACTTTTCATTTACTTTAACGCTTGAATAGCCTTATTATGATGATGAAGTTTCCATAGAGGCAATTGTCTCATGCAATAACATGCTGAAATGGATAAAACTATATAATTAGATGATGTATGTATATAGAAGGATAGGAACCTACTTGATAATGTGATCCAACATGCTGAAATGGATAAAACTATATAATTAGATGATGTATGTATATACAAGGATAGGAACGTACTTGATAATGTGATCCGACCCTGCCACATAAGGCTTGAACCTCCACCATTACTGTTATGTGAAAGTGCTTCACAATCAGCATTTCCAGTTTTATCATCATCATAGATCTAATATGTGAGAATGAGAAAGAAACGTAGCCAAAGACAACTTGCCGATTATCTCCTCCAAAGGTTTGATTCATTTATGTATTAAATAATTTACTTCCCATTCCCATGAACAGTTCAAACCATTAACATAAATAGTTTTGAGTAACTAACGAGTATCAAAAAACAACTCAGATAAGTGGAAGAGAAAGCCTAGCCGGCAAATCATCCTTGGCTGCACTACTTTACCTCATTCCCACATGCTAAATCTTAGATGAAGACAGTATCGATCCAGCAATGGTTAAACAATTTTTTCCTCAACGTATTAGCAGCAATGTAGTTTGCAGAGTAGAAGTTTGAAAATTTGTGGGTGCATATAACCAAGAATGGGAGGATAACATATATATATATACGTGAAGGACATGAGGGAGTGAATGGACAACTGCATGTGTCTAGAAGTCAGCATACACAAGCCTTAAAAAGTTACTTTCAATCACCCTAGAGGCTCATAGTAGCCTCGTACAAAGTTACCATTGCCCCATACACAGCCTCTTTATGTTTTGATCTTTTTGGGGTTCAAACACTGCTGTTTCTGGGGTTTTTTTAACTTGAAATATGCAATCATTGGACACGTTATCAACTAGTTTCTCTAATGTTGTTTTGGAAACAAAACCTTATCGCTTTCTAAGTTTGAGTTTAGATCTGGGGTTTTTTTTAACTTGAAATATGCAATCATAGTGACACATTATCAACTAGTTTCCCTAATGTTGTTTTGGAAACAAAATCTTATCACTTTCCAAGTTTGAGTTTAGAGAAATTTACGCTCTAAAAGCCCTTAAAACCAAGTCTTTTGAAGCCTAAAATACTTATCAAATTGACATTGTGCTTGACATGTCATTATCTGTAGATATGGATGAGAGTGAAGGAAGGGAGAGGATAGAGGTAGATTCTGGTCTGTATGTAACAGGAAATTGGGAACATCGTGATCTTAGAAAATGGTTATTATGGGGGGTGACATGGGCTGAGGATGGCCTTTGGGTAACAATTTTGGATAACATATCTCTAAAATCACCGCCCACCACCCATCACTTTTTTCCTGCCTCTTTTTCAGGTACAAATGTACATTATTACGTCCACTTGCATTTGCTAAAATGGTTGATAGAAAACCTTAGAAGGACCTCTTGATGCATTGCAACCAGACCTATTCATAAGTCTACTTGGTTTCATTACAAATTTTGATCACTTCAAATTAAACAAAATTTGAATGGATAACATTTTATAAACAAATCAGGTTAAATGAAATTCAAATTGATCAACTTGGATTTTTAAATTCAGCTCAAAATTATCAAGACTAATCGAAACTAAAATTAGAAAGTTAATATAACTTTTAATCCATAACCTTGATAATTAAGTCAATTTTGATACTTGTATTTTTTTTAACCCACTTTAATACAACTTTTTCTTTGTCCAATTTAATACCTAAATTTAAAAACTATATCCATTTTGGTCATTAAATACGACGGAATCCAAGTTCTAAGATATAATCTTTGATCCAATTTAGAAAAGCAGTCATTTTTTAAGATACAATGATGAAATAAAACCAGGGTTTATCTCCTATATTTAACCTGAGATTTAGTATTTCTTGAATTTATTAAATATTTTTATACAATGATCGGTTCAGCCTATGCTTTGGTTTTTTCCTGACGGCTTCATCTTCAAAGGATCAAAGCTGCATACTATAAAAAGTAGCTTTTAAGAAATTAGAGATAAGGCTGGTCACAGCAATTTCAATCTCCCTTTCCCCCAAACAACAAATATAATTGCATGATAGCAGACTGCAATTGGGATAGAGAAACCTGGCAGTTATCAGTGCATAAACCTGATAAAATGTGAGAGCTCTAAACAAGGATTCTCATCTACATGGAATGCATATACATACATTCATACAAGTTCATAAGCCTACATGAATTTAAGAATATCCAGAAACCGGTTTGCGCATGGAAGAGAGATACCACACATGAAGAGTTTGCAATTGAAAGATGGCAGTAAGAAGAATTAACCAACGCATAGAAATCAGTATCAGAGTCAACTTTTTTCCTGACTATTAAGCAAAAATATATGCCCTGGAACAGTTATTGTAATATTGAACAACCAGACAAACCATTAGGTCTGGAAGTATTAATATTGTAATATTCAATCTGATTGTTGTAGAAAATTATAAACTAAAACTGTTCATGCTACCATTATGGAACACATCATTCAAATTTCTCCTCGGTTCTTAAATTAGGATTTCACATTTCAACTTTATGGTTAGTGGACCAACTCTGTTTAGTTTATATTACAAATACAAGCATATTGCAATTGACTACAAAAGTCACTTACCAGTTACCACATACAGCTTACCAGCTCCCAATGCCAGAGAAAGCCAATGATATAAACCACCTGCCAAAAGTAGCACAAAGAACTAAAATTGCTTACCCCCTAAGATGAAATAAGAGAATTAGGATGCAATACCAAGAATAAGCCTACTTCTTCAATTGATTCCATTTGAGGTTTCCTTGCCTTCCTCTTTAGCTTTCTCTTCACAAAACAGCCTCCAAAGCCTTCTCTTTTTTCGATGTGACAGCCTCCAAAACTAATCTGAACACATAGCCTAACCAAATATTTCTTACCTTAAGTGATTTACAAGCTCATACAACCCTTATATAACTTCCAGCTCATTTTGTGCAAGTTCAAATTTTAGATCATGCGATTAAGGGGATAATTTTTGAAGCACTTTGTTCAACAGAAACATGGCCTCTCTTCTTCAAGAGAAGAAATGGGGCCAGTACATCCCAGCGAACTCCAGAAAAGTACCAGCCATTTGAGTTACATGTAAAATATAATCAAGAAACCAAATATGATGGCATTTACACCCAACATAAGCTACAATTACATTGCTCTCGCGATTATGGCAATCTAAACTTCCCTATCTGATGCAACTCTCAAACCACATGCATACATAAAAAAATCCTAAACAAGTAGATGCTACCTTGACTCCATTATAAAACATAAAAAATCACTTCATCAGCCAAATTGCCAAAAGTCAAGGATACAAGTGTAAGGGTTACATGGAAAGCAAATTATTAGAAATGTGTTACAGAGCCTGCAAATCATGAATCCAGGCCAAAAATGATTGGTGATTTGCATCATCAAATGATCTTATTCTTGGTCACCCAAGACAGGCAAAAAGGCAAGCCAAAGTGGAACATAAGTTCCTCAAACCCGATTTGTCTGGTCTTCTGGTCTAGGCTGGCTTCATCAAAAGGGACAAAGGTCTGGCTTCAAGATTTGTGACGACAACTGTTTAGATAGGGGAGAAAAGGCAACAAGTGGGAAAGGTGCAGTAGAATCCTTGGCAGGGGATGGCTGGCCGGGTTTAAGATATCATTCTGCATATCTTCATGTAAAAAGAATTAAAAAAACTAGCATATCAATACCCGAAGTAAATAAATGAAATCAGACACATATTTACCTGTGCAGTCTAGAACCCAGGACTAATACCCATGCTTCCTATGTGAAACTTGATTTAGATTGGACAACCTGGTGACAGCAAAAAGTCAGGCAAGGTGGTAACAATTGCTATTAGAGAACAATCAAAGGTGATCAAAGTTTTCTAACTAGATAGGTAAACGTTACCCCCGGCTGGAGTTGCGACCACCATGATTTCCATATATATCACCTCCACTCTGGAAAAAGATAATATACGACAATCAGAGGAAGTACAATAACATGTGAGATAGAAATTAAGCAAGCAGAACATCATAAATTTGCAATGAGATGGATAGTTCTCAAATGCAGATCTTGCACTTTTGAAAAAACCTGGCTGCAACAACCAGATGCATCCCAATAATAATAAGCTTAAGCATCTTTGCAAAGAAATGTTAAAGGAAGAAATGAATGAAAAGACAAGCTTACAAGTGAACCACTATAATTTCCTTTACTGTCACTTGCAGTCAAATCACTAGGGCTGTATCCCCCTGAGTAAGAAGAGTATCCACGATTACGCGGTTGACCATCTTTGTTACCATATTTAGGACCATCTGAAATGTCTAATGACATGGGAATGTAGGGAAGAACAGGCAAAAGCGTTGCTGCTGCTCCTTCTCTTTCAAATATATTGGCTCTCAGCCGCAACAGTACTTGCGAAAAGGCATTGCTAGCAACATCAAGACCTCCAGTAATCTGTACAGCATTGGAAGATAAAAATTCTATCAAAAGTCTGACTATGACATCGAGTGTGTACACCAAAAAGCATATTATTCACCTGCACCATTTCTTCATCTTCATATGCAACTTTGGGAAGGTTTTCCTTAGAAAGTATGCGAATACTAGCCCTAGTAGCATTCCTCATCCCAGATATTATTGCCCCACCTTTACCGATAAGGCATCCAACCTGTGAACTTGGAACAAGTAGACGGGTGGTGATTACAGAATCACCTGATTCTCTTTCTGTCTTTTCACTGCATCGTGATTGCAAGCGCAAAGCAGCATTGATGGTAGGGGATGGGTCTTCAATGAACTGCAGAGATATAAATAATGAGGCATGACATATAAATTCCACAATGAGAATCTAAGCTTAACTTTAAGAATTAATGTATTCTTACCTCTTTCGTTGATATGAATATTATGCAATCATCTCCTTCAGCTGCGGAGCTATCAACTTTAATCGATGCCCCAGACTCCTGTCTAATCTGTTTGATAATACCACCACCTTTTCCAATCACACCCCCAATATTTCCAACCGGGCATACCAAACGAAGAGAAAACTCCCTTGCAGAACCATCATCTCTTCTAGAAGAATAATTTCCATAAGAACCAATAAGGGGGGCATTCATGTACATCCCACCTGATGGATTCATATTAGATAGAGAGGAGAGAAGCAAGTGCTGGGATCTTGAAGGGTTATCATGAAGGCGAGATGCCACCTGATAAAGAGCCTTCCTCACAGCTGAGGGCTCTCCAATTATCTGAAATCCCCATAGAGAAACTGAATGAATAAACAAGAAGGCCGCAAGATGATTCCAAATCCCCTTATATGCAGGCAACTCAAACATTTTCAAGAATGCTAATAATATACAGTTACAACATAAGGACACATTTTTAGGTAAGAACTGTCTGGTCAGAAGCCTCATGGAGATCAATCAACAGATCTTCCAAATCCCATCACTTAAAACAGGAGAACATAAAAGTAGAAAATACTCTTCCCTTTTCTAGGAAGACTGCTTACTACCATTTCTTTTCAACTTAGCAACACTGTGAGGAATAAAAGCTGTTAGCTAAAACCAACTTCTAGACCTTTCATTTCCCTTTAAAGGAATCTTCCATTCAAACACTTGTCATATCCATACATCTATAACCTATGGTTAAGTCTTGCAATAAATTAAGAAATTAACTCTACAGGAGATAATATTCAGGTAAATGGCCAATATTTTTTCTCTTATTTATTTAAAAAAGGGCATAACACATGGTATATCTTTTTCATGTGAGAAAACAACTTTACCTGAAGAAGCTCATCTGAAGTCAATGCACACGGGGGTAAATGCTCATTGCTTAAAACCCGAATCTGAGCTTGTGTTTCGCTCCGTATACTTTGAATCACTTGTCCACCTTTCCCAATAACACAACCAATCTGGTCAGATGCCACAAGCATTCTCACAGTAACCAAATGTGTCTGCTCCTCCAAATCCTCATCAGCAGGCAACTCTTCCGCGACAACCCTATCGTGTACCCTAAACAAAGCATCCTCAGCAGGCGAAACAAGCTCATCACCAAATGGATTTGTTTCCTCACTGGAACTATAAATCATAACAACCCTCTCCTCACAACCCGGCAGAGCTTCACAAATCCTAATGTTCGACTTACTATCTAACCTCAACTGTTTCACAATCTCACCACCTCTTCCTATAATACTCCCAATCCTTTTCACATGACATAAATAACGGTAAACGGTATCTTCAGGCCCAATCCCATGCTGTTGTTCATTTTCCTCACCAGCATTTCTTCTCTTAACACCTCCTCCTCCATTTCCAGCGTAATCAGGCTGAAAATGAGATCTCTTACCGTAATCATTTCTTTGACCAGCCATAACAACCAACTTAGATTCAATTTCTTGATCTTACAACTTCTTAAATTAACTGCAGCATTCCAAAATAAAAAATCGGATTCAGAAAAAAAAAATTGATCAATTTCCTAAACTCCCTTAAAGACTTAAATTATAACATGCTTAATTATAACATTATCATTAACAATCAGACATTAAAAAAATTGAACCAATAATTAATAACTAAAAATAATAGAACAGATCGAATAACTATAATAATAAAAAAAATAAATTAAGAAGGGAAGAAAAATTACGGGGGAAACAAGGGAACGGAACGGAAGAAAAGAAACAGAGAAACGTCGGAGGGAGTTTGATTGCTGTATCGGGAAATATAAATACCAAGGTACTCAGTGATTGTTCTGTGGGAAATATCTTCGGTTGGTGGTTTTTTATTTCTTTTCTTTTTAGGGTTCGAAGCGTGACCGCATGTTCACGTGCCTGACAGATACTTCCTTTTAACAACACTTTAAACGATTCGTTTTGACTCTAAATTATATTAGAAAGGGTAAACTATAGGTAAGTTTTCATTTGTTCACTTAATTAAAAAAAAGTTCTAGTTAAAGTCATTAGACTATTAAGTTTTTTTTTTTTAAGTTCCATTAGAAAGTTTCATGTGACGATTCGATGATCAATATGGTGGATCAGTACCCATCAACAAGTAGAACATATCTTAGATCCAAGTAGATTTAATAGCTAGTGCCAAAGATCGGAGAAAAAATTGTTTGAATTTCTATTCGTAGATTTGTGGTGTCCAAAATTATTTCATAAAAAAAATGAACTATAGAAGAGAAGGGGGAAAAGAGCTTTTGATTGATGTAGGTAGTAAGAATAGAGAAAACCATATAGTATTAGTTTTAACAGTCCAATGACTTAAATGAAACCTTTTGAATTGTTTAATGACCAAATTGTAGCTTTTTTAGATAAGTGAGCAAAACGAAAACTTAATCATAGTTTAGTGACTAATAGTGTAGTTTACCCTATTAGAAATTCTATTACAAACGTATGCGTTGAAAACCACGCTTTTAGAGCACGGATGTGTTTAAAAATAACATACAATAAATAATGAAATGTATGGTTTAAAACTAATTGATAATAACATATGAAATATGTATGTTATAAGAATAAAAAATTAGATTAAATTATAAGTAAAACAAAATTTAAACACATAATACATCATATTAAGAATACTAAATGAATATATCAATCATAAGTTGGTTTCGAGTTAAATAATAGTATATATATGCAATTGATGAAGGTAATAAAATATGCACAATAAAATTAAAATATATAAAAAAGAATTAAATAAATTTTTGATTTAGTGGTAAATTTAAAGTTTTACCAATGCAATTGGTGTGGTTCAATTCTCAAAATATACCTGATAACTTCATATTTGGAGTTATGCTAGTATAATTTTTATAGTATTTTAGGAGGTAAATAAAGCATTTAGGTTAGATTTTATTACATTTTATAGGTTTTTTCGGATTAATTATATTTTATTTGAATCTTGGTTGAGTATTATCATTTTTTGAGTTAGTTCGTATTTACTTGTTATTTTTCACTCTAGATTGTAGGTACCGGATGAAGAATGGAAGACTTGGAACAGTGAAGAGAAGTCTTTTGCTCCACTGGATTTGTTTCAGTGCGGTGAAGTATAAGCTTCAATTCAAAATTTCAGACAGCAAGCAGTCCACTCCATCGCAGTTCTACTTATGGTGGAGTGGAAGGATTAAATGTAATACCCCGAAAATTAATACAGTAAGAAAGTAAGATATTATCCTTGATATAGTAAAACAAGGAAATAAAATGACAAAAAGGGAAATTTTGAGTTATGTCAACATTGGGAAGTATATTATGATATATTAATTCAAGAAAGGACTAAATCGTAAAAGTGAGAAAAGTTTTTGTTGCCCAAGAGTAAAACTCAAAATTTGAGGGGTTAAAGCGTAAATATGAAAAAAGTTGAAGGATCAATAGTGCAAATATTTTAAGGATGGAATGATCTAGAAACTAAGGAAAATGGATAAATTAGGACAAAATTGAATAGGTGAAGAATTATGCGGGACTAAATCGCAATTTTACCAAATTAACTAATGACTCAAGGATGGAATTTTAAAAGATCATAAAGGGCAAAATGATCAATTAGAAAAAGAGAAAAATCTAGAAGGCAATGATGATGTTGGTGATATTTTAGATTAAATAAATACATAAATATTAGTTTATTAATATTTTAATGAGATATTTTGTTATTATTTTATTATTCTTTTATTTGATATATATGGAGAGAAAGATGAATTCTCTTCATCTTTCATGCAACCAACGTGAGAAATAGAAAAGAAAGAAAGAAATTTTCTTTTCTTACAAATTGGTCCTTTCACAAAAAATTCACCATTTTCACTTAGAAATCAAAAGAATTTTCATAGCAATCAAGAGAGAAAGATAATAAGGAGACTATGGGGAGCTAGAATATCAAGTAGATCCAAGAAACAAAAGCTGGAGGAGAGAGAAAATCAAGTTAAAGATTGAAACCAATAGGACAAGGTAAGAACATCAAGACTCCAACATATTTTTTAAGTTGATATTATTGAAAAAGCATGAAAATGAAGTTCAAGTAGAGTTTTTTTTAAGGTTCTATGTTCTTGATATGTTAGTGAAGGGAACTAAGAGGAAGTTATGGGAAATATTGTAGAGAAAGGAAATAATTGTGTTATAAACTTGGTAATCAACATTTTACACTAAAACAGTTTTGGATAACAGCAGTAGTCTAATTTTGAAAAATCACCAAAAATTGTGGAAATCAAATTATAGGTTGAATAAAATATGAAATTAAATTTTAATAAGCTTAGTTTTTCATAGAAGAAATGGTGTAAGTAATGGAATTGTAAATTATGATATATAATAAATTTTGTGAGATAAGGTCAGAATAATTTCGGGTTCCCTTGTTCTGACTTTAGAATTTCATTAAAAATTGTAAAAAAATAATTAGGAGTTTAAATTTATATTTTTAAATTCTTAATGAGTCTATTTTCAATAGAAACATATTAAAACATCATCCAAACCCCGTACCAAGAGATAATTAATTTTTATTAAAGAAAGGTCGAAGCTGTCAAACAGTAAAACAGGAATAAATTTGAAGATTTTACTGTACTTATTGGCTAAATTATAAAATCTAAAATTTTTATGGTAGAAATATATTTGAACCTAGTTTCAAAAAAATCAAACGACTATTAATTTAGAATTATGTAGCTCAAGATATAAATAATTTAGTGACTATGACTCAAGTGGACAGCTTGATATGAACATATAAGTAAATAGTGGAATTATATATACATTAAGGATGTGGAATGGAGAGGAGAAGGAAAATATATGAATATTCAGTTAGCATGGGTTTACTTAAAAAATGGCTAATTTGCATGTTTTAGGCTTAGGGACTAAATTGAATAAAAGTAAGACTTTAGGGAAAATTTTGTAAAAATGTTAAAAATGACCAAATTGCATGAAATGAATTGTTTTATTATTTAATTTAATAAATTGAATGAAATTATTAATTTAGATCAAGATTGGGTGGAAAATAGAGGAACATAGAATATTTCTAAAACATCCCTAAATCTTGGTATTTCTGCAATTTAGCCAGGTAAGTTCGTGTAACTAAATTGTGTTTATTTATATGTTTGAATTGAATGCTGTATGTGTGAATTGTGTAAATATTATTAATATGAAGTTGGTTACATGCTCAACAAAGCTAGATAAATGTTAAGTTCCGTTTGCATAATGAAATTCAATGGATACATAATTTCCCGTGTTAATTGTGGTCCTGCAAATGTTGTAGACACATTATAACTCGAACGAGCATCCTATTATAATCCCTCTCGAGCTTCCTGTTATATGGTTCCTGCGAGCATCCTGATCGGTAATGATCCTGCATGTGTTGTGGACTACTGCAGCTCTTTGTGAACGTCCTGTTACATGATCAGTTGTGATCCTACATATATTGCGGACACAAACGTAGCTTTTTATGAGCATTCTGATATAGGCTCTTATAAGCTTCCTGGCATGGCTCGCTTGAACTTCCTGTTAAATGGCTATCCGGAGCTCCCTGATATTAACTCTTCGGAGTTACCTGTTAAGCTCAATGAGCTCCCTGTTTTAAACTCTTCTGAGTTTCCTGATATAGCCCGGATAAACATCCTGTTACATGGCTCACATAAGCATCCTGTTATATGGCTCGAGAGAGTGCTTCCTGAATATGTGCCCTTATGGGTACTCCTGAATATGAATTGACGGATCACTGATTTGTATACCTCGTGTATACTACCTGGGTATCCATCGATATTTCAATAATTCAACGGACAAAACTCCTGATGTGAGAAAATATGAGTTTAATAAAATTTATTTCTCAAATATTCTTGAAATACATGGAAATGATATTTATTTGATATATTGAAACATGACATGGAAAATACATGTGTATGAAACTTGCTTGATAATTATGTATATTCATGGTTATGAACTGTTTCCGGAATAAATATACACGAAATTCATGAAAATGATGGTATATGAAATATTGATATAATGAAATGAATGATATATGTTTATGAAGAAACGACAAGAGAATGGCATGTATCATGACATGCAAATATGTGACTATCTTTGATATGTTGATATAAGAAAATTATGTATGTTGAGACGAATAATAAATTCAAGTGTGACATATCGAGAAAATAAGTTTATCAATGTTAAATTTATATATATACCATGTGCAAGTACGCTAACTAGTGTTGTTGCTTAACGCTTAGGCAAGTGCCAAACTACTAGTTGAATGGTAATATGTTTAATTATAAGATGCATTGAAATGGTAAGTGCTCAGATGAAAATATGCTTGTGCTTATGAAAGAGTGGTAAGGTTTAAGTTATGCAATTTCTTTTGAAATGATTTATCATGTGATTAATTCGAAAAAGGTTTATGTTTAAATGCACTAGCTTGTAGCTATGATGGAATGATATGCTTAAAACTGGTGTGTTATGCATACGGTATGAATGTGGAAAGTAAAGAAACGCAAATTAAAATAAAGAAATTTGGAAGAGTTAAATTTGTTTAAAATCCTACCATGCTAGGAATAATATGTATAAGTGATACTGTAGATTATTCACTTAGTGAGTTGTTAAATGTAACTTCATGAGTATTGTGGTATCAATAATGAATTATTCTTGATATGTATAAATTTCATATTTGAAAAGAAGTATTATGATCAAAGTTTATACGAGCTTACTAAGCATTTATTGCTTATGTATTTGTTTTTATTTACCTTATAGATTATCGGAAGCTCGAATGGGTTGGAAGCTTGTCGGACCTATATCACACTATCCATCGGTTCTACTGGTAATTTTGGATAATCTAATTCTGGTTATAATGGCATGTATAGGTTATTTTGATTAAATATTAGCCTATATGTGTTTTGGTATTTTGGTGTATGCACAATTTGCCTTATAATGATGATGTTCTAAAATGTTTGGTTAGTTTGATGACAAGTTGGGTAAGAAATGAGGCTAGGAAAAATGACCTATTTCGTCCACACGGGCATGTGTCTCAGCCATGTGTGACACACGACCGTGTGTCCACTGCATCTTCTAATTTATGCAAAACATAATGCCCACACGGCCTAAGACACGGGCGTGTCTCTTGGTTGTGTGAGCCACCGGCTTGGCCACACGGCCGTGTGACCCTTACAGTGTTGAAAATTTTAAATATTTCTGAATTTTTTTTTATTTTTCAGTTTAGTCCCGATATGTTTCTAATGTATATTTTAGGCCTCGATGGCTCACATAAGGGACATTATGATTAAATTTGATTGATTTTAGGTACGAATGTTATATGAAGTGAAATTTCTATTAAATGATCTATAAATTTTGGTAATGCTTTGAAACCCTATTCCAGTGACGGATACAGGTTAGGGGTGTTATATTAAAACCCTAAAAATAAGAAGTGACATGATTTAAGGGAAAAAAGGGGAAAAAGAGGAAGAAATCAACTTGGAGGTGAAGGAACAATTCTCTCACACTAAGGGGAACTTCAAACTGTAAAAACGAGAAGAAAAAGAGATCAAGAGCGCTCAACATTAGTTTGATAATCATTTTTATCTCTTGATTATTTTCTTTATACTTTTTCTCAATACAAGTTTGTTTTAAATTTCTGCTTGTGATATTTTCTCAACTCAACATGAAGTAAAATCTATTTTTTTTGGAACAGTGATGGATCCTATTCTTTTAGTTAATTAAATATTTTCTCTTTAATTCTTTCTATCTTTGTTAATTATTTATAAGTTTCATGCTTATTTAATTTGTTTGTCTGACCACCAAGTTGCATTAATTTGATAATATCGATTTGTCATGGGAGAGAAAACTAAGGTTTAGATCTAGATTGAATAGATTAGGATTAAATTTAGTAGCACTGACAAACGAGTTAATCTGCATCTAGGATATGAATATACATGATGCCCCCACTACAACAAATTAAGCTTTTAGTGGCGTTTGGAGCGAAAACGCCACAAATATATACCATTAGTGGCGCTAAACGAAAATGCCGCAATAAGTCGTTCTTTAGTGACGTTTGTGAAAATAGCGCCGCAAAAGGTAAAGAAATAGTGGTGTTTTTCCCTAAACGCTACTAAAGGTATAACAACAATACAAAATTCCATTTGACCTAACATCTGATCCGACCCAAACTAAACACAAAATAAAGAAAGGAAAATGGCGATTGACAACACAGAACAAAGCAGGAGTAACTTAGCTGATCTCCGTCTCCCTACCTTAAGAGAAAAAGAAAGTATCTAAGAGAGGGAGATACATCACCATGATTCTCGCGGTTTTATTCGCCAACTCTGAAGGCAACATCTTAGTTGAACGGTACATTTGCCCCTCCATTTTCTCCCATCCCATCCCATCCCATCATATGCTTTGATTTCTTTTACTGATTTTTCCAACTATACTATTTATCTCTTCTAGTTTGTTGAATTAGTTGAATTTTTTTTGTATAGATGTAGATTGTTAATGGGTTTTTTTAATGGAAATTGAATAATTTTATTCTACTTTCTGGATGTGATTTGATTTGGTAGAAATTGGAAATGGATGTTGTTTGGCAAACACAAGATCTATTGTGGCTGTTCATGATCTATGAAATTGGAAATGGGATTTTATTTCTTTTTTATAACATAATTGCAGTGATTATGTTTTATTTCAAAGATCTGGTTTTCTTCAAAATTGTGTTTTGTTATAAAATTTAAAATTCAAAATTCAAAATTCAAAATTTTTTTTTGTTTAATGCCATGGAAAATTAGAGTCTGTTTTTGAAATATTGAACAAACCGTTTCATTTCACAAACACAATTTGCTCTATATTTTCTTTCAAAATTTCTCTCAAATCTTTCAATAATTTTTTAAGCTTTTGATTCTTATCAATCAATCTTGAAAAGTTTTATTTCTAGCAAAATTTTCTATGTTTTTAAGATCAAAAGATGATTTTCCATTCTTTTTTCTATTTTTATAAGAATATGAAAAAGAAGGGAGATTGATTTCTTGATTGTTCTTGACTTTGATTTCTAGAAAATCTAGCTAGGCAATGCTGATGTAACTTAATTTAATGATTTTCTATCCACGAAACTTAATTGCTAATGATTTCCTCATTTTTAAAACTATACTCATGTTTGTTGGGTTAGAGAGAGTCGAGATTTCTAAGATTTCTTGTTGTTTTTCAGGTTAGATTTATCGTGCTAACGAGTTTCTTGTTGTCTAAGTGAGGAAAAGTTGAGTTTTCAACAGAGAATTCAATGTTTTTAGGTTAGTTTTAAGTTTTTAAGTATGAATATAAGGTTAGATTTGAGTTATGGTAAGTTTCGGTTTGAATTCTTGAAAGTGGGCATTGAAGTGAGAAAGTGTACCGCTAAATCACATTGCATGATTTTGTTGAATTTTAAAGGTTTTGATAGTTGTGATTTTGTTGATCTATTCTAACATGATTGAACTATGTAAAGCGCTTGCATCTGCCATTAGCACAAAATTAATAGTTAATTGCTCAAGTCTTGCATGGACCGCAATAAGCACAACATTCATTTTTAGTTCTTATGTAAATGTTTTAAACATGTAGCTAAAGTTTGTTAAGTTGCAGATAGTCCAAAGTATAAACAATGGTTCAACAGGCCTGATTCACTGGATTTCTTTACCAAACTTCCATATTTGTTCGCGTGGCCTGGTAACTTTCATAAGTGGAAAAGCCATTTTGAGAGTAAAAAGAAACATAGTTTGTACTTATGGATACGTTTTAAATCAAGGCGATGGGTTCTTCTAATTCAAAATACAAAGAGTGAGCATAACCTTTTGCTTCATCATGTTTTATTTTTTTCTACCCTAAAATTAAGTTAATTCTATGAGTTAATTCATCAGGGCCACAAGTTTCCTGTCTTTGTTGTTTGTGGATGGATTTGTTTCCTAAACCTTAATTAAAGCCATCTTGAGGTATCAGTTTACATGGTGCTTGGAGATGTCAGCGTCTATGTTGTTGGCAAAGATGAGTATGATGAACTTACATGTAAGTATATCTTGCCCTCTTTACATGTATAATCTTAGTTTGTGAGATTTAATAAAGCAGCAAAACTTGAAACTTGACTAAAGTATGCAATTTTCATGTATTTGAGGTAAGAGAGCTTGAATGGTTCATAGGTTTTTTGAAAGAACAGTTTTGAATGATTTTATATTGAAAAGCATTGGGTTTTCTGTATCGTGACTTGCACATATCTCTGCGCTCTTAGTTCCATAAGCTTCTCTGTGGTGTTTAACATTGCTTGCTCATAGTGCGACCCATTCTTATGGTCTGTAAATTAAAATAAATATTTCTTTTTTTTCTTTTTTTATCTTTTGAAATGTAATTTAGCACTCCATAGAATTAAAAAGAAAAGAAAGTTAACACTGATAATTGTAGTGCATTTGAAAGGGAATCAAATATATCATCTAACATGGTGCATTAGGTTACATACTTGAATTTTATTACTGATTTACTTCCTAAATGGTTTTGCTCTAGTGGCAGATGTGATCTTTGTTATAACCTTAGCTGTAAAGGATGTATATGGGAAGCTACCAACAGAGCACCTTTTTCTAGATAAATACAAAAGGATATGCTTGACTTTGGATGAAATTATTTGGAAGGTGAGGTCACATGTTGGTATTCTAACTATAGTTTTGGTATTCTTCCTTTTGATCAGAAGCTGTTGGTACTATTTGTTTTAATTTGACTTGCACTGTAACACCCCTTACTCGTATTCGGCACTTGAACCGGGTACGAGGCAGTACCGTACTTAACCTGCTCAATCATACAAAAATTTTCATTCGAGACCATAATGTTCTTATTATAGGTCTATGAGACCATAAACTTGCACCCGGAATGATTCGGGACCAAACTGGAAACTTTTGAACACTTAGATAAATTTGACATAAAACAGGGCCACACGCCTGTGTGAAAGGTGGGACACGCCTGTGTGGCATATCACATGCCCGTGTTCCACACCCATGTGGATTTATTTTCCAATTCAAACCTACAGGAGATTTCACACGGCCTGACACACGCCTGTGTCCATAGCCCGTGTCCCTCACACGGCCATGACACGCCCGTGTCTTCACCCGTGTGTGAAAACCTTGATATTCTATTTATGACGTCATCATCCCAATAAGGTCACACGGCCAAGGCACACGCCTGTGTCCTTAGACCACGTGTCGAGTTAAATTCCTAATTTCAGGTGCAGACTTCACACGGCCTGGGCACATACCCGTGTCTTAGGCCGTGTCTCCCACACATTTGAGACACACGGCCGTGTCTCAGCCCGTGTGTTTACTACTGGGTATTCTGACTTGTCAACCTAGCATGCATGGGGACGCACAGCCTCTCAACACGACCATGGGGCCGACCGTGTGTCACACACGGCCTAGACACACACCCGTGTGTCTACCCATGTGGAAATTTGTAAGGCTATCTACCAAGCCAAATGCCACCCTACCTAGCAATCATACTTATACTCATTCAACTCAACATTTATCATGTCCACAAGGCACTTCTAGGAACTCATAATTAAGACATCCACACAAGCATACACTTCATGAATTTCATCATCATTTATAAATATGAACTTGTCAAGTATTGGCCAATTTCCAATGACCATTTACAAAATGAATTGAACAACACTAATAGCCAACACCATGGCTAACAAATATGACATAACAAAATAACCAAGTCCTATACATGCCATACTTAAAATAAATCTAACTTTGCTATACCAAAGAGAAGTTGATAGTGTGATTTTCGAGCTCCGACGTTCCATAAATTCCTCAGCTAGCTTGGCAATACTACAAGGAAAAGGTAAATGAGAGGGGTAAGCATAAAGCTTAGTAAGTTTGCATGAAATAAATAAAAACATAAAGGCTCATAATGGCATCCATCCATTGTATTGAATAAAACACAAAATCTTAAACACATACTCTTACCAATTTCATATCATGTCTCATATCGTAAACATTTCTCGTGAATTACTCACATGTACCTGTATCACTTCATCACATAACTTTAGCACTAATCTTATCTCCATTATAAACTTAACTATTTACCCATTGAATTACTTGGGAATACTCGAAGATACATAATCATTATCATTCACATAAATACGATGCCAATGCCATATCCAAGATATGGTCTTACATGGGGTCACCTCTAGATGCCGATGACATATCCCAGATATGGTCTTATACGGGATCTCATATCGATTATCAATGCCATATCCCGGATATGATCTTATACGATTCTCATATTTGATGTCGATACCATATCCTAGATATGGTCTTATGCGGGATCTCAATTTGGTGCCGAGGCCATGTCCCAGACATGGTCTTATACGGGACCTTACCGTTCTCAAGTCTTGATGACATTATTCTCTCATTTATTAAAGTCCAACCAAGACTTCCACATCACAATTCTCATCATTTTCTCATTCAACATCATTACTCAAATTCATAGAAACATTATACAACATCACTAATATCAAACATTTAGAAACTTAATAACATGATGTTGAATTTATTACACACAAACTTACCTCGATTTCAAAATAGGTCAATTTGCCGATCTAGTCCGATACCTTGCCCTTTCCTCGGTCAAGGATAATTCCTCGTTCTTCTTGATCTATAATAGTAAATTAGATCATTTAATTATCACATTAATCAATGCATTTCAAATATCATACTTTGGAAAAATTACCATTTTGCCCTTAGACTTTCACAAAATGACTATTTTACCCCTAGGCTCGTAAATCAATTCTAATCAAATTTCTTCCTTTAATCAGCCTAGGTGAACATTTATTTCTCTTATAGCAACTCTCAATACTTATTATTTCTCACATTTAACACCTATTTTACAACCTTTGCAAAGATGTCCTCTTAGGTGTTTTCATGGAAACACCTTTTTCAAAAGTTGTTTATCTAACAACTAAGACTCATTTTCTTCCACAAAAATGCAGAAAAAAACATAATTACTCACATGGAAAAACCATAGACTTTTAACCATTTTGCAAAATAGTCCCCTTTTTAGCTAGCTTAAGCTTTAGGTGTTCCAAAAGTACAAATATCATCAATAAGGACACCAAAATCACTTACTTGCAAGGAGAGAAGCTTGCTGAAATTTTTGAGCTCCCAAACCCCTTAGTTTGCTGCTAATTTTTAGTGGAGGAGAAGAGAAGAAAAAATGATATCTTTTCTTTCTTTATTTTATGATTAAAACTCAATTCAGTTACCAAATTTCCACCTAACCAATTGACAAAGTCTTTTCTTTGTCCCTATGGCTGGCCACCACCCTAAACAAGGCCTAATTGCACATTAGAGACCCCCAATTAATATTTCTTAGCTATTTGACACCTTTAGCTTGTAAAATAGAACTTTCGTACTTTATGCTATTTAGTCCTTTTTCGCAATTAAGCATGCAATCGCTAAAATTAAAGCATCAAAATTTTCATGCACCTATATAATCATGCTATAACTCATAAAATAACATTAAAATAATTTTCTCTGACCTCAGATTAGTGGTTTTGAAACTACTATTCCTACTAGCCCCTAAATCGGGCTATTACATGCACCACTTCAGTAAGGCTTTAGAAAACTAATTATGATCTTTCATTTGGCCATGATTATCAAAACGCTAGAATTAATGTAGCATGTGGCAACTCACTTTCTTGTGCTGCTTAAGCACATCTAATATCTCTGTGCCAGGAAACTGCGACTTTTTGTCTGATTGTCAATTAGCATCCTTTTGTATTTTCTTTGATGGATATTACTGCTACCATTTTGCCCCACCCCTTTTCTTAAAAATTCTCAAGGGATATCTGGAGAACACGGATAAATACAAGATTAGGAGATTAGTACGTTTAAAACCTCCAACCAAGTTTTAGGCTGAGAACACCTTACTGTCACAGCCCATTTGGAGGTAGTAGATTCAGAGTCCTGTACTCTACCGAAAGGCATGGTACATCCCATGCTGTAGTATACTTTTGTTATACTTTTGTCCTTGATCCCTTTGCTTATAGATGTGTCTAATGTAAGAATTTATGGTTAAATTTCCTTTGGATTTGTTTTGTTTTTTCTTTTGGGGATAAGGAACTTAAATCAAGGAAATTGTTAAATAGGTGTGTTTCTTTTTTTTTTTTTAAATAATTATATGCATTCTTGAATATATTTTGTCATTTCAATTATTAATTTAAATCATATACATATTTCTTTTATGATAGTATCATTTAGTTTTGAAGTATGTTGTTGGATTTGAAGTTACAGGAAAATATGTTGAAAATTCGAGTTCTATATGAAATAAAATAGGTTGGTAAAATATGTTAATGTTAGTGGCGTTTTCCCACAAACGCCGCTATAGAACATGATCTTTTGGGGCGCTTCTAGCTACAAACGCCATAACATGCTCGACTCTCTTGCGATGTTGGTAAAAAAATAAAAGCACCGCTAACGATTATGTTCTGTAGCGGCATTTGTAATAAAAGCACCGTTAAAGGTCATGTTCTATAGCAGTGTTTTCCACATAAAAGTCGCAAATTTTAGTGGCGTTATCTAAAGCAGTGTTTTTTACGGTGCTTTTATAGGGCCAAAAAAAGCCGCTAAAAACCTGTTTTGCTGTAGTGCCTAATCAACCCAGTAGGTTTGCTCGCAATGACTTTGTCCTACTTGCCTAACATAGGTGTATAGCTAGTGTGAAAGGGAGATTAACTTATCTAGATAATGGAAGGGTCTAATTAATGCCATTAAATCATGGGTTAATAATTACATAGATTGAACAATTGAATCTTGGGTTAGCTAGATACTTGATTCGACGTGTGAACTTGCGTAATGAATTTTCACACATCAAGTTTTTTGTGTTGTTGCTAGAAACCAAATTTTTAAATTCTATTATGCTAATTTTAGTTTTATTAATTAGTAATCTGAGTTCAGATTTTTATTTATTTATTTTTAGGTAAAAAAGACTTATATGAAGTCGTGTTCTATTATGATTACCAGTGGTCATTTGAGAATTCTAGGTCAATGAGTTACTTATCTAAGCAATCCTATAACATTTGGAATCAGCCTCTAAGACTCCTATAATGCATTTAAGCAAGATCTTTACACTAATTTTTATTCTCAACCCCATTGTTCTTGGAAAGTTATTTAAACCTCATTATTTATACTATTCTAGCATTTATCCTCACGATCAACTTTCTAGTGATCCCTTAGCATAAGAATTTAAACCACTTAGGTGAAAGGTTATCCTTGAACTTGCAAAAAAGATTTTAGTTAGGGCTCATGAGCAACAATATAAAGTAAATGATAGTTGAATCTCTAATGATGTTATGTCTTTAAAAGAGGTTTTAACAAAAAATTCTATATTTTGACAAAATGATACTAACACTTGGGTATCAATATTTTCCCCAAAACGAAGTAAATAAGGAACACTTACAGAATAACACAAAATTGGCTTGGATTACTTCTTGGAAAACTACACCACTCACACCAATACACAACTAATCTGCAATGGGTAAAGAAGGGAGTGGGTGAGCTTAACAAGCTCAGTGAATGATTAGAATAACCAAATCGCAAACATATCATCATGCATCCTCAAGACAACCATATAGAAGTACAATTACAATAGGCCTATGTCTAGTGTTGTAGAGTACCTATCCATGCATTACCTACTGGTTCATTTGCACAACATTTGCATACTCATGCAAACATATATCATGTAGTACACAAGTTTAATCAAGCATATATCACATTTCACACAAGTTACACATAACGATTAATTGACAATATAGAACATTGTAAC
This sequence comes from Gossypium bickii, assembly GCA_025503065.1. Classification (NCBI taxonomy): domain Eukaryota; kingdom Viridiplantae; phylum Streptophyta; class Magnoliopsida; order Malvales; family Malvaceae; genus Gossypium; species Gossypium bickii. Next base: position 49,825,873 of record CP106709.1, on the reverse strand, counting down.
AGTTCGATTTTGGGGCTAGTCAGAATAGTGGTTTTGAGACCTCTAATCCGAGGTTGAGGAAAATTATTTTGATACTATTTTATGTGTTATGGCATTAATATATGGATATATGAAAATTTTTGTGCATTAATTTTAACGATTATATGCTCAATTGTGAAAAAGGACTAAATCGCATAGAGTGAGAAAGTTCCATTATTCAAGGTAGAGGTGTCTAATAGCCATAGAATATTAATTGGAGGTCCTTAATGTGCAATTAGGAGGGAGACAAGGGCATTAAATTTTTGGTCAAATTTGGTGATATTAGGTGATGAAAAGATGAATAAAATAAGATAAAACGAAAAGCTATCATCTTTTACTATTCACCCTCCTTCTTCCACCGAAAATTGAAGAGAAAAATAGAGTTTTTGGGGTTCAAACTTTTAGCTAAGCTATCTCCTTGCAAGTAAGTGATTTTGATGATTATTTTTGAGGATTTTCTTACTTTTGGAGTCCTCAAAGCTTAAGCTAGCTAATGAGGAGAATAAATTGTTAAATGTTTGAAAGTTTAGGGACTTGCCATGCGATATTTTATGTTGTTAGCTGAGTTTTTATGGAAGAAAATGAATGTTAGTGAGATGAGAAACAATTTTAGTGAAAGGTGTTAGCATGAAAACACCTAAATAGGACTTGAATGCAAAGATTTAAATTGTGTAATAAATGCATGAAATAATTGGAATTATGAGTAGTTGTAAGAGTAATAAATGTTCAGATAGGTTTTTTTTAATGAGAAAATGTGATGAAAAATGATTTACGAGCCTAGGGGCAAAATCGTAATTTTGCCATAGTACAAGGGCAAAACGATCATTTTTGCCTAAGTAGAGATTATGATATATTATGTCATAAAATGATTGAATGAGTGAAAATTTGTTATTATAGATCAAGAAGAGCACGAAATTAACCTTGACCGGGGAAAAGGCAAGGTTTCGGATTAAACCGCAAATTAACGCATTTTGCACTGAGGTAAGTTTATGTGTTAACGATGCATCTTAAATACATATGTTGTTTGTTATTGGTGCATTGTATGATTAAGAACACTTACGTTTTAAATGGATTGAATTTGGTAGAAAATGAATAAATTTCGGATGAATGTTGAAATAGATATGTAAGTGTGGAATATTATCCGTAATAGATAATGGTGTGCTGTGTGCGATACCACCTTAATTATGCTTGTTGGTGGGCTATGTGCGGTACCACCTATTTACTTATTCATGATGGGCTGTGTGCGATACCATCATTAATATTACCATTTGGTGGGCTATGTGCGATACCACCGTAAATATTCTTGTTGGTGGGCTATGTGCGATACCACCCGGTTAAAGATAAATGGTGGGCTAAGTGCAAAACCACCGAGTGTTTGGTATTACTAAGAATGGTTTATTGTGTAATTATGATGTGTTGTTTCATGTGATCATGTGGTGATCAAGAGCAGGGATGTATGTTAAATAATAAGAGCATTTGGTTGTGATATGGTTGGATTGTGGTAAGAGATGAATGAGTAAGCATGATCTTGGATTATGAAATGCTATTTATTGATTAGCACATGTTATGATGTTTATCGTTTACATGTAAACTTATTAAGCTTAAAGCTTACTCCCTTTTTCCTTTTCCTTATTTTATAATGACAAAGAGCCGAGTCAGGATACGAAGATAATTGGAAGATCACCCACTCTATCAGCTCATCTCGGTATATTTAGAATTAGAATTTTGAATATGGCATGTATAGGATCTAGACTAGGTGAAATGATTTGTTATTTTGGCCAAGTGTGTATTGGCTCCTTATAGATGAATCCTTTTGTACATGGCCATAGTGAATGGTTCAAAACTATTAATTAATGAAAAGATGAGGTTATTCATGATTGTGTAGGGTTTATGATTGGGTTGTTTGGTTATGAATTATGCTTGAGTGAGTTAGGGTGATGAAAAAGCTTAGAAATTAGCCTTTTTTTTGTCCACACGGGTAGGCACACGGGCGTGTGTCTAGGCTGTGTGTGACACACGGTCAGTTCCATGGGTGTGTGACCAGGCCGTATGTCCCTTTGCATGTAAAATTTCAAGTCAGTAAGCTTAGTAGTAAACACACGGGCAGAGACATGGTCATGTGTCTCAGCTGTGTGGGAGGCACGACCACAGGCATGGGCATGTGCCCAGCTCGTGTGAAGTCTGTATCTTGAAATTGAAATTTAATTCGACACACGGTCTAAGGACACGGGCATGTGCCTTGGCCATGTGACCATATTGAGATGATGACGTCATAAACAGAATCCCAAGGTTTTGGCACACGGGCTGAGACACGGGCGTGTCGAGGCTGTGTGAGGAACACGGACGTGTGTTCGACCGTGTGAAATAATTCAGTGTCGACCACGGGTGAGGGACATGGGGTTTTATGACCACACGGCCTGCCCACACGGGCGTGTCCCATTTCGCACGGGCGTGTGGCCCCTGTTTAAGTAAAATTTTTCTAAGTGTGTAAAAATTTTCGATTTATTTTTGAAACCTTCCAGAAGTATGTTTAGGGCCCTGTAGGCCCATTATAAGGGTGTTAGATATGAGAATGGAAAAGTTTTAATTTGGAATTGATTTTGATAACCCAAAGTTGTATGACCATGTGAGTCAAGTACGGTAATGCCTCATACCCGACTCCGGCGTAGAATACGGGTAAGGGTTAGTGGTATCAGATCTACGGTTTAGTCAGTTCTCGGACTACTGTAGCATGTGTTAGAGTCTAGCTATACATGCCATAAGTGTATATTGATAGTGTGGTGGCTTCTGACAATTCTAAGCTTTGTTTTTATATAGTAAATGGATCTCGATCGAGCAGCTGCTGATGACGTAACTAATAACGTGTCAGCTCCCGCGCAAGGGACCGCACCTATAGAGAGTGGACCCAAGACTAGGGGTCAAAGAGATGAGGCCCGGGAAGCCTTTCTCCAAATGATGAGTAACTGGTACACGGAGTATGTGCGAGCAAACCCTAATTCTCAACCTCCTCCACCCCCTCCTATACCTCAGCTATTTCCTGTGGCTCCCCAAGGCATAGATTTAGTGAGAATAACCAAGCCCCCAGTAGATAAGATTCGAAAGCAAAGGGTCGAGGAGTTTAGAGCTTATATAGATGATGATCCAGAGAAAGCGGAGTTCTGGCTTGAGAACTCGATGAGAGTGTTTGATAAACTCTTCTGCACACCTGATGAGAGCTTAAAATGTGTCGTGTCCTTGCTGAGGGACTCGGCATACCATTGGTGGAAAACATTGACGTCGGTAGTTCCAAGGGAGAGAGGGACATGGGACTTTTTTTTGGAGGAGTTCCGAAAGAAGTATATAAGCCAACGATTTGTGGACCAGAAAAGGAAAGAATTCCTAGAATTGAAGTAAGGAAAAATGATCGTGGTAGAATATGAGCGTGAGTTTGTTGGGCTCAGCAAGTATGCACAAGAGTGTGTGTCTACAGAAGCTATCTTGTGCAAGAGGTTTGAAGATGGGCTGAATGAGGATATTAGACTACTAGTGGAGATTTTTGAGTTAAAAGAGTTTGTGGTGTTGGTTGATAGGGCATGTAAGGCCGAGGAACTGAATAAGGAAAAGAGGAAAGCCATGAGAGAGGCCCGAGATGCAAGAAAAAGGCCAATGATTAAATCATACCAAGCTCAATCAAAGAAGTCCAGGAAGATGAACCCTCGGACGACTGCATCAGCTGGATATTCACATAGAGATCGAGGTACTACCTACTCGGGCTCGAGAGTTCAAGCCACCTCGATGGCAAGTGTGGGTAATCCGAAGTCCAAACCGGAGTGTCCAAATTGTGGTAGGCAGCACACTGGGGAGTGTTAGGGGAATAACCGAAACTGTTACAAGTGTGGTTCACCTGATCATTTCATCTGGAATTGCCCTGAGAGGGATGACAAGGAAAGGAAACAAGAGATAAGATCAAGCAATATATTTTCGAGGGGTAGATTACAAAAAAACCCAGGAGGAGGGACTAGTAGTAGAGGTGTGCCTCGAGATTCTGCTGTGAGATCGGAGGGTCGAGCACCTGTAAGGACCTATGCCATTTGCGCTAGCGAGGAGGCATCATCTCCAGATGTGATAACGTGTACTTTTTCTCTTCATGACACCTCTATTATTGCTTTGATTGATCCGGGGTCTACCCATTCATACATTTGCATGAAATTGGCATCTAATATTAGCATGATTGTTGAGTCTACGGAATTTGTAGTAAAGGTGTCAAACCCGTTAGGCAAACATGTGCTAGTTGATAAGGTGTGTAGGAATTGTCCTTTGACAATTAGAGGTCATTGTTTTCCGGTAAATCTTATGTTGTTGCCATTTGATGAGTTTGATTTGATTCTTGGTATGGATTGGTTGACGACTCATAATGTTTTAGTGATCTGTGGTAGCAAGTTTATTGAATTGAAATGTGAAAATAGGGATGCCATTTGGGTTGAATCAGGTAGATCGGATAATCTACCACTAATAATTTCAACTATGGTAGCTGAGAAATACTTGTGGAAAGGATACGAGTCTTATCTCGCCTTTATTCTGAATACTCAAGAGTCAGAGGTAAAGATTGAATCAGTGTCGGTGGTATGTGATTATCGAGATGTGTTTCCGGAGTAGTTACCCAGATTGCCTCCAGTTAGAGAGGTCGAGTTTGGAATTGAGTTAGTTTTGGGTACAACACCTATTTCGGTTGCACCATATAGGATGACACCATTGGAGTTGAAAGAATTGAAGGTTCAGCTGCAAGAGTTAACGGACAAGGGTTTTACAAGACTGAGCTATTCACCATGGGGTGCTCCAGTACTTTTTGTGAAGAAGAAAGATGGGTCGATGAGATTATGCATAGACTACAGACAGCTCAACAAGGTGACAGTGAAGAATAAGTATCCCTTACCAAGGATAGATAATCTATTTGACCAACTGAAGGGAGCTACGGTGTTCTCTAAGATAGACCTAAGGTCTGGCTATTACCATTGAGAGTAAAGAAGAAGGATGTGCTGGAAACTACATTTCGGACGAGGTATAGCCATTATGAGTTTCTTGTCATGCCATTTGGCCTAAAGAATACTCGTGCAATTTTTATGGATTTAATGAACCATGTCTTTCGATCGTATCTGGACAAATTTGTAGTTGTCTTTATCGATGATATACTGATTTATTCTCAGGATGAGAGTGATCATGCAGAGTACCTGAGAATTATTTTGTAGGCTTTAAGAGACAAGCAGATGTATGCTAAATTTAGCAAGAGTGAGTTTTGGCTCCAAGAGGTCGGATTCTTAGGACACATTGTGTCGGGTGATGGTATTAGAGTTGATCCATGTAAGATCTCAGCTATCGTTGAGCGGAAACCGCCAATAAATGTGTTAGAAGTTAAAAGCTTTTTGGGTTTAGCATGGTACTATAGACGGTTCATAAAGTGGTTTTCCATGATTGCTACCTCGATGACGAAACTGTTGCATAAAGATGTCAAGTTTGAATGGACAGAGAAATGTCAACAGAGCTTTGAGAGATTGAAAACCTTGTTGACTAAAGTGCCAATTTTAGTGCAACCTGAGTCGGGCAAGGAGTTTGTAGTATATAGTGATGCATCATTTATGGCCTCGGCTGTGTGTTGATGCAAGAGGGTAAGGTAGTAGCTTAAGCCTCGAGACAGCTAAAACCACATGAGAAGAATTATCCAACTCACGATTTGGAGTTGGCTACGGTCATCTTCGCTTTGAAGATCTGACGCCATGATTTATATGGTGAGAAGTGCCGAATCTTCATCGATCATAAGAGTTTGAGGTATCTGATGGATAAAAAGGATTTGAATTTGCGACAAAGGCGATGGCTTGAATTATTGAGGGACTATGAGTTAGTAATTGATTATCATCCGGGGAAAGCAAACGTAGTAGCGGATGCCTTGAATAAAAAATCCCTATATGCTTTGAGGGCCTTGAGTACGAGCTTAGCATTATCTAATGATGGTGCTATATTGGCCGAGTTAAGGGTTAAATCGCTATTTATTTAGCGAATCTGTGAAGCTCAAAAAATGATAATGAGATGCAAGCTGAGAGAGCTAAGTACGAATCGGGAAATGATTCTGACTTTCGGGTGAGTTTAGATGGTTATTTGATGTTTCATGATAGGATTTGTGTACCTAAAGATGATGAGTTGATCCGGGAAATTTTACATGAAGCACATAGTGGTCACTTGTCAGTACATCCTAGTAGCACGAAAATGTACAATGATTTGAAGAAATTTTATTGGTGGCCAGGTATGAAAAGAGACATCTCTGAGTTCGTGACAAGATGTTTGATTCCTCAGAAAGTGAAAGCCGAGCATCAAGTACCATCGGGATTGCTTCAGCCGGTGATGGTTCCCGAGTAGAAGTAGGATCGGATCACTACGGATTTTGTAACGGGGTTGCCTATGACTCCGGAAAAGAAAGATGTTGTGTGGGTTATTGTTGAAAGACTAATGAAGTCGACTCACTTTATACCGTTGCATGTTGATTATACCCTTGATAAGTTGGCCTAGTTGTATATTGCTAAAGTGGTGAGATTACATGGAGTGCCTGTATCTATTATCTCGGATAGATATTTGAGATTTACTTCGAGATTTTGGAAGAAGTTGCAGGAAGCCTTGGGTACAAGGTTGAATTTTAGTATTGCTTTCCATCCTCTAACTGACAACCAATCTGAAAGAATGATTCAAGTCCTTGAGGATATGCTACGATGCTGTGTGTTAGAATTCAGAGGTAATTAGGAAAGATATCTACCTTTGGTTGAGTTTTCCTACAACAATAGTTATCAGTCGAGTATACGGATGGCACCGTACGAAGCCTTGTATGGTCGTAAATGTCGGACCCCTTTGTATTGGACCGAGCTTAGTGAGAAACAAATTCATGGAGTCGATCTAGTTAAAGAGACTGAGGAGAAAGTGAAAGTGATCTGAGATAGTCTGAAAGCTGCTTCGGATAGACGAAAGTTGTACGCGAATTTAAAAAGGAAAGAAATTGAGTTTCAAGTGGGTGACAAGGTATTTCTAAAGGTATCCCCATGGAAGAGAATATTGAGATTTGGTCGTAAAGGCAAATTGAGTCCGCGATTCATAGGATCGTATGAGGTGACCGAAAGGATTGGGCCAGTGGCATACCGGTTGGCTTTGCTGGTAGAGTTAGAGAAAATACACAACGTGTTTCATGTGTCAATGTTACGACGATATCGTTCCGATCCTTCGCATGTGATCCCTCCAACTGGAGTTGAGATACGATTGGATATGACTTATGAAGATGAGCCGATTAAAATATTAGCTCGGGAGGTTAAACAATTGAGGAATAAGAGCATAGCTTTAGTAAAAGTGTTATGGAAAAAGCACGATGTGGAAGAAGCTACGGTATGGAAGAAGCTACGTGGGAACCGGATGAAGCCATGAGAGAACAATATCCAAACCTTTTTACATGTAAGATTTTCGAGGGTGAAAATCTCTAAAGGAGGGGAGAGTTGTAACAACCCGATTTTGGGGCTAGTCAGAACAGTGGTTTCAAGACTGCTTATTCGAGGTTGAGGAAAATTATTTTGATATTATTTTATGTGTTATGGCATTAATATATGGCTATATGAAAATTTTGGTGCTTTAATTTTAACTATTGCATGCTTAATTGTGAAAAAGAACTAAATCGCATAAAGTGCGAAAGTTCCATTATTCAAGGTAGAGGTGTCTAATAGCCATAGAATATTAATTGGAGGTCCTTAATGTGCAATTAGGAGGGAGACAAGGGCATTGAATTTTTGGTCAAATTTGGTGAAATTAGGTGATGAAAAGATGAATAAAATAAGATAAAACGAAAAGCTATCATCTTTCACTATTTACCCTCCTTCTTCCACCGAAAATTGAAGAAAAAAAATAGAGTTTTTGGGGTTCAAACTTTCAGCTAAGCTATCTCCTTGCAAGTAAGTGATTTATATGATTATTTTTGAGGATTTTCTTTGATGATTATTTTTGAGGATTTTCTTACTTTTGGAGTCGCCAAAGCTTAAGCTAGCTAATGAGGAGACTAAATTGTTAAATGTTTGAAAGTTTAGGGACTTGCCATGCGATATTTTATGTTGTTAGCTGAGTTTTTATGGAAGAAAATGAATGTTAGTGAGATGAGAAACAACTTTAGTGCAAGGTGTTAGCATGAAAACACCTAAATAGGACTTGAATGCAAAGATTTAAATTGTGTAATAAATGCATGAAATAATTGGAATTATGAGTAGTTGTAAGAGTAATAAATGTTCAGCTAGGTTTTTTTAATGTGAAAATGTGATGAAAAATTATTTACGAGCCTAGAGGCAAAATTGTAATTTTGCCATAGTACAAGGGCAAAACGGTTATTTTTTCCTAAGTAAAGATTATGATTTATGATCATAAAATGATTGAATGAGTGAAAATTTTTTGTTAGAGATCAAGAAGAGCACGAAATTAACCTTGACCGGGAAAAAGGCAAGGTTTCGGATTAAACTGCAAATTAACGCATTTTGCACTGAGGTAAGTTTATGTGTAAACGATGCATCTTAAATACATATGTTGTTGCTTGTTGGTGCATTGTATGATTGAGAACACTTACGATTTAAATGGATTGAATTTGGTAGAAAATGAATAAATTTTGGATGAATGTTGAAATAGATATGCAAGTGCGGAATATTATCCGTAATAGATAATGGTGGGCTGTGTGCAATACCACCTTAATTATTCTTGTTGGTGGGCTATGTGCGGTACCACCTATTTACTTATTCACGATGGCCTGTGTGCAATACCATCATTAATATTATCATTTGTTGGGCTATGTGCGATATCACCGTAAATATTCTTGTTGGTGGGCTATGTGCGATACCACCCTGTTAAAGATAAATGGTGGGCTGAGTGCGAAACCACCGAGTGTTTGGTATTACTAAGAATGGTTTATTGTGTAATTATGATGTGTTGTTTCATGTGATCATGTGGTGATCAAGAGCAGGGATGTATGTTAAATAATAAGAGCATTTGGTTGTGATATGGTTGGATTGTGGTAAGAGATGAATGAGTAAGCATGATCTTGGATTGTGAAATGCTATTTATTGATTAGCACATCTTATGATGTTTATTGTTTACATGCAAACTTACTAAGCTTAAATCTTACTCCCTTTTTCCTTTCCCTTGTTTTATAGTGACAAAGAGTCGAGTCGAGATACGAAGATAATTTGAAGATCACCCACACTATCAACTCATCTCATTATATTTAGAATTAGCATTTTGAATATGGAATGTATAGGAGCTAGACTAGGTGAAATGATTTGTTATTTTGGCCAAGTGTGTATTGGCTCCTTATAGATGAATCGTTTTGTACATGGCCATAGTTAATGGCTCAAAACTATTAATCAATGAAAAGATGAGGTTATTCATGATTGTGTAGGGTTTATGATTGGGTTGTTCGGTTATGAATTATGCTTGGGTGAGTTAGGGTGATGAAAAATCTTGGCAAAGAGCCTTGTTTTTGTCCACATGGGTAGGCACACGGGTGTGTGTCTAGGCCGTGTGTGACACACGGTCAGTTCCATGGGTGTGTGACCAGGCCTGTGTCTCCTTGCATGTAAAATTTCAAGTCAGTAAGCTTAGTAGTAAACACACGGGCAGAGACATGGTCATGTGTCTCAGCTGTGTGGGAGGCACGGCCATAGGCATGGGCGTGTGCCCAGGTCGTGTGAAGTCTGCACCTTGAAATTGTAATTTAATTTGACACACGGTCTAAGGACACGGGTGTGTGCCTTGGCTGTGTGACCATATTGAGATGATGACGTCATAAACAGAATGCCAAGGTTTTGGCACATGCGCGTGTCGAGGCCGTGTGAGGGACACGGGCGTGTGTCCGGCCATGTGAAAGAAGTTAGTGTCGACCCCAGGTGAGGGACATGGGCGTGTGTGACCACACGGCCTGCCCACACAGGCGTGTCCTATTTCGCACAGGCGTGTGGCCCCTGTTTAAGTAAAATTTTTCTATGTGTGTAAAAGTTTCCGATTTATTTTTGAAACCTTCCGAAAGTATGTTTAGGGCCCTGTAGGCCCATTATAAGGATGTTAGATATGAGAATGGAAAGTTTTAATTTGGAACTGATTTTGATAACCCAAAGTTGTATGACAATGTGAGTCAAGTACGGTAACGCCTCGTACCCAGCTCTGGCGTAGAATACGGGGAAGGGGTGTTACACACATACTCTATTAAGCATACACCATGTTCCTCACAGTTACATATAATATGATAGATTGCCACTTGAGTTATGAAACATATAGTGAGCTCTATCATCACTTATTAGATTCACGGATCTCCAACACACCAAACATAGACTCTTAAAGCCAAACATGTACCAGAAGTGTAGCATAAAGTTAACACTCTCCTTATTTTCCCTCACATGTCCCATTAAATGGAGTTTAGCTCACATTCCCTTATCCCTCCAACATATCCCAGGGCCTCAATGCCCAAAAATCACTATACATATAGGTGAGTACTAACAATCCTATCGCACGCCAACCATATCCAATGGTTTCAAAATCACAAGGCCAAAATATCAAAAATCAAACACATAACACTTACTGATTATCCGTGCACTATCATTGCATGTTAGCATCTTTTTCAAAAACACTATCATTATCATATAACATATATTTAACGTATACATTTGTACCTTTCACAATAGTTACCACATCCACGTATCACACATTTGAGCTTCTTATCACCATGCACAATTTCATAATCATATAAGCACAAAACCATAAAGTAAATATAGATACAGGAGAATTTACACTCAGAGTTTAGAGTAGGGGTTTAGGTTACTATTAAATTCCCAAACGACAAATGACTTGGTCTACGAGCAGTGATTCCAAACACTCACCACTATGCTTTTGCTAAGAAGTCAAAAGTTCAAACTATCTCTTCCTTTAACTTGTAGAAGGCTCTAGTGAATCCGAGGCTTTACATACAACAACCATAAAATATTCACAATCAAATAGTAGCCAAAAACTCACTTAAACCAACTAAAACATCAACCTATTTTGAATTCTCATGTAACCAAAACCCTTAACATAACAAACCTAGAATGCTCATAACTCGGTCTACGCTTAACCTTTTCTGTAATAGCCTATTTTTTCAGTGAAGTCAGAATAGTGGTTTCGGGACCACAAATCCGACCCAAAATATAATTTATTTTTATTTTATTATATGGTCTGTAATATGATAGATATGTCATGTGAAAAATTCGATACGAAAATTTTATCGATTTAGTGCCTAATTACGAGGACTAAACCACATAAAATACAAAAGTTGAATTCTAGTAGCTATAAGGATCAAATAGCTATGGAATTCAAAACTAGAGATCCTTACCATTAGGAAAAGTATGTAGATTTTTATGGTGACTCGTCCGTTAAATTATAGAAAAAGGTCAAGGACTAAATTGGAAATAGAAAAAACTTAATTAATTAAAAAGATGATAAAAGATATCATCTCATTTTATTTCATATTCAACCTAAAACCACATGGAAACCCTAGGAGAGAGAAAAGAAGCTTTCAAGGCCTAATTGGGTAAGTTCCTTTATCCCGTTTTTAGTAATTTTGATATTTTTGAAATCGGGATAACTTAATCTCTCTATTTAGGGGATTAGTTCTAAAAGTTATCAAGGTTTGGAAAATGGGTCATGGATGTATATGCTGAAAATTAGAGATTTATGGTAGAAAATGTAAGATTATTGATAGATAAACAACTTTTACAAAGTGATTTTTTGATGGACATTTGATTTTGGGACTAAAATGTAAACTTGTGAAGTTGAAGGAAAAATTATAAAATTTTATGTATACATGTGCTGTAAATTTTGTAATGGGGCTTTGGTTAGGCTTGGAATAGGGAGTAATTTGCACAAGTTTCATTTTCCGGGCTTAGGGACGAAATCAAAATTTATGTAAAATTTAAGGGCAAAATGGTAATTTTGCCTAGGACGTAAATTGAGTCCCTATGAGTATGAGAAATGAGAAATTGATGATTAAAGATATTTATATAGATCTGAAAAACACAACTCGAGGCTAGATCGAGGAAAAGAAAAGATTTTGGATTAGTAGATTTAACACGAACAAGTGTCGAGGTAAGTTCGTGTAACCTAAACGAGCATGTAATTATGTGAATTGAGTGTTGTATTGTATGTCATGTAATTTATGTTGATGTGTATTATTTAATTTCCACATGAAAAATTAAATACATGCTTGAAATGGTGAAAAGAGGTTAAGTCCCAATTGAATATTGAGTTCTGATGGGTGGATGTGCTTTATCAAAATGAATAGGGTCCTGCATTTGTTGCGGACGGGATTTAGCTCGGACGAGTAATCCTATTGATCTTGTTATATGAAAGATTTAGCCTGAATGGGTAATCCTGACATGAAACATGTTGAGTAAACGTTATGATTTGGGTTTAGCCTGGACTGGTAACCCTAATTAAGCTCTTATGAGCACACGTTATATAAAGGATTTAGCCTATACTGGTAATCGTGTTACACGATATTGAAGTCGAGGATGTGTCCCATGACTAAGTGCCCTAAGGGGTTTCCTTTAATGAGAATTGATGGATTAATGAATTGTACACCTCGAGTGTACTACTTGAGCATCCATCGGAATTTCAATAATTCAATGGACATAGAACTCTTGACATGGTATGGAAATTGTGAGATCAAATGATAATGACTTGAAAGAATATTGCATGATGAGCTCATCTATGTTTACTTGATTGATATGAAGATTTTGATGACTAACATGTTTGATTGAGTGCATGTACTTAGGGCATAATGCTAGTGGATGGAAATCATGTTATTGTGTGCTTATATTTAATAAACAAGATTGGTAAGTTTAGTTTCCGTTATACGAACTTACTAAGCATGTAATGCTTACCCCCTTTATTTTCCCTTGTCTTATAGTGCTCGGAAGCTCGCTAAGGTTGGAAGATCATTGGAGCATCGTCACACTATCAACTAGCATTTTGGGTAACCTTAGTAAAAATCATTTTGATATAATGGCATGTATAGGACAACTTGGCCAATAGTGGAACACCCTTAACCAGTATCCATTGCCGGACTAGGGTTACGAGGTATTAGGGGTCTAATCATAACATTTAAACCACCATGGCTCACACATCAGCATATCATAGTTAATCAATAACACAAAGTCCCTTTAGAAGGTCTACGATGCCTTAAACATTCTTTAGAGAAGGTTCGGGACTAAACCGATCTCAAATGGAAACTTTGCAGAACTTAGAAAATTTTTGTTTCAAAACAGGGCACATGCCCGTGTGGCTAGGCCATATGCCTCACACGGCCATGCCTTAGACCATGTCTTACCCCGTGTGCAACACTGACTAGGGTCACACGGCCTATCACACGCCCGTGTGTCTGGCTCGTGTGCAGCACAGACTTGGGTCACACGCCCTGTCACATGCCCATGTGTTTGGCCCATGTGCAAGTCTGGCCTGCTTCGAATAAGGATAGTGAAGGACATAGTCAAGACACGCGCCCGTGTGCTCACCCATGTGGGCAATTATAGGTCACTTACAATGCCAAATTGCCACCCAATTTGGGTTATCCCTACATGTTCAATTACAACATCAAATAACATACAAATCATTCACCATCTCAAATACCAAATTAAGTATGAAACATACCATTTCTATTTCACCAAAGCATACCATAATGGTCGTTCACACAAGATCATATATGCACATCACATACACCATTTTCACATAGCCAAAACATATACCAAAATTATTCCATTATCAAGCCATCACATGGCAAGATTTATACATCTCCAAACATTTTACAACCTCACTAGCCTATACATGCCATATACCATAAATACAACTTCCAAAAAGGTACCAAAATATATGTCCAATAGTGTGATTGATTTGATGACGATCCCTGGATCCGAGCTAGCTTTAATTATCATTGTAAAATAGAGTAAGACTTCACACAGTAAGCTTTAAAGCTTAGTAAGTTCGTAATATAACACAGTTAACTCAATAATTCATATGCAATATGCCAAATTAACTAACACATAGTTCAACTCATATCACTACTCAATCTTATCCATACTATTTCTTACTTTCATACCGTATCTATAGGTTCATATACAAACATTTTTAATGCTACTCAATCCAACTCTTTTCATCATTCATTCACATAATCTTCCATCTATCACATACACAATATCATCAACCACATAGGCCCTGTACATACCTGTACCATCACGTATTTATCTATCACATTTACCACTTCAATGCCTGATGCCATAATTCATTCGATCCCCTTTAAACATTTGATGAACTCGCACACTTAGTGCCAATTAATTAGCCGAAGCTATAATTATATCGTACACTTAGTGCCATCACATTAAACCGAATTTGTCTCGGTATCACACACGTAGTGCCAAATAATACAAATGATGCTTTCTTTATCTCACACACTTAGTGCCATTCATCATTGTAACGATTCTATTTGCGAACACTTAGTGCCATATATCTTCGAACTCACATTTTACCTTACCAAACTCCACAATCACATTTCCATTCATTTCATCACATATAAACATTGTTAAACAATACGTATTATACACGAACTTACCTTGGACTTAGAAACAACGACACTAGTCGATCAATCGAGCACTTTGTTCTTGTCTCGATCTAGGTTTGAATTTCTCTTTTTTAATCTATATAATATCAAATTCAACTCATTCAATCACATTTTCACTTAATTAAGTCCACAACACATAATTAAGAACAAACTAAGTATTTATCATATAATTCAGAAAACAATAACAAGACTCATCTAGGTTTCATCCCCTTCAGGTATCTGAAGGGTTTAGTTCATAACAAATAAAGAAAACATCTTAAGAGAAAAGATAAAACAAAACATAAGAAATCCCTAAAACTCCCTGAAGGAATTGAAGGAGAGATCCGCCGTTTTGAGTAGAATTCTGGCTTCTTGAGATGGATCCACTATATCTTCGAGTGTTTCCCACAAATTTGACCTTTTCAGTTCGGCTCCTTGGCCTAGCTAACCACCCCCTTTCAGCTGATACTTAGGGGGTTTATATAGGCTCTTGGACTGGGTTTATTTGCCCCAAAGTATCCAAATCCGAATGAAATTGTTCTTTGCCACGACAGGGACACGGCCATGGCACACGCCCGTGTGGTCAGTCTTCAAGCCGTGTTCAGATTCCTTTAATGAGGCACGGCCGTGTAAATTGGGGGTTAGGCCGTGTTCTAGATGATCGGTGAGGCACGGCCATGTGGGCTTAAGTCCAGGCCGTGTTGATTTCTTCCTTGGCCCAATTTGTTTCGTTTTAGGCCCGTTTCTCGTTCTTTTTATCTTCGGGTGCTTTCCTGGGTATAAGACATGAATAGAAAGGATTAAGACCACATTTTTACATAAATTGAGGGATAAATCATCCAAAAGCATACTAAATATGGGATTAAAATATGTTACTTTTACGGTTTATCAAATACCCCCACACTTAAGCTTTTGCTTGTCCTATCAACAATGTCTTATCATAATTCATAGATAATTTATACATGGATAATTTAATTCAAATAGTCCTAAAGATTCAAAAAATATAAGTCATACATTTATAGCACGAAAACGTAGGTGTCTCCTATTATCTAAATAATTACCTTTAATTCAAAATCGACAAGGATTGACATCCTCACAAAAGATTCACTCAAATCACTCAAAGTGTTTAAGGTTCAAAATTAAGCACTCAATAAGTCGAACATGAAAAGTTAATCCCATAAGCTTGCCTGAAAATCAAATCTCCACCACTGTAAAATGAGATGACAGACAGATCAAAAGGTCTTTAACAGGGTTGTAACGGGGATAGGTTAAGGGTATGGATCTTGATAAACCATAAAAGTAACATATTTTAAGCCCACATTTAATATGCTTTTGGATGATTTATCCCTTGATTTGTGTAAAAAGGTGCTCTTAATCCTTTCTTTTCATGTCTTATACCCAGGAAAGCACCCGAGGATAAAAAGAACACAAAACGGGCCTAAACAAAGCAAATGGGCCTTTCCACAAAATCGACACGGCCTAATCCTGATTTACACGGCCGTGCTTCATTAAAGAAGTCCAAGCACGGCCTCCTCACCACTACACACGGTCGTGCCATTAGTAAAATCTAAATACGGTCAGGTCTCGATTTGCACGGGCGTGTGACATGGCCGTACATCTGTCGCTGGAAAGAGCAATTTCAGTCGAAAAAGGATACTTCGGGAGAAAGAATCGCATTTCAAGAGCATATAAAATACCCCAAGTACCACCTTTGAAAGGGGGCGAAAGCTAGGCCAAGGAGCCAAGCCGAGAAGGTCAGAGTTAAGGAGTAACGCAATGATAGCCAGTTGATTCATCCCAAGAAGCCGGAATTATACTCAAGACGACGGAATTCTCCTTCAATCCCATCAAGGAGTTTTAGGATTTTTCTTATGTTTTGTTTTATCTTTTCTCTTGTGATGTTTTCTGTTTACATTATGAACTAAATCCTTCAGATACCTAAAAGGGGATGAAACCTAGACGGATTTTATTATTTGATTTTTAAGTTATATGATAAATTACTTAGTTTGTTCTTAATTATATTGCTTAATCCAAATTTAATGTGCTTAGGTGGAGGAGGAATAGACCCTGCCTAAGAGTAGATCTAACATAATTAAGCGGAGTTTATCGGGCGCCTAGAGATAGGGTTATGAGATTTTGCTGGATTAGGGTGAAACCTAGTATGGGAATCCATTGATCGATTTACTGCTTTCCTAGGGGGTTATTATAAGCGAACCAGAGTTCCACTAATTAACCTAGGATTAGATGTTATTCGCTTCAAGAGAGGGTTTAACATAGGTTAGGGAGTCCCACGGATCAAGCTAGGTAAAGAAATCATATAATTTAAGGTTAGATAATAAGAGAAGTCTAAGTGGATTCTTCCCGAAGGTATCATAAAAATCAACTGAGTCTTTTTCAAGTTATCCCCAAATTCATCTTTTTGTCTTTGTTTCCTTAGTTTAGTTGTCGTCAATTTAGTTTAAAAGCAACCTTTATCTTAGTTAGGTTAAATAATAAAAAGAAAGTGAGTATTAATACTTTTAGTTCCTTTGGGTTCGATATCCGGTCTTGCCTAAGCTATACTACTGTTCGATAGGTACACTTGCCTTTAATCGTTGTCAGAGTTAGTTTCCAGGTTTGATCATTCTTTTATAAATTTTAAAACTCTGATTTTACAGCGATCAGATATAGGCTGAATTAGAGGGTTAGAATCGAGATTGAATTGACAAGTTACCTATCTAGAAATACTGAGACAATAATAATCATATCAACTAGAAAAGTAATAACCCTAATAATACGAGCTTTTTCTTTTCATAATTAGACTTTAACTATATAAGCTCTTTTTCATAATACTAATACTGAATTTGTTTTTAAGAATAAACTAAATATTATGTAATAATGAATGAATCTATTAAAATAAAGATCATAGGTAGGCAACAGATCAAATCAAATCTCGACATAAAGGTAATCAAATAGAATGGTGATAACAAAAACAAAGGGGTTTTGGGTTAATATTAGTGGGTGAGTCAATAAAAAAGGTTGTTAGGATCAACGGGGTTCACTAGGGGTTAATTATGAACGTTGGCTTTTTAGTGGAGTAAGTGGGTTAAAACCTAGGTGCCTTTATCATCTCGATATATCAAATCATAACTGTGGTCTTGACATGTATAATCAAGGCAAGTTCTAGAATAACAGTTCATAGTTGACACATTCATAATCAATAAAATGAGCATGAAAAAGAATATATGCTCTATAAGGCTCAAAATCTCACAAAAATTATGGGTGTTTTTGACATCAACCTTGTAAATTTCAAATTTCAAAGTAATATTCAAATTCAGGTTAACAACCTAAAAATTTTAATTTTTGAAAAATAGACTTATCACGCTTGATTCTCTAGTATTCTTTAAATTTAATCATCAATGCACAATTAACTATGACTTACTCAAAACAATTTCAATAAAAATCATAAATCATCAGGAATTTCATCCTAATTAGTAATATGAGGAAATTACTTTAGAACAAGTCTAAATTCAGGGATTTGAGAATAATGAAAAAAGTTAGGCACTTTTATCCTCGGGGATTGAAAATAATGCAAAAAGTTAGGCATTTTCTTGAAATAACTATTCACCCCCCACACTTAAGATGTATATTGGCCTCAATGTACAAAGATAGATAATAATGTTTAAGGGATAAATCAAAAGAGAAGGGGGAAGAATACTCCTTGAATTTTGGATGGATTCCTTGAGTCAGAAGTGAAGGAGGATGGGGAGGTCAGTCTGGATGACGACCCTGCGCTAGATGAAGAAATTGGGTAGCGCACTGGGAAGTAGCCAA
Source organism: Gossypium bickii (assembly GCA_025503065.1). Taxonomy (NCBI): domain Eukaryota; kingdom Viridiplantae; phylum Streptophyta; class Magnoliopsida; order Malvales; family Malvaceae; genus Gossypium; species Gossypium bickii. Next base: position 49,807,386 of record CP106709.1, on the reverse strand, counting down.
GAATTATTTAATAAACTAAATATATAATTAAAGATAAGAAAGATAAAGAAAGAGGAAACAAAATGAAAGTTAAAGATAAATGGACCGAAGAGTCCTTATTGTTGGATGGTTCGCGAGGTGGGTGTGACCTCTAAGGCTGGGGAGGTGCTGGCGGTGGTGGAAGTGGCGTGATTCCCTAGCAGCCTTTTAAACCTGAAACGAAGAAAGTAAAATAGGTTAAACTATATTAAGCATAAGATTGTCAAAGGGAAGGAAATTGAAGCAAAAGAGAAAAGAAAAGTAAAAACTAAATGGTCTCAATGACCCTTGGGTTATTCTTTGGATGAAGCTGCCGGCATGAACTCATGCAAATCGTTATCCTTTGCGGAGATTGGCCTTTTATGCTTCCTTGGCATGGTTTCGGTATGGCTTAAGGGTTAGTGAGGCTTGTTATGGAGAACTCTGAGAAGAGGGAAGAAGAGAATGGGTGGAGAGTAAAGGGGGAGGGTGGGGGAGGGTTTAAATAGAGTTTCAATTCTGGTACACTCACACTCCCATGGTCCGAGGGTGTGTCGATTCACACGGCCGTCTTGCACGGCTGTGTGTCCGGTCGTGTTGGCTCACCCTTGCCCGTTTGCAGTTTGCCACGGTCGTTGGTGATAAGTTAGTATATTAGCACGGTTGGACTGCACGGGCATGTTCTGCTCGTGGTTGGCAAGTCAGTAGCTTCACACGATCGTGGGGCACGGCAGTGCCACTTTGTCGGTGCCCGTGGGGGAGTGGTTGAGTCTGTGATTTTGAAAATTAGTTGAATATGACTTGTACTGTCCAGCCATGTTAGTACCGAGATTCTTGAGGTACACACAGCCTCGGCCACGGCCGTGTGTAAGGCCGTGTGTCTTGGAAATCTTTACCCTTGGTTATTTTTAAAATTAGATAAAAGAAAGAGTAAAAGAAAATGAAAAACATAAAAGTTAATGATGTTAGTACTCAGGTTGCCTCCCGAGAAGCGCTCATTTATAGTCTTAAGCTAGACTTGTCTTTGTATTTATAAAAACTTCAGGGGGTTTAAAGATTTGAATATCTTCCCTCATGATAGTAGTTTTATTCTCTTGATAAAGTTTAAGTCGAGAGGCATTTACCTTAAAATTGTCGAATGTTGGGGTGCTTACCTCAACTATTCCGTGTGGGAAGATATTATGTACCTTGAGAGGAATTCCTTCGTTTACCTTCAGGTCTGTTGTGGTGATTCGAGGGTCAGCTTTGTTTAACAGTACCTGGTTTCCTATTTTGAAGTGGTTCGATGTTCCTACAAGCTCTTCTGGGGTTCCTTCAGTTTTACTTTGTGCGGTTCTGGTTCCTCTTCGTGTATCCCTAGTTTTCCTTAAAGTGTGTTTTCCACTCGTCTAGTTCATCGGTCTAAATCCTTTTTTCCTCATGAGTTATTTCTTTACAGGGTTTAGGATCGGGATCACTTTTGTCCTTTTGTGGTGCTTCCTGAAAAGAAGGGTTAACCGAATGGTTATCAAAAGAATTCACATTCTCACCTTTGTTTTTTGATGTTCTAGCCGAGTCGAGGGCTTGAAAAGTGACTATCTCCTCACCTACACAAAGTATAAGTTCGCCTGCATCAACATCAATTTTAGTTCTGGCAGTCGCTAGAAAGGGTCTTCCTAAAATAAGGGGGATTGAATTATCCTCATCCATGTCTAAGACAACAAAATCTACTGGAAAAACGAATTTATCGATTTTTACAAGAACATCTTCGATAATGCCCCTAGGAATTCTAACAGTTTTATCAGCTAATTGAATACTCATCCTAGTTTGTTTTGGTTTCCCTAAACCTAGTTGTTTAAACAGTTTATAGAGCATGACATTTATGCTTGCCCCTAAATCGGCTAATGCATTTTCTATAGATAAACTACCAATTATGCATGGAATTGTAAAACTCCCTAGATCTTTTAATTTCTGTGGTAGTCTATTTTGTAGAGTTACTGAGCATTTTGCGTTGAGTGCCACATGTGGTTCCTCGTCTATCCTTCGTTTTTTCGTTAACAGCTCCCTTAAAAATTTTCTAGAGTCTAGCATCTACGAAAGAGCTTAGAGTAGCGATTAGTTAATGTGTGATTTCTTTACAATTTTAACAAACTTACCAAACTGTTCCTCTGTATCATCTCTCTTTAACGCTTCGGGATAAGGAATGCGAGGTTGGTATTCCCTGATTATCGGTTTTGGCTTTTCTTGCGTTACCTCAACTTTACCTTCTTCGATCTTGTTTTCTTGTATTGGGTTGGGTTTGTCTAACTCTGTATTTTCCTGAGCTGTTATGGCTTGGATGTGCTCCTTTGGATTAATCTCAGTGTTGCTTGGTAGACGCCCTTATGGTTGTTCGGACATCAATTTCGCGAGCTGTCCAACTGACTTAGTAATTTCCCTGAATTGGTTCTCGATTGCTTTGATCGATGCTTGTTGATTGCTAAGTGTTGTCTCTGTTTTTGGATACGAGTGTCGATGGCTGCCATGAATTTTTCCAACATCTCTTCGAGGTTCAGCTTCTTCTCTTGTGGATAAGATTGATTTTGGAAATTTTGAGGAGGCTGTTGTCTTTGATTTCCTTAATTTCCTTGTCCTCCCCACGAAAAATTTGGGTGGTTCCTCCAACCTGGATTGTAAGTATTACTATAAGGATTATTATTGGATCTAAAATTATTACCTATATAGTTCATCTGTTCACTTTCTGCGCTCGGTTGGTAGGGTGGGTACTCAGGATTCGCCACAGTTCCACTTGTGTCGCACTGCATTATTGAGTGTACCTGCGAGGAACACAAACTATCAAGCTTTTTATTCATCATCTCCATCTGTGTTGATAGCATGGTTACTGTGTCTATGTTAAAAGCTCCGGCTGATTTTATTGGTTTCGTCCTTGTAACTTGCCACTGATAGGTATTCAGCGACATCTCTTCTATAAATTCGTAAGCTGCTTCAGGAGTTTTATTGTTCAGAGTTCCACCGACGGCTGAATCAATTAATTGTCTTGTTAAGGGGTTTGCACCATTATAGAAGGTTTGGACTTGTAGCTACAAGGGTAAACCATGGTGCGGACACCTGCTCAAGGGATCCTTGTATCTCTCCCATGCGTCGTATAACGTCTCTAAATCTATCTGCACAAAAGAAGAGATATCATTTCGTAATTTGGCCGTTTTGGCCGGTGGGAAATATTTTAATAAAAATTTTTCGGTCATTTGTTCCCATGTAGTGATTGACCCTCGTGGTAACGAGTTTAACCACTGTTTGGCTTTATTTCTTAATGAAAAGGGAAATAACCGAAGACGTATGGCATCATCAGAAACACCATTTATTTTGAAGGTATCACAGAACTCCAAAAAATTAGCTATATGTGTATTTGGATCTTCGTCCTGCAAACCATCAAATTGAACAAATTGTTGAATCATTTGTATAGTGTTAGGCTTTAATTCAAAATTATTAGCAGCTATAGCAGGCCTAACAATACTCGATTCTGCTCCTGTTAAGTGTGGTTTAGCATAATCAAACATAGTACGTGGAGCGTTGTTTTCTCCCACATCGTGTGGTTGTGGATTATTCTCGTCCATCCCTTCAGTAGGATTGGATTTGTCTTCTTCCTCTCTTTCTGTGTAGTTTAGGGCTTGCCTAATTTCTCAGTGATTCCTGCGAGCGGTCGCTTCAATATCACTGGGTTCCTTCTAGTCATAAACTATAGGTTCCTGCGTAGAAAGGAAGAAAGAGAATTCAGCAAAATCAAAATTTCACCTAAAAAAATAAAAATAAATTGCAGAAAATAAAAAAATTATGGCTAAAGTAATAAAAATAGAGCTTTCCTAATATTTTAGTTCCCCGGCAACTGCGCCAAAAACTTAATCGCTGTGAATCAGAGCTTTAAAATTTATAAAGAAGAATGATCGAACCTGGAAACTAACTCTGACAATGATTTAAGGCAAGTGCACCTATCGAACAGTAGTATAGCTTAGGCAAGATTGGATTGTCAAACCCAAAGGAACTAAACGTACTAATACTAACTTTCTTTCTATTATTTAGCCTAAAATATTAAGTGATTGGTTGATTAATCAAAAACTAACTAATTACCAAGCTAAGACGCAAAGACAAAAAGACTAAATTGGGGAGATAACTTTTAGAAAAAAACTTAGTTGATTTAGACGATACCCTTAGGAAGAATCTACCTAGACTTCACTTGTTATCTAACACCGACCTATACGATTTATTCACTTAGTTTGATCCGTAAGACTCCCTAACGTATATTAAACCCTCTCTCGAGGTGAATAACGTCTAACCCTAGGTTTATTAATGGAAATATCTTTCTCTGTTAATAACCCCCTAGAATAGCAGTAAATTGATCTATGGACTCCCATATTAGGTTTCACCCTAATCCGGCAAAATCTCGTCACCCTATCTCTAGGTGTGCGATCAACTCCGCTTAATTATGCTAGATCTACTCTTAAGTAGGGACTTTTGCTCCTCCACCTAAGCACATCTGACTTAAATCAATATCCTGGAAATATTAACACAAGAATTAAGCACACATAATTAAGAACAAACTAAGTATTTATCATATAATTCAGAAAACAATAACAAGATTCATCTAGGTTTCATCCCCTTCAGGTATCTGAAGGGTTTAGTTCATAACAAATAAAGAAAACATCTCAAGAGAAAAGATAAAAAAAACATAAGAAATCCCTTAAACTCCCTGAAGGAATTGAAGGAGAGATCCACTGTTTTGAGTAGAATTCCGGCTTCTTGAGATGGATCAACTGCCTATCTTCGAGTGTTTCCCACAAATCTGACCTTTTTGACTCGGCTCCTTGGCCTAGCTAACCGCCCCCTTTCAGCTGATACTTAGGGGGTTTATATAGGCTCTTGGAATGGGTTTCTTTGCCCCAAAGTATCCAAATCCGAATGAAATTGTTCTTTGCCACAACAGGGACACGGCCATGGCACACGCCCGTGTGCTCGATCTTCAAGCCATGTTCGGATTCCTTTAATGAGGTACAGCCGTGTAAATTGGGGGTTAGGCTGTGTTCTAGATGATCAGTGAGGCACGGCCGTGTGGGCTTAAGTCCAAGCCGTGTCGATTTCTTCCTTGGCCCAATTTGTTTCGTTTTAGGCCCGTTTCTCATTCTTTTTATCCTCGGGTGCTTTCCTGGGTATAAGACATGAAAAGAACGGATTAAGAGTGCCTTTTTACATAAATTAAGGTATAAATCATCCAAAAGCATACTAAATGTGGGATTAAAATATGTTACTTTTACGGTTTATCACAAGGCATTGCATTTAAGCCTTTTAAAGCACCATTGCTGAACATAGACATGGCCAATCAGCTACCATTCACTCCAAGTTCATTTCAGCTGATTATACATCATCTAGAAGCTGCCCAATGACGTCTTCAAGGCTAAAGAAACCTATTGGAACTTTCATGAATTATTCTGAAATTTTCAATCATTAAAAGCTGAAATGAAATGTCTATTTATCCACTTGTTTGCCTAATCAGCTAGCCTTAGGATTTTACTATAAATATTCACCGATTTGCTGGTTGTATGGACTTTTGCCTCTTGAATGAATTTTTTTTTATTTGTGAGGTTTTCGTCTCTCAAATTTCGTCCAAGACTCAGCTTGACTTATCTGCTAGTCAGTGGCGTCAACCTCTTTCTTCTATCGAACTTATCACTCTTATAGTGTGGCGTTCACCCAAAACCGATACCTTTGGTTCTTACCTTCTTAGGTAACAGGTCAAGGTCTTCTTTCAATCACCTATTCACCTTAAGGTCATACAAGTCCCGGGTCAGCACTCACCTATAGTGTTGGTTCGTTCTTGACACTTAAGCTCGTTCTCCATCCCACCCAAGCTATCATTTATTCATTTCAATTCTTTGTTAGCCGAACCTATAACAACAAATACCTAGCCATTTTTTTGAGCCTATTCTTAATATCTATCCCCATACTTAGCCGAATACACACATTGCTTGCAATCGAAATGATACTTTTACGTTTCACGATCGGGCACTAAAATGACTTGGGCTATCCAACGAGGCCGTGGTCGCATCAGTATCTCTGTTCTTCAACTTCAAATTTTTAATCTTACCTCACTTGTGCAGCAAATGTCGATGGGTAACGTAAAAAAAAGTGAAATCTTGTGGTATTTGCATGAAAAAATGGACACGTAATGGATAGGTGTCCTACATTTGAAGAGGATGCAACCGAGACCGCTAATATGGTTGGTGGATTTTATGGGCCACCTCAAAGAAAGTATGATCCTTACGCAAACTCCTTTAATCTAGGGTGGAGGGATCACCCAAATTTTAGCTATGGGACAAAGCCATATAATTCCCCCACAAGTTTGACATGGACCGTCTCATGAGTCGTCTCATCAACATTTATCATCAAAGATAGGTATGTCCATTGATGAAATAGTTCGTTCTCTTGCTACTAGCACAAAACAATTCCTACAAGATACCAAGGCAAGCATAAAAAAACTTGAAAATCAGGTATGTCAACTTGCCTCATCTCTTAGCCGATTGGAACCTCAAGGTAAGCTACCTTTGCATACTATTGTCAACCCAAAGTAAAATTTAAATGTGATTACTTTGAGAAGTGGTAAAGAATTACATGAAACAAAAGCGTGCAACCAAATCTTTAAGAAATGAATTGAAAAAGAAGTAACACTTACAAATTCCCCTGATTAAATGCCAAAGACATTGGTGACGCCACCTCCTTTCCCTCAAAGATTGGCCAAAACCAAGAAAGATACACAAGAAAAGAAAATATTTGAGACTTTCCGCAAAGTGGAGGTGAACATCCCATTACTTGATGCTATTAAACAGGTACCTCACTATGCAAAATATCTCAAGGAGTTGTGCACCAACAAGAAGAAGCTCAATGGTAATGAAAAGGTAAGAATGGGAGAAAATGTGTTTGCATTTATCCAAAAGAAGCTCCTTCAAAAATGCAGGGATCTGGGTATGTTATGTAACATCCTTAAATTGGGGTCTCTGCATTTTTTGCGTGATTGCATGTGATAGAATGTTAGTTGTGCTAGTTCAGGGTGTTTTGGGGTCCAGACATGACCTCGGGTTAGGCCTGAGTCATGGCTAAAAGATTTCGTTTTAAGTACTTAGGAAGGGGGAGTTAAGGAAGTTAGGGGTTAAAAGGACTTGTTGGAGTGTTTAGACACAAATAACTTAGTGGTAAAGTGGCAAGGGAGGCGCCACTAAGGTACAAGGAAGGTGACGCCACATGCAGGGAAGGAGAGCCTTGGTTTGAGCTGCAGAAATCTCCCCTTGTGCATTAATTTTTGACACCAAAGCTGAGGAAATGGTGTGCTTAGGATGGACTCTTGAAGATAAGGATGGAAGAGGTCAACAGTTTTGAACAGATGAAGGAGAGGAAATTAAGGAGTTTGAACTTTTCAAACTCATTTGAACGGGTGGCTAGGAGGATTTTGAGGAATCGGCTAAGGGGAGCTTAGTGTTGGCCAAATGCCAAACACTAAGGGGTGAGGGAGGAATCGGTTGGGTTAGCAAAAGGGTGTGCCGAATGTCCTTAGGGGATTTGGGGAGCATTTCGGCTAGTTGAGAGAGTTTCCTTTCTTTTTCGTTTAGAGTCAAAGCCGAAACCTCAATGTGCACCTTATTCTTCTTCTATTTTTGGCAATAGGGGTGCTTGGCCGAATCACTTTTGTTATTTTCTTAAAGAGCCGAAACTTGCTTCCATCTTCTTTCTCTTTATTTAGCTCAAAAGCCGAAACCAATATTCTCTTCTTCCATTCGACATCATCACTTCTCATTCCCTACGATTTCTTCTTCTTTTCTTCTCTTTTAGATTTATAAGTCGAACCTTTTTTGTTAGCCGAAACCTCTCTACTCTCCTCTTCTAGTTTAATCCTTTGGCCGGATATTAGCCAAGTGTAGATCTTTCTTCTTCTTCTTTTTCCTCTCAGGTTTGGTGGGTCAACTTCGATTTGGAGGAGGTAAGTTTGTTATGGCCGAATCTCTCCTATCTTCCCTTTGCTTTCTTCATCGACTCATATGAACAAAAGCCGGATTTCGGCATTTGGCTGTCATGATTCTTGTGCATCCATGAAACCGAATTCTCTTGGTTCTCATAGAATATTCTTTCAGGTTTTGTGACAACAGATTCGACGTTGGCTATTCGTCATCACACTTAGTCAGTTTCGTTAGTGAGGGGGTAAGTGCTTTTACTGTTTCGACATCTCCTATTATGTTAATACCGAAGGCTTTAACCCAATGATAGTGGTACTTGGCCGATTGTAGGGGGAGACTTGCCATCACGGTGCTTCAGGATTCACTTAGGGATCAAAAGGCGTTAAGGTAAGGGTGGCTATCCCTGTGCGACATATCCTTCGGGATTTCATGATTAAGCCGAATGGCTATGTTCTTAACGGTTTGGTGTTGGCCGATTATAGGAAAGGTGAAGGCGAACATTTTGGGATCTTCGGGTTTCTATCACTTTGTGGGTAGATCGTAGTTTTGGGATCTCGCTAGATTCGTGATTAGCTAGGTGTGTAACGCTTACACACTTCATTAGTAATAGGTGTTAATTATGTTCACTGTTAAAAGCCGAAATAGCCATTGAAACCAGTGTTATGCATTGTGGGTATGTGCATGGACTCCGGGTAAGTCCCTTGTTGATTGATTATTGAGTTATGTTGTTATATCATTGGATTATTTTGATGCTATGTGACATTCGTTTTTCAAGCATGATATCTATGACATGGAAAGTATGATCACTGATGGGGATGATGAGAGGAGGGGGAATATTGATTTAGACTATCATCAGTGGTTTTGACTACATGGCAGGTTGGCCCCGCTTTTGATACTATATTCGTGACTAAGTCTCAGTGGTTTTGACCACCAGTGGTTTTGACCACACATGGGTTATTGTGACTCATCCCAGTGGTTTAGTACCACAGTGGGTTGGCCCCACATGTTGATTATGGGATTGTCATCAGTGGTTTTGACCACACGGTGGGTTGGCCCCACCATATGATTTGTGGCTATGGTCACCAGTGGTTTTGACCACCAGTGGTTTTGACCACACGGGGTAGACACAGGAGTTCGGATGGTTAGGTTGGGTTGCATGATTTGCATAATTACTTATGACTTGTGTAAGTGATTGTTATTCTCGGGATGGGGATTTATGCACTGAGTCTCAGTGACTCACCCCTTCCCTTATATTTTGCAGATGAGGCATAGATCGCGGATATGGAGCCGGGGAGGACTCGAGGTGGCCATGCACTTTACTTTCGGGTTTCATTTTAAACTTTAATTCTGGTTTACATTTTCTTAAATTTGGTTTTGGGTTGTAATAAGCCCGCTAAGTTATTATTTTGGGTTTTTATTTATCTGCTTTTGCGTTATCATATTATGCTAAGTTAAATAACCTTGCATGCTCAAATAACCGGTAAAATTAATTTTCAAAGTTTTACTTTTTATCGGGATTTCCAAACCTTACCATCGGGTAATAATATATACGAGATGATAACAAGTTAACTTAAATGTGTTTTCAACTTAAATTTTCTACAAGTTCAAATGCAAACGGTTTTAACTTAATTATGTTTAACTCACTCGGGTTCTTCAAACAATCAAATGATTTACTACCACTAGAAACGAAAAAACGGGTTTCTAAATGAGTTTTCCAGGTTTCAAAGCAACGGTACGTTTTCAAACAATACTCCACACGGGTTTTCTTCTAAACTCAAAAAAATAAAAGATGTTTTCGATAGAAATAAACCGGCTACTTGTTTTCTCCAAAACATTTTCACTCTGTAACATACTAGATTCGGTCGTGGTGTGTAGACCGGGTTTGGGGTGTTACATGTTATGCCTAATTCTACTTATTCTACTAATAAAATGGGTCTTTTAAAGGAAACTAGAGTAATTATCGAACTTGCTGATCGATCAAATGTGTATCCAACTGGTGTTTTGGAAGATATTTTGGTTCAAGTTAATGGATTGGTTTTTCCTACAGATTTCTATGTCATAGACATGGAAGAAGAAGACTCTTCTAATCCTTACTTGAATTTGTTAGGAAAGCCCTTTTTGAAAACATCAAAAACAATAATTAATGTGCATAATGGTACTCTCACTATAGAGTTTGATGGGGAAGTTATCAAATTTAACATTTATGATGCCATGAAAGATCCCATTCACGCATGTTCTTTATTCTCTTTAAATGTCATTGACCTTTTGGTGTAAGAAGTCTCTGAAATGACTATCGAAGATAGCTCGACAGTGACCCTCAATAAGATTTATAAACTTGAAGAATTAGCAAAATTTGAGGCACCAAAACTTGATTTGAAGCCTCTTCTTGATCACTTGAAGCACGCATATGAAAATGCATCCATAAATAAAGAGAAGAGAAAGTTCTTCCACGATCAAATGATTTCTAGGAAAAAATTCTATCTTGGAAAAAAATGGTGCTTTTTATATATCGTTTGAGATTATTTCTTGGAAAATTATGTTGTAGATGGATAGGGCCTTCTGTTATCACTAACATGTTTTCTCATGGTGCAATATAAATTCAAAGACTAGACACCAATAAAATTTTCAAGGTCAATGTCCATCGTTTAAAGCCTTTTTATGAAGGTTTTCAGACTAATGAGTTAGATCTGATCCACCTGGAATGTCCAAAATACAAGGAGTTAACATGGAGTCACATCTAGCCAAAGACGTTACAGAAAGGCGCTTCATGGAAGGTGACCCATGGGATTTCTTGTTAAGTTCATATATTTTTCAGGTTTGATTTCTTTCTGGGTAAGATTGAGAGGGATGAGAGATTTGGGTGAATCAAGGATAAGCCATACCCACGCCTTATTATTAGTAAATATCATGAAGTAACACATTTTTTTCATAGAAGAAACTCTAGAACAAGGCGTGCCCACGACTTATTCTTAAACTTCTTCTGCAAAAAAAAAAAAAAAAAGCAAATCCCCAACGCCTTTTCACTTATTTGTTTCATTTTTTTTAAAAAAAAGAGCAAACCCTACTAATAAAAATAATCCCAGCCGCTCAAGTAACTTTACCCAAAATCCTCCCACACGAGCAACTTGCAACTTTGAACCTCCATCCCTCATGAAATCCACACTAGAAATTTTTGCAAACAAAGCATAGCCCTCTTGGATCCAGTTCGTCGAGTCATTCAAAACCCAACAGAAAGACTAGCAAACTCTACTTTGTTTCAAGACCACTCTCATGCAATATCTCACATTGCACAACCTTAAAGGAACTAGATTTTCCATGAATCAATGCTAATGGACCTTAAGGGAGTTTCTTTTCCTTATCTCTCATAACCACTTAATCCATGTGCATCCATTTTATTTTTTACATAGCGGACAATGTATGGTCTAAGTGTGGGGGAGTCTTTGATTGTGCATTTAGGAATAAGATTTAGTTTTGTTTTTATTTTCTTCTAATATGCTTCATGTTACTTTTCTTGTTGAGCTCAAGTTTTGAAAAAAAGTTTGCTTTGGTTCTTACTTAGTTGATGATATCTGTCCTTTGAATTAAGTTGAGAAAAGTGATAGGATTTGAGTTTGGGAATGATCGAGTTTTGCTACTAACCTGTGAATAATTTTCTTTGTTGATTAACTAAATGAGAAGTGACATAAGATTTGACAAAAAATTTAACCATTTCTGTGAGTTATTTGAGCAAATAAGCATGCATCATTATATGCTTCATTTTTTTATTGAGTGATTTTCAAGCATAATTAGATGTTTCTAGAACTTGCATTGTTATTAATATTGAGACCACATCTTGGAATTTGGAATGTATTGAAATGAAAAGGGCATTTTAGGATAACCGTTTTGACCCTAAAAAGCCAACTTGGTATTGACCAATAGAAGACAATTTGAGCTTTAACCTTTTTTTGGAAATTAGAGTATTATAAGCCAATTTGACCATTTTTTGTTGATTTCCTGTATTCTTAACCGTATCAGAGGATTACATTGATCTCTTTACTTGAAATGCATTGAACTTAAGCTACCCTTTGAGAAAAAGAGAAAGAGAAAGAGAGAGAGAGATAGAGAAGAATGAATAATAATTGGCTACAAATATCCTGAGATCCTTTCCTACTTTCACACACACAAAAATACAAAATAAAGAAAAAAACAAAAATATATATATCATGGTGAGGTTCTCAGGTTAATTAGTTGTCTCTCCCATCGGTTAATTCCTTATTACTTGAGTCGAAAACATCAAATTTTAGGTAAAGAGTATATGTATTTCTTTGATAAATAAGCCCAAAAAGTCTCTTCTTTTCATACCTTGCCCCAAGCCTTGTTACAACCTAAAAAAGACCCTTTGATCTTTGCATCCGATTCTAACTCTAGTGGTGGAGATATGATATATTTGCAAGCTGATGGTAAACATTTTTTATGTTATGGCTCGAGGGTTCACAATACCATAAACACTTTTGAGCATTAATGAGGGAATCCATGGTGAGTGTGTCAAATCTTACTTTCTTTTGACGTCGAAAAAGTGATGAGATGATTGTTCATTTGTGTTGGTTGGTAAGGACATCTTCTATGAACGACTTGTTTGTTATTTTCATTTTTTGACTTGACTACTAGGATTTAAGACTTTGAACCATTGCATGTTTGAGGGCATGCATTGTTTAAGTTTGGGGGGATTCGTTAGAGTGTAATTTTGCATACATTTTGAGAAGTTTCCCATATATTTCGATGACTTAATATGCTTGTAAACTCATCTTTTAGTTGAATTTTGTATTTTGTTGGATAAAAAGAGAGTTGGAATCATTTGGAAGCCATATGGAAGTTTTTATAGACAAAATGAAGTTTGGGTATTTTATGGACTAAGAAGACGGGCAGAAAAAGTCGAAGAATAGGGCGTGCCCATAACTTATGCTCGGAGAAGAAAAGTTGCATAATTGTTCTACAGTTTTCAACAAACCCCTATCTTTATGGAAGAATTCTTCAAAGCCCTATTTTCAAGGATTGATTAGGATTTTAAATTTTAAAAATTTATTTTGAACTCTTATCTAGGAGATCTTGGAGGGTATTTAAAGAGGCTTTGGGGGGCATGAAAAACATGTACAAGACTTTCATATTTTCTTCTGTTATTCTATTTCTCTTCATGGATTGTTAACTACTTCATTCTAGTCAAGGGTTTTATCAAGGTTTTTAACTCATTGAATTGTGAGATTGCCGTTCTTCATGTTTTTTAGATTTTTAAATATTTTTTCATCTTCTGTTCTTCATATTATTATTGATTTGTGAATTGCATGAACTGACCACTCTTCAATTTTTCAAATTAATATAGAACCAATTAGGATCGTCTCATCCATAATTGTGGGAAGGTTTTAATCCGTGTGGTGAATAACTTAGTTTATGAAGGTGTAGAATCTAGTTTAAATTATCCGCGTTGGTGTAAGATGGTTGGCTAGAATTGGGTCCCCTAAATCATAAGGTTGTTGGCACGTTAAATCCTAGGAGTATCTCCGCGGGACTGTTTATCAACAAGAGAAGTAATCATTCGAATGTCTCTTTAATTACCAAGAATCTAAGGAGTGATTAAGATATTAGAGCATCTCGAGTAGCTATAACCAATTTATTCAAGGAGTTTAGAAAGTCATTTGTAAAATCAATAATCAATTCATGAATTAAAAAACTGTAATTTCCCTTGGCTGGATATTTATCAAACCTAGAATTTTCCTAAATCTTACTATTTTGACTACATTATTTGCTAGTAGTTTTTTATTCTAGTTTGAACTTTAAACCCCTTTTCAACTTTATTTTCTCATTTCTTTTCTAGGAATTAGTCTAACCCCACTTCTTGTGGATTTGGCCTTGCTCACCATTCTACAAAAGTTTGTTTTTGTTTATTTTTTAGTAGGATTTATTTTTGGAGGTCTCGACAGCCTACCAATTAACCATTGTGCCCTCATTGACACCACAATTCAAACATCTAAACAATCCAAAACCAAGGCTAGGCTCTCAATTCACAAGTTTATACCAAATGATTTGCATACAATCTCAAAATAACATACATTGAGTCATGTCAGAACTTACCATTTCCCTTTTCATACAATCACATTCACATGTACCATAACTCAACATTTTGCAAACTTATATCAAGTGATCAGTTAGTACAACAATACTATATACACATTAGGGTCTAAAACAGGATCACTTATAAGCTAAACCAAAACATAAACATCATTTCATCAATCTAACCAACACCACATAAATACATCATCAAAACATATAATAATTCACCTATTACATGCAATATAAGCCAAAAATAAGCATTCAAAAACAACCAAAAGATATCCAGATAGTGTGATTTCTTTAACTTGATCCGATCGCTCGATTTCCATTAAACGCTATCTACAAGAAAGTAAGATGAATAACATGAGTAAGCTTTTATAATGCTTAGTAAGTTCAACAATTAAACAAAATGACTTACTAAAATAACATGAAAACTTATTTAGAAAAATTAACAGTCTGCATTTCCTGTCAACCACAATCTATAACAAGTGAATCGAACACAAATGAATACACATTACATTCGAATATAATCAAGCGAATTCATTCAATCCCAAGCCATAATACTAACAGGAGTTCATTATTGATTTCCTGACAACTCAATAATAAATCATATAAAAGTAGAATAATTTTTCTCGATGAACGATATATAGATATGAGTACACATTTATCCACCCAAAACACGCCAAACGCTCTAATGAGCTAATCCATCTGAGAACATACCTTGGCACCAAGTGCCTAGCCCGAAGGCTATCATCCCTTTAGAAACATTTCTGGGCACCAGGTTCCAAGCTTGAAGGCTTTACATCCGCCCCCAGTAACACGCCAATATAACTGTAATATAACTCGACAGTTCACAACAAATGTTGAACCTGGGTATATTCAGTGTAAAATCATAAATCAGGAATTGTCACTCCATCACATATCCATCTCGTACAATGAACATTATAAAGTGTTGGCATACCAATCGTACTCTATCCTACGTTCATCTGGCACAAGAAATTTTCATAGCCAAACAGTGTTCCAACAATTAACAATTCAATGTATACTAATTAACCTTAGCCACGCAGCAATCAATTCCACATTCAATATATATATTTAAAATTAAATTAAACTAAAACGAATGAACTTACTAGGGCTAAACTGTAGTAATGAAAAAAGTTCAGAGACTATT
The DNA here is from genome assembly GCA_025503065.1 of Gossypium bickii. Lineage (NCBI taxonomy): Eukaryota > Viridiplantae > Streptophyta > Magnoliopsida > Malvales > Malvaceae > Gossypium > Gossypium bickii. The sequence continues at coordinate 49,792,161 of CP106709.1, read as the reverse complement.
CTACAACCTTCTCTTTTCCTCGGTAATCAACTTGTTCTTAGTATGTACTAGCTTGTGTTTTTCGAATATAAAGCTCTTTTAATGGAATTTCTTGGTTTCAATTTTCGGTGGATGAACACTAGGAGATGATGATTGAAACACCCCAAACCCGGCCCACGAGCCTCGACTGGATCTGGTATGTTCCTTAAGTAAAACCGTTCAAAACTTGTTTGTTATTTTGGAAAATTTGGGTGGTTTTGAAGACTAGATTTTATTAAAACAATTTTTAATTGTACTTGAAATCATTAAGTTAAAAGTATTGCCGAGTTTTTAGGGTTTAACATGAAATTGAAAATCATTTGTGTTTATGTGTCAAAACATTTAAAATTAATTTTTAAGAAAAGATATTAAATTTTGATTTAATAATATTCGTATCGTAATAAACCGAATAAAATGCATACTTAACACAGTTAATAGTAATGGCCTTATTACAACTGAAAAATACCAAATAAATCTTGAATAATAAAATCATAGGAAAACGCAAATTTAACTAATCGAAATCCCAAAAATATTCAGCATGGCCACCACCTAGTCCCTGCTGACCGGGTCTATCTACTGAGTGCCACCTGAAAAGATATCCCACAATGGGGTGAGTCAAACAGACTCAGTGTATAACAACCAACACTAGGTCCCAAACGATTTAGGCATATCAGATCATACATATACATATAGCAAATATAAATAATGATGCAATCCCGAACCCAAACCTAAGCAACCATCCGCTACACATCACCCCTACCTGCCATCACACCGTGGGGATTACTAAATCGACCCTCCATCCGCTACACATCATAGAAGGCAGTCGCTGCAGAAGACTTGCACATCGCCCTTATAATTTTGTGGCATAGCCACCAAATAATATTTTGTGACATAAGTCACCACATTCAGATTATGTGACATGAGTCACCAGATATTGTGGTAAAAACCACTAGATCACTTCCCCTTTCCATATCACCCATATGCCCATGCACAATAAAACATGCAGAAATTATGCCATATTTTTATTCTGTATTCAAATCAACATTCACATACGTGCCATATTCCAAATGTTCATAATATTTATTAACATAATGTTAATAACATTTATTAACATAATGTTAAGATTACATACCTGAGTACTTTTTACCATTCCATGGTACCTTTGCCCACTTTTCATATTATTATTAAGATACACATAATATTAGAACCATAAATCTATCGGGAATTAGTGTAGGGCTACACACCTGGTTACTTAACGCTTTCACTGAAATCCCAAAAGTCTATTGAACAGATTGTACTCCTCCCTAAAAAGTCAAAGTCAGAATCGGCTAGTCACTAATGCTTAATCTAGCCTTGGCCGAATATTCATACCTTCTTACCTTGTGGATCTCAAATCCCGAAATTGTTACTTGGTTATGGTATCTATCGAAATTCCTATAGACATATGTTAGATCCAATTCTAACATTTAATCACAATAAATAGCCTTTGGCTGAATACCACACATGACTTACCTTAGATCTTTAAAATCTCGAAGATCTCCTCCTCCTTAGGGTCGACAATAGCAGAATCCCGAAACCTTCTTCATAGTTTCGGCCAAGAACATTAATGGGGTTAGTTCCTAAATTTCGGCTAAAAGACAAAAGATTGAAAATCGAATGACCATTGATCTTATCCTTAATATTGAAATCGACTGCACTCCTACTTGACACCACTTGAGAGATTCGGCTATAGGCTAGATGTGGATCAACAGTTTTCGGCTTTTGGGGTTTTAATGGACAATTGGCTATGGTTTATAAAGAACTTACTTTCGGCTTTTGGAAGATTGTGAAAAGAAGAAGAGAAAGGTTAAGCAATTTCGGCAATGGTGATAGGTGAAGATTCGGCTATCACAAGGGATATTTCGGCTCCTGATCAAGTGAAGGAATCGGCTCCCTTCTCAAAAGGTACAGTCGGTTATGGCCACCAAAGTAGGAGATTCGACGATAGGGTGAAGAGGTTGCGGCAATGGTGATTTTTGGAGAGGGATTTAGGCTAGACAGGTTAAGAGAAAGAGAAGAGAAAGAGTGATGGTTTTAGAGAGAAAAGAGTAAATGAAAGAGAAGCTAAAATGCTTTTATGAAATTCGGCTATCCCCCCTTACTAACCTTGGCCAAAAATCACCTCAAGGGAGTCCTTAGGCCGGCCAACACTCTCTCCTTATCAGCTCCCTTACATTTCTCCTATTTTCTCTCTTCTTTATTTATTCAAAATAATTCAAATAAATCCATAATTATCCTCCTAGCTTAGCCGAATTTAAAAAGGAATTTGACCACATCTAAAGCTCTTCCATCCAGTCTCCCCATGCCGTCCACCACTGCTCATCTATGCTACAAAATAAAACTCCTATTTGCTTCCCTCGTTGCTCGAACCCAGGCCCTTGCCCACTGCATATGGCGTCACTTATCAAGGTTTTAAGTGGCGCCTCCTTGCCACTTTAACAAGCCCATTTCTGTGTCTAGATTCCCTTACAATTTTTCATAAGGCCTATCAAGCTTATCTCCCTCTTTGAAACTTAAAATTAAATAATTTCTAAGGTATTTACCTACACTCTAAGGTACCCAAAATTTATAAAACACATTCACACATAGGCATGCTACTTCATACAATTAAGCAATAATGAACAAGCTCAAAATCCCGGATATTATAGTTCTACCCCCTTAAAATAATTTCGACCTCGAAATTACCTGGCTAAAATAAATGAGGGTATTGCCGTTGCATCTTCCGATCCATGATTGCGCCATAACACTTTGACTAAAGGAACTGATTTCCTTCGCAACACCTTCACGTCTCATTCCAAGATCTGAATCGGCTCCTCCTCGTAGGACAAATCTGGCCTTAGCTCCACCTCTTCAACTGGTACTACATGAGATGGATCTGATCGATAACGACATAGCATAGAAACATGGAATACATCATGCATCTGCTTCAACTCCAGAGGCAACTCCAACTGGTATGCCACTTGTCCAACTCGCTTCAATACCCGATAAGGTCCTATAAACTTGGGACTTAACTTCCCTTTGCGACCAAATCTCATCACTTTCTTCCATGGCGAAACCTTAAGGAACACCTGATCTCCCATAGCAAATTCTATTTCCTTGCGCTTAAGATCTACGTACGACTTTTGCCTATCAGATGCTTCCTTCAACCGTGCTCGAATTACCTCAACCTTTTCCTCGGATTCAGCCACAATCTCTGGACCCAAAACTCGATGTTCCCCGCCTCACCCAACACGTAGGAGTGCGACACTTCCGCCCATACAACATGCCAGACGGTGCCATCCGAATCATCGGCTTGATAGTCGTTATTGTACGCAAATTCCGCTAAAGGCAAATATTCTTCCCAACTTCCTCTCAAAGTCTATCACACACCCCTCAAAGATATCCTCTAACACTTGGATCACTCGCTCCGACTGACCGTCCGACTGCGGATGAAATGCCGTAGTGAAATCCAATTTGGTGCCTAAAGCTTGATGTAGAGCTTTCCAAAATCGAGACATAAACCTTGGATCCTTATCTGAGATAATCGACATCGGTACTCCATGCAACCTCACAATTTCTGCCACATATAATTTCGCCAACTTCTGCAAAGAATAGTCAACCCGCACTAGAATGAAATGCACGGATTTTTTCAATCGATCCACTATCACCCATACCAAGTCCTTCTTAGTAGCTATAAGGGGAAGCCCACTAACAAAGTCCATGGTGATTCTCTCCCACTTCCACTGCGAAATCTTTATAGGCTGAAGCAATCCTGACAAAACTTGGTGTTCAGCCTTGACTTGTTGACACGTCAAGCATTTCCCTACAAATTCGGTAACTTCCCTCTTAAGACCAGGCCACTAAAACTGTTCCCTTAGATCTCTGTACAACTTACTACATCCAGGATGCATAGCATAAGGGCTACTATGCGATTCCCGAAGAATCCTCTGCCTTAACTCCTCATTTTTCGGCATACAGACTTTACCCTTTAAACACAATACTCCATCGCTGTTAACACCATAATCCTCTAACTCCCCACTCCGCACTTGCCGCAACTCAGCACTTAAATCAGCGTCTGCCAACTGTCCTTCTTGCACCTCATTCAACCACGTCGGTTTAACTTGCAATTCTGCTAACAAACTTCCATCATCGTATAAGCTAAGATGTGCAAACATCGCCCTCAGATCCGACACAACTTTCCAACTTAGGGCATTTGCCACCACATTCGCTTTGCCTTGGTGATACTCTATAGAACAATCGTAGTCCTTCAATAACTCCACCCACCTTCGTTGTCTCAGGTTCAGCTCTTTCTGAGTCAGCAGATACTTAAGACTCTTGTGGTTCGTGTAGATTACTGACTTTTTTCCATAAAGATAGTGCCTCCACACCTTAAGAGCAAAGACACTGCCGCCAATTCCAAGTCATGCGTCGGGTAGTTAACCTTATGTGGCCTTAATTGTCGAGAAGCATAGGCGACTACCTTCCCGTCTTGCATCAGAACACATCCTAATCCTGTGTGAGAAGCATCACAGTACACCACAAAATCCTTCCCTGCCTCCTACTGAATCGTAACTGTGAGCTTCACCAACACCCTCTTAAGCATCTCAAAGCTCTCCTGTTGCTTATCCGTACATACAAAAGGTACCTCCTTTCTTAACAACTTTGTCAAAGGTGCGGCTATTGATGAGAACCCATCCACGAATCTTCTGTAGTAGCCTGCCAACCCCAAGAAACTACGAACCTCGGCCACAGACTTAGGTGGTTTCCAATCCAACACTGCCTCAATCTTCCTAGGATCTACCCTTATTCCTTCTGTAGACACTACATGCCCTAAGAATGCGACCTCCTTCAGCCAAAATTCACACTTGTTGAATTTGGCATAAAGCTTCTTCTCCCTTAACACTTGCAACACTATCCGAAGATGCTCATCATGTTCTTCCTCAGACTTGGAATACACTAGGATGTCGTCGATGAACACCACGACGAATCGATCCAAGTAAGGTTGAAAAACCCGGTTCATCATATCCATGAATGCGGCTGGGGCGTTTGTCAATCCGAACGGCATTACCAAGAACTCATAATGCCCGTACCTTGTTCGGAAAGCTGTCTTATGGATATCTGCCTCCTTCACCTTAAGCTGATGATATCCAGACCGTAAATCTATCTTTTAAAACACCGCGGCCCCCTTAAGCTGATCGAACAAGTGGTCTATCCTTGGCAAAGGGTACTTGTTCTTGATGGTTAGTTTATTCAACTAACGATAATCTATGCACATACGCATAGTCCCGTCCTTCTTCTCACAAACAAGACCGGTGCTCCCCATGGAGACACACTGGGTCGGATAAACCCACGATCAAGTAACTCCTGAATTTGAGCCTTGAGCTCAACCAACTCCTTTGGTGCCATTCTGTACGGGGCAATTAACATAGGAGCTGTACCTGGCAGGAAATCAATTCCGAACTCCACCTCCCTGTCCGGGGGTATTCCAGGTAACTCTTCCGGAAAAACATCCACAAACTCCCTTACTGTTCTAACTCCACCAACTACCCCTTCTTTTGCATCCAACGCACTAACGAAGGCCAAAAATGCCTTGCACCATTTTCGAACCATCTTATCAGCTTTAGAGCAGAGACTACGTTAGACAAGTAATTTCTTCTTTATTACGTTAGACAAGTAATTTCTTCTTTCTCCTATTACAATTATCACCTCATCCTCGGGGGTCCTTAACTCCATCCGTTTAGCAGCACAATCCAATATAGCTCGATGTTCCACTAGCCAGTCCATGCCAAGAATGAGATCAAATTCTCTGAAGGGTAGTTCCATCAAGTCGGCAGGGAATATCACTCCGTGAATCTCTAGAGGTACATTCTGAAATATCTTGTTCACCACTACAGTTTGACCTAATGGGCTTACTACAGTCATCTCCCTATCAGACAGTTCAGAGGCTAAGCCTAACTCTACATGCAACATAAGAGTGGGTCGAGCCAACATCAATTAAAGCAAAATAAGGCTTGCCAGCTAAGGAACATACCGGTTATGACATCCGGTGCGTCTCCATCCTCCCTCTGGTGAACTGCATACACCAGACCCAGCTGCCTTACCTCTGTGTTACCAACACCTCGGCCCGATGTTCTACGTCCTCTTCCGGTACCGCCAATCGGACCACGACCCCGCTGAGGCTGCTGCCCACCTCTTCCAGCCTGATTAAAACCCTGACCTGTGGGTCGGCTCCCATCTATTTTTATAGGACAATCCTTAATCATGTGTTCCTTAGACCCACACTTGAAACATCCCCCTGTCTTCTTCCAACACTCTCCTAGGTGCATCTTTCCACATTGAGCACAAGTACGATATTGCCCTCCTATCACAGCCTGTTGACCTCGCGGCCCATCAACTCTAGGCCTCTTTTGAACATTCTCGGATGGCCCTGACGATCCAAAACCTCTCTTCTGCCTGTTTCGATCCGTATTCTGTCTCACAGAGTCCTTAATCCCTTCGGCTACCTTAGCCTTTTCCACCAACACGGCAAACTCCCGCTCTTGCTGTGGAGCTATCAACAACCTCAGGTCATCCCTCAGTCCGTCCTCGAATCGGACACATCGTTCATGCTCGTAGCCACAATTCCTCGAGCATACCGGCTCAACCTTAAGAATTCACCAGATACTCGCTACGGACTTGTTCCTTGAACCACACCCAGAATGCCTTTCTCTGCGCATCAGTATAATTGGTACCAACATACTTTTTCTGATCGACACGCTTAACAACATACTCCCAAGTGAGATCCTCAGCTGTAACACCATCCCGAACTGTGAGCCACCATTGATATGCTTCGTCGCGAAGTAGCGACACCATTCCTTTCAGTTTCTCCTCAGCAGTTAGATCCAGCTCATCCATAATTTGCTCTGTCGCTTCCAACCAATACTCAGCCGTACTGGGTGCCACACCAGATACACCACGGAACACCTCAGCTCCATTGGCTCGGAGTCGCTCAGGTACAGATTTTCGAGCTCCCATACCTCCACCTACTCCAGCCACCATCTCAAGAACTCGCAGCACCGTCTGCGATACTGCATCATCCCCCGTCTGATCTTACTGCTCAACACCAACAGCTGGTGGTGGAGGTGGTGGTACCTCATTTTCGGACCCTTGACCAGACCTAACGGGTTCCGATACGGTCATTCTGCCTCTACCACATCCTCACACACTACAACCACGTCCCCTAGAACTCATTTCTATGATCGCGCTTTAATCTGTTTTAAGAAATTTTATGCATTAGTATTTTGTTCCACTGATTATCCGCGAGCAATTTTATGAGAAGGAGCTTAGTAGTAGTTCTTTCGATCATTTCAAGGTTTTTGTTTCAAGTTTTCTGCCCTAATTCAGAGAAGCACAATCATTCGATAGTATCTACCACACACACAGTCATCACTCGAATATTTTCGTCCTTTCCAATCCAGGGGTATCTCCGTAATTTGTCCTATAGAGGTATTTTGGTAAATTTCCAAATTAGGGTATTTTGGTATTTCGAAAAATAAGGATTGTTGGTATTTTGTAAAGTAAGCAAATTTTAATAAAATTTGAGGGTAGTATGGCAATTTTATAAACCAAGGGCATTTTAGTAATTTTACAACCAGGGGTATTTGGGTTATTTTGTAAATCGGGAATATTTCGAAAAATTTTATGAAAGAGTTTTCTACAAATCAAAGGGGTAATTTGGTGATTTTAAAACTAAGATTTTTATAAAAAGTATGGCTAGTCCCTTTCGGGTTTTAATTAATGAATTTAGCCTATGAATAAGTCCTCTTGGTTAGGGTGAACCGTCACTACGCACCAGGTAGGATTCGAGCGAGGAGGAGGTGAGTCACTAGGACTGCTTAAATACCAGGCTCTTCCTGAATCCAATCCTAGACATGCGCACAATGGTTGCCACACCTTAACTCGGTGACTTAGTCATAGGTTTGTTTAATTAGGCTTTAAGTTTTATGTGATTCTGTGTTGGAGTAAGCTAGTCTTAGAGTTCAACATCTTAATATACTAATCTACGTTCCCGTTATACCCTTATACAAATCATACTATAAATTATACAACAGTTAGGGGTACTTACCTGGTGGACTTCGGGTTAGAGACTTAGGTGCCATGCCAAAAAACCTGCTCATTTCACAAAAACTTTCACAAAACTTGTTTGGGCTTATCTTTGAAAACGTTATGGGCTTTAACCCAAGGCCGAAAGTTTAAAACCGGACTCTGATACCAAGTTGAAACACCCCAAACCCGGCCCACGAGCCTTGACCGGATCTGGTATGTTCCTTAAGTAAAACCGTTCAAAACTTGTTTGTTATTTTGGAAAATTTGGGTGGTTTTGAAGACTAGATTTTATTAAAATAATTTTTAATTGTACTTGAAATCATTAAGTTAAAAGTATTGCCGAGTTTTTAGGGTTTAACATGAAATTGAAAATCATTTGTGTTTATGTGTCAAAACATTTAAAATTTATTTTTAAGAAAAGATATTAAATTTTGATTTAATAATATTCGTATCGTAATAAACCGAATAAAATGCATACTTAACACAGTTACTAGTAATGGCCTTATTACAACTGAAAAATACCAAATAAATCCCGAATAATAAAATCATAAGAAAACGCAAATTCAACTAATTGAAATCCCGAAAATATTCAGCATGGCCACCACCTAGTCTCTGCTGACCCGGTCCATCTACTGAGTGTCACCTGAAAAGATATCCCACAACGGGGTGAGTCAAACAGACTCAGTGTATAACAACCAACACTAGGTCCCAAACGATTTAGGCATATTAGATCATACATATGCATATAGCAAATATAAATAATGATGCAATCCCGAACCCAAACCTAAGCAACCATCCGCTACACATCACCCGTACCTGCCATCACACCGTGGGGATTACTAAGTCGACCCTCCATCCGCTACACATCATCGAAGCGATCATTCTGCATTTACTTGCACATCGCCTCTTATAATTTTGTGGCATAGCCACTGGATAATATTTTGTGACATAAGTCACCACATTCAGATTATGTGACATGAGTCACCAGATATTGTGGTAAAAACCACTAGATCACTTCCCCTTTCCATATCACCCATATGCCCATGCACAATAAAACATGCAGAAATTATGCCATATTCCTTATTCTGTATTCATATCAACATTCACATACGTGCCATATTCCAAATGTTCATAACATTTATTAACATAATGTTAAGATTACATACCTGAGTACTTTATACCATTGCATGGTACCTTTGCCCACTTTTCATATTATTATTAACATACACATAATATTAGAACCATAAACCTATCGGGAATTAGTGTAGGGCTACACACCTGGTTACTTAACGCTTTCACTGAAATCCCGAAAATCTATTAAATAGATTGTATTCCTCCCTAAAAAGTCAAAGTCAGAATCGGCTAGTCACTAATGCTTAATCTAGCCTTGGCCGAATATTCATACCTTCTTACCTTGTGGATCTCAAATCACGAAAGTGCTACTTGGTTATGGTATCTGTCGAAATTCCTATAGACATATGTTAGATCCAATTCTAACATTTAATCACAATAAATAGCCTTTGGCCGAATACCACACATGACTTACCTTAGATCTTTAAAATCTCGAAGATCTCCTCCTCCTTAGGGTCGACAATAGCAGAATCCCGAAACCTTCTTCATAGTTTTGGCCAAGAACATTAATGGGGTTAGTTCCTAAATTTCGGCTAAAAGTGAAAAGATTGAAAATTGAATGACCATTGATCTTACCCTTAATATTGAAATCGACTGCACTCCTGCTTGACACCACTTGAGAGATTCGGCTATAGGCTAGATGTGGATCAACAGTTTTCGACTTTTGGGGTTTTAATAGACAATCGGCTATGGTCTAGAAAGAACTTACTTTCGGCTTTTGGAAGATTGTGAAAAAAAGAATAGAAAGGTTAAGCAATTTCGGCAATGGTGATAGGTGAAGATTTGGCTATCACAAGGGATATTTCGGCTCCTGATCAAGTGAAGGAATCGACTCCCTTCTCAAAAGGTACAATCGGCTATGGCCACCAAAGTAGGAGATTCGGCGATAGGGTGAAGAGGTTGCGGTAATGGTGATTTTTGGAGAGGGATTTCGGCTAGACAGGTTAAGAGAAAGAGAAGAGAAAGAGTGATGGTTTTAGAGAGAAAAGAGTAAACGAAAGAGAAGCTAAAATGCTTTTATGAAATTCGGCTCTCCCCCTTACTAACCTTGGCTGAAAATCACCTCAAGGGAGTCCTTAGGCCGGCTAACACTCTCCCCTTATCAGCTCCCTTACATTTCTCCTATTTTCTCTCTTCTTTATTTATTCAAAATAATTCAAATAAATCCATAATTATCCTCCTAGCTTAGCCGAATTTAAAAAGGAATTTGACCACATCTAAAGCTCTTCTATCTAGTCTCCCTATGCCGTCCACCACTGCTCATCTATGCTGTAAAATAAAACTTCTATTTGCTTCCCTCGTTGCTCGAACCCAGGCCTTTGCCCACTGCATATGGCGTCACTTATCAAGGCTTTAAGTGGCGCCTCCTTGCCACTTTAACAAGCCCATTTCTGTGTCTAGTTTCCCTTACAATTTTTCTTAAGGCCTATCAAGCTTATCTCCCTCTTTGAAACTTAAAATTAAATAATTTCTAAGGCAATCACCTACACTCTAAGGTACCCAAAATTTATAAAACACATTCACACATAGGCATGCTACTTCATACAATTAAGCAATAATGCACAAGCCCAAAATCCCGGATATTACAGTTATTTTATCATCTTTTGTTTTATTTCAATATTAATTAAATTACTCTTTTAACCTTAATACTAGCTTAGTTTATCAATTGTAACATGCATGAATCATCCCACTAACCAACATGAAGGTACAATCTCCACTTGAGTCCCTCCAATTTTATTTCCATAGACACTTATATATGTAGTTAATAGAAATTAACTTTTTTAATTATTACGCTTTAGTCATTTTTAATTAATTAACTATCTAAACATTAAAATTTCTCAACTAAAAAATAACACGACACTAATAACATGTAACACTCCAAATTTTGGGCTTAGAAAAATTGGGCGTTGGGCTTGGGAGTGCCTAAATTTCTTGAAAGCAAGAAAACGACACAAATGCATGTTTGTACTACTGGGTTAGCAATATTGGAGTGTTTTGGACCTTGGAGAAGTTCTGGGTTCAAACCTGGGCTTTAGAAAAAAAATTGGTTTGAGGTGAATTAAACCCTGGATGTTGGTATGTAGGCTTTAAGAACAATTAAGATTAAATTGTGACACAAGAAGAGCTTGTGGCTTAGTGGCAAGTGGCGTATAGAGCGAAGCTTGTGGTCAGAGGTTCAAGTCTCTTGAAGAACAAGGGAGGTTTATTTTGCACTATGGATGGCAAGAGTTTGAATTTGTGGTGGATTCAAACCCTTTCGAGTGGTTGCGGACTTGGTAAAAGGGAGAGATTATCATGGGGTTTGGATGATGGTTGTTATGGATATGGAGGAGATTTTGGAGGAGAAAATCGTGGAGTTTGATAAGGGGTGGAGTTGGCCAAATTTAGGAGACTATAGGTGCCTATTTAGTTTTGACTTAGTGACGTTTTGGTAAGGGGAAAACATAGGAATTCGGCTAGGTGGGTTCTCTTTTCATTTTTGGCCATTTTTTTATTTTTAAATTTCTGAGTTCCTAAGCTCATTTCCTCTCTTTTCCATCTAGTGCCGAAATTGCAAGTAACAATTTGAGATTCTATTGTTCTGCAATTGTTCAGCAAATATGCCGAAACCTTTAATTTTCAAAATACCGAAACCTTGTGTTGTTTTGCCCAAGTCTCTTTCTTTCTTTCCTGTTTCAGTCCCTGCCGAATCACTCAATTGTGAGTTGTCTCTCCTACCTTTTCTTGTTTGGCCGAATAGTGTTAGGACCCTACCTTGTTTTTTTTTCAAATTTTCTCCTAAGCCGAACCTCTCCTCTTTCGGCAATCAACCGATTCTGGGAGGTAAGTATTGTTGGGCCTAATATTTCATGACTTATGGATTGGACTTAAAGCCAAATTCTCATAACCAATTTTCGTTAATAGCATTTGTGATATTACAGATATTTGACTAAGAAGGGTAACCGATTGTGGTCAGTGGATTTAGCAGATTCAAGGACTCTCATTCAAGCAAGTTGAGGAAGGTTTACGTTCTGGGTTTAGTAATGAAATGTAATTAACCTTAAACGAGGTTCAGCTAACAAAGTGTTTCTGGATTATAGGTTCGACGCTAGTGGGTTAAACGCACGTTCGTAAACAAGGTATGTACACACACACACCACTCAAATAGTAGATCGGTAAATGTCGAAAAGCCGAAGTATCGATGAATGATGCCACAGGAGCATGTAATCGCACGTGTGGTGGACCGCGCCCACAAATATGTGCGTAAGATGGTTGAGGCCACCATGAGCGTTCTCATGGGCTTAAGCCGTTTTTAGGGCCAAATGGACTGGAGAGGGCTGAGTGGGCCCAAAGGGCCCGTGGGCTCTACGCAAGTAATTTTGTGGATGGATAAGAAATAATGAGGTGGCCAAGGCGATCACATGGCCAAAGGTAGTTTTGGCCTAAATGGGCCACACGAGCGTGTGAGCCCACTTGGACCGAATATTGGGCTTGGGGCCCAAATACTCTGTTTTGATCATATATGTTGTCTGTGTCGCTCAAGGCGGCTGTAGACTTTTGGAAAGGTTGGTAAATTTTCTGAAATACCCCTGGATTGCAAAATTAGTGAAATACCCCTGTAAGGTAGAATTACCAAAATACTTTTATAAGGTTGAATTACCAAAATACCCTTGAAAGGTAGGATTACCGAAATACCCTTATAGGGTAAAATAACTATTTTGCCCCCATTAAATGATTGTTTTATGCTATGTTTTGACTGACCTGAGCTACGATTTGTCTGTCTTTCTAGAGTATGCCATGTGATTTATATATATGTGCTTTACATATATGACATACTACATGGGATTGAGATTTTGTAATTTGAGGAAGTTATTGATCTGTTAGGGTCGCACGGGTCTCCTGAAATGACTGTAAACCCACCGATTTGATTGTTAGGATTGCACGGGTCATCCGAGATGACTGTGCACCCACTGATTTGATTGTTAGGGTCACATGGGTCACCCGAGATGACTGTGGACCTACTGATGGCTTTAAGCCGTTCATATTCTGGCAACTCTACTGCGATATTGGTTAGTGTCGCAACCGGTGCTAACATTGGTGTGCTAGTTGGGTGGATCAATTTTATCCCCACATGGTGTGTTGGTTGGTACGGGTGGGGTGCATTCTTACACTATTGCATTTCTGTTTATGAGATCCAATACTAATATGGGCTAGGCCCAAATGATTCTGTTATGGGCCTAGACCCTAACGATATTGCAATGGGCTTAGGCCCACTGAAACTGTACTATGACTGAATAGGGCTTAGATCCAGACTGCTTCTGAATTCTATTTATCTGATTGACTGTTTTTATATTAAGGGATTACACACTGAGTTTTCGTAAACTCACCCCTCTTTTTTTAACTGTGCAGGCAATCCCCAGCCTTAGACGAATCAAAGCTGTGAGGGACTCAGAGATGGCCACACAACTGCTTCTATTTTCCCATTATGTTATTAATAAGTACTTTATTTTACTATGGTTTGTAATAAGGCCTCTTAAAGTTTTCAGATTTTAAATTTTAGGTTTGGTTTTAGTTTAATTTATATTGTTAAAAGTAAGTCGCAGTTTTTCCAAAATGATTACTATTTTCAAAACACTTCGTGACAACAACTGTTTTTGATTATCACGTTGCCGCAACTTTTTTTAAAAAAAAAACTTCCGCTGTTGAAAGAGATTTTGAAGGAAATCAATAATGTTTTAAAAGTGAACAACCTTTTTCAATGAACTCCGTTTTGAAGATAAAGGAATGCAAGCTGAGGCTTTACACAAGTTGTAAATTGCAAGAATTTTTTAAATATTAAGAAGGCTTTTAAACAAAAACATGTTTTTCGAAAGACAGTTCAATGTGGCACGCTAGATTCAGGCCTAACTTCTAGGCCGGGCTTGGGGTGTTACATTTAGTGGTGTAAGAGCCAGGTTGCAAAACTCGGCTGTGGATTGGGCTTTAAAATGGAATTTCTGAAAGAATTGTTTCAAAAAAAAATTTGGAGTGTTTGAACTATTTTAGTGAATGTTTCTTGGAAGTGTGGTTCACCGAGTCTCCGTCATCGAATCCTAAGTTTTGTTTTTGTTATCTGCTCTTCACTGTTATGCAATAGGAAATACTGTGATTACTCTAGAAATTAGACTATACTACTCTAGTTAGAGTAAACTGAAAAGCTGTAATATCCTAAAAATATTAGAGCATCATGTTGTTACTTGTGTTAGCTTGGAAATAATTGTTATGTACTTAGTATATTTGTGTGAAAATTTGGAATTATTAGCTAAGCTAGAATAATTTTTAGTATGGAAAATTTAGTGAAGTGGATTAAGTGAGCTTGACACTTAAGTTAATTTAAGTGTTAAGTTAAAGCACAAGGGAGTTAGTGGCATAGTGGATAAGGAGCTTGAAAGGTTGCTTGTGGGAAGAGGTTCGAGTAGCATGATTAGCATTTTGAAGACTTTATCTTTTGTGTATCCTAGCATTAATGGACGGTCAAGTTTTACATATGGAAGGTTGGACTTTCAAATTTTTGGTAAGTTGAATATTGGTTAAGGAAAGTTTATACTTTGGGAAAGGAATCTTAAGGTTATGGAAGGATGGGGGGACATAAGGCTTGGCTTAAGGAAGATGTTTTGGAAACTATTCCAAGGCCTTTAGTGCATGTATGTGGATGGCATGTGTGGCTAGGGGGGTGGCCGAATGTTGTTAGGTGGTTTGGGGGGTGATATTTGGTCAACTTTTGCATTTGTGCATCTTTTGGCATTTGTTTTTCTTTCTCTCCAAAAACTCCCACCTTGGCCGAATGTGTATTGTGCTTTTGGTGCAAATTTGCTTTTGGTTTTTAGCCTTATTTTGTTTGAACCAAATACCATTTTCTTTCTTTCAATTGTCCTTTTGAAACCGAAACTACATTTGAACTTTGTGCATTTTTGTGCACTTTTCTTCTTTGGAAAAATAGGTGTTGGCCGAATCTTTTAATCCCATTTTCTCTCTTATTCTTTTTCTTTCTTTTGGCCGAATCTCTCTTCTCCAAACTCTCTCTTTTCTTTCTTCCATGGTTGATTAAACCGAATCCTCTCTCCCTCTCATTTTTACTCTCTTTTCTACTCACATACTTCCTTACGTTTTATTCACATATCTTTCTTCTTTCATAACCATATTGCCGAAACTTCCCACTCCCTTTTTGATTTGTCTTGGCCGAATATCATCAAGGGTAAGAATTCATTTTGGGTTTTCTTCAATCGGTTTTAGAAAAGGGTAAGTGTTAATGGCCGTTTTTCCTTCTTTTCTTTCTCTTTTCTATGCCGTTTTCTTATGAACAAAGGCCGAACCTATGGGCATTTGTTTCAAAGTTCTAATCAATATTAGAAATCAATCATTCTTTTAGGCTTTTTGGGACTTCGGAAGCAATCGATCTAATTCCATTCCATTAGCAATCGAAGTTGGTAAGTCAAGTGGTAAGGATTCAATATTCTTTAAGTTGGTTGAGAAAGCCTAAGGCTATTGGGATTAAGATATGATGTTGGCCGAATGGTCTTGATTAAAGTGTTGTGGTTTGGCCGAATGTAGGACAAGGTGTTATAGTGCAATAGATCGGATCTCCTAAGTTAGTATTTATTGGTGAAAGGTGTGTACCTTACACACTTTATAACTCTCGGTTATGTATATGTATTTATAATATTAATTTACTAATTATATTATCAAAGTGGGAAAACGATGAGATCTTGATATGATACCATGATGGTATGAATGAGGATTCGGGTAAGTCCGTTTCTATATGTTGTTAATACATGTGGATTGAAATCATGATCTACGATTTATGATATATTTGTTATGTGATTCATAATAAAGTATGTTGACATGATTTGTTTATCTATTGCATTGGTATGGGCAATATGAGAGGAGGGGGAGATTGATATTTGTGTCTTCGGACACCAGAGGTTTGGTATCTCCAGTGATTTGGTATCACATTTGTGTCTTTGGGACACCAGAGGTTTGGCACCTCATAGCGACTCGTCCCTGTGGTTTAATACCACCGTGGGTTGACCCCACTTTTGAGATATAGGATTGTCGCCAGTGATTTGGTATCACAAGTGGGTTGGCCCCGCAATTGGATTATTCGTGACTTTGGTCACCAGTGATTTGGTATCACATTTGTGTCTTTGGGACACCAGAGGTTTGGCACCTCATAGCGACTCGTCCCTGTGGTTTAATACCACCGTGGGTTGGCCCCACTTTTGAGATATGGGATTGTCGCGGTGATTTGGTATCACAAATGGGTTGGCCCCACAATCGATTATTTGTGACCTTGGGTCACGGTGATTTGGTATCACAATATTGAATATCGTGACTTTGGTCACCAAAGGTTTTGGCACCACCAAAGTTTGGTACCACACGGGGTAGAAAAAGGAGTTTTCAGATGGCTAGGTTAGGTGCATCATATATATATATTGCTTGGTTATAATTTGTGTAAGTACGTGGCTATTACCCGGGAGAGGGATTACGCACTGAGTCTTGGTGACTCACCTTCTCCCTTATCATTTCAGGTGATTCGTGAGATCGCGGATGAAGAGCCGGATGAGCTCGAGGAGGCCATGCAAAAAAGTTTGATTTTTCATGAACTTCCATTTGGGTACTTAACTTTATTTTTATTTGGTTTTTGATTTAATTTGGGTTTGTAATAAGGCCTCTTTAATTATGTTTTGGGATTATTTATACGCTTTGGTTTGATTTAAATATGGTTTACAATTTATATGGTTGAATTTAATGGTATGTGTACAAAGTTTTCTAAACTACAAAATGCAATGGTTTTTAAAATGTTACCATCGGGTTACATAATTCATTTGATAGTTTTAACAACTTAAGTATTTTTGATAATTAATACTATTATTTTCCAAAACTCAAGTTTCCAAATTTTCATTCGATACAGTTTTCAACCTAATCACTTTGGTTTCTTTTAAACTATAAAAGGTTTTCTAATATATGGTTTTGCAACTAAGCTTTTAACTTACGAGATTTCAAAGTAAATTGTTAGCTTTCAATTTATCATACACTTGTTTTCTACAAACATAGAACAACAAAGAGCTTTTCACAAAAATTTAATTGTTCACTCGATTTTCTTCACAACCGTTTTCCTCTGTGGCATGCCAGATTCGGTCATGGCGTATTGACCGGGTTTGGGGTGTTACAAATTGGTATCAGAGCTAAGTTCAAAAGCTCGGCTGTGGGCCCGAGGCCCAAAATGTTTTAAAGTATAGTTTTAAAATGTTTTTGTTGAAAATTTTATGGTTGGAAAGGCATGGCCCCGAGTCTCCGGCATCAATCCGCCCTGGTAAGTACATCAAACTGTTGATTTTGATGATATGATATGATGATGATGATATGATTGTATAGTAGTAGGAACTACTCTAGAGACCCAAAACTATAGGTTGGATGTACTCGCGAAAGAATCTCTTATTATAAATATTCATAAAACTTTGTTTTAAAGAAAGTGGAATAATGACTAATGCATAAAACTTTTAAATCAGATAAGTCGAGATTTTAGACATGAGTACTCGAGGTCGAGGTCGTATTACTCGTGGACACGGTCGTGGTAGGATGGCTGTGTCTGAACCAGTGAGGTCTGGTAACGGATCCGAAAATGAGGTACCACCACCAGCGGTTGGAGTTGAGCATCAGGATCAAACGGGAGATGACGTAGTGTCTCAAGCGGTGTTGCGAGTCCTTGAGAGGGTAGCTAGAATGGGTGGAGGCATGGGAGCTCGGAAATCTGTACCTGAGCGACTCTGATCTAATGGAGCGGAGGTATTTCGAGGTGTTTCAGGCGTAACTCCCAGTGCAGCTGAATATTGGCTAGAGGCGACGGAGTGAATCATGGATGACTTGGATTTAAGTGCTGAGGACAAGCTGAAAGGGATTGTGTTGCTTCTTCGGGATGAGTCATATCAGTGGTGGCTCACGGTACGGAATGGTGCTGCAGTGGAGGATCTCACTTGGGATTATTTCAAGGCAGCGTATCAGCGGAAATATGTTGGGTCTAATTACATTGATGTGTAACGTAAGGCATTTCTGAGTTTGGTCCAAGGTAGTAAGTCCGTATCAGAATATGAGGCGGAATTTTTAAGACTGAGCCGGTATGCTGGAGGTATCGTGGTTTCGGAGCACGAGCGATGTGTTCGGTTCGAGGATGGTTTGAGGGACGAGCTGAGATTGCTGATTACTCCACATCAGGAGCGAGAATTTGCTGCACTGGTTGAAAAGGCTAAGATAGCCGAAGGAATAAAGGAATCTGGAAGGCAGAGCTACGACCGGAATAAGCATAAGAGAGGTTATGGATCATCCGGATCAGCCGGTAATTCTCAAAAGAGGGCTAGGCAGAATGGGCCGAATCGATGCGGGAGGCCTCATTCTATCGCTAATCGTGACCAAAGACAGTTGTAACCTGGATGTGGGAAATTTCATTAGGGTGAATGCTAGACCGAAGGGAAAGGATGTTTCGAGTGTGGCTCGCTGGATCATCGTGTGAGAGACTGTCCACGAAAGCTAGCCAGAATCGATCGAGGGGTCAAGGTCGTGCTCGGGCTCGTGGAAAGAAGGACCGCCACCGCAGAGAGGTCGTGGTAATGGTAGAGGAAGTAATGGTTCTGGTCGAGGCCGCGGAGCATCTGGCAGAGGTGCTGGCGACACTGAGGCAAGACAGCCTGGTTTGGTATATGCAGCGAGACGTCGAGAGGAGGGAGACGCACCGGACGTCATAACCAGTACGTTCTTAATCTTTGGTGTGCCATATACTGCTTTGATAGATGTGGGTTCGACACATTCGTATGTTGCTAGTAGCATTGTAAAGACCATGAACTTAGATTCTGAGACTACTTCTAGAAAGATGACCGTACTTAGTCCTCTAGGTCACTCTGTAGAAGTAAATAAACTGTATAGAGATGTACCCTTAGAACTCCAAGGGGTAGTGTTCGTAGCTGATCTGATGGAACTGCCATTTGAGGAGTTTGATCTGATTCTTGGGATGGACTGGTTGGTCAAGTACCAAGCAAGTTTGGATTGCGCTGCTAAGCGCATGGTTTTGAAGACAGCTGAAGGTGAAGAAGTGGTCATGATAGGTAATAGAAGAGATTATCTATCCAACGTGGTATCTGCGTTGAAAGCTGTGAAATTGGTCAGGAAGGGCTGTGAGGCATTTGTAGTCCATGTTGTGCATTGGAGGCTAAGGAGTCTGCTGTAGGGAATGTTCGAATGGTAAAGGAATATGCAGACGTATTTCTAGAAGAACTTCCGGGACTGCCTCCGGATCGTGAAGTTGAATTTGGTATAGATCTGTTACCCGGAACTGCGCCAGTGTCTATTGCTCCGTATAGGATGGCACCAAAGGAATTAGGGGAATTAAAGGCTCAGATTCAAGAGTTGTTGGATCGAGGTTTCATTCGACCAAGTATTTTGCCATGGGGAGCGCCGGTACTTTTTGTCAAGAAGAAGGATGGTACGATGCGGATGTGTATAGACTACCGCCAGTTGAATAAGCTGACGATCAAAAACAAGTATCCTTTGCCGAGGATAGATGACTTGTTTGATCAGCTTAAGGGGGCAGCGGTTTTCTCCAAGATAGATTTAAGGTCTGGATATCATCAGCTAAAGGTGAAAGAGGCTGATATCCATAAGACGACATTTCGTACTCGGTATGGGCATTACGAATTTCTGGTGATACCGTTTGGGTTGACTAACGCACCGACAGCATTCATGGATATGATGAATCGAGTATTCCAGCAGTTTTTGGATCAGTTTGTTGTGGTATTTATAGATGATAATTTGGTATACTCAAAGTCAGAGGAGGAACATGATGCGCATTTGCGAGTAGTGTTGCGGTCTCGAGGAAAAGCACCATATGCCAAATTTAGTAAGTGCGAGTTCGGCTTAGGAGGTGACTTTCTTGGGTCACGTAGTATCACCGAGGATTAGAGTGGATCCTCGGAAGATTGAGGCAGTATTGGATTGGAAGCCGCCTAAGTCGGTGGCTGAGATTCGGAGTTTTCTAGGTCTAGCGGGGTATTACCGAAGATTTGTGGAAGGATTTTCTTTGATCGCCGTACCTATGACCAAGTTATTGAGGAAATGAGTTCCATTTGTGTGGACCAAGAAGCAGCAAGAAAGTTTCGACAAGTTGAAGAAGATTCGACTGAAGCTCCGGTTTTGATTCAACCCGAAGCAGGCAAGGAATTCACGCCATCGTGATGCATCACATACTGGTTTGGGATGTGTGCTGATGCAAGAAGGGAAGGTAGTGGCTTATGCATCTCGACAGTTGAGACCACATGAAGTTAATTATCCGACGTATGACTTGGAATTAGCTGCTGTGGTTTTTGCTTTGAAGATTTGGAGCCACTATTTGTACGGAGAGAAGTCGATAGTTTACACGGATCACAAGAGTCTTAAGTATCTTTTGACTCAGAAGGATTTGAACTTGAGGCAGCGTAGATGGATTGAGTTGTTAAAGGACTACGACTATTTGATTGAGTATCATCCGGGCAAGGCTAACGTGGTGGCAGACGCGTTGAGCCGTAAAGTTATATTTGATTTAAGATCGATGTTTGCTCGTCTTAGCTTATATGACGATGGGAGTCTTTTGGCTGAATTGCAAGTCAAGCCGACTTGGTTAGAGCAGATCAAGGAGAAATAGTTAAAAGATGATGGTTTGAATGATCGGAGGTTGCGGGTTCAGAACGGTGGTTTAGAGGATTATAGTTTGTCCAATGATGGAGTTTTCTGTTTTAAAGGGAGAGCTTGTATGCCGAAGGATGTTGAGTTGAGGCAAAAGATTCTTCGGGACACACATAGCAGCCCATATGCTATGCATCCTGGAGGTAACAAGATGTATCAGAATTTAAGAGAGCAGTTTTGGTGGCAGTCCAAGCGGGGAGGTAACTGAGTTTGTAGGTAAATGTCTGACGTGTCGCTAAGTCAAGCGCGAACATCGCTATCAATCGTTACTTCAAATGGTGTGAAGATTCCACAGAGAGAAGTGGGAAAGGATCACTATGGACTTTGTCAGTGGATTACCTCTTACGCCTAGTAAGAAGGATTCAGTTTGGGTGATTGTGGATCGTCTGACTAAGTCAGCTCATTTCATTCCAATAAAGGTGGATTACTCGCTTCAGAGGTTAGCTAAGTTGTATGTAGCGGAGATAGTGAGGTTGCACGGTGTGCCAGTGTCGATCATCTCGAATAGAGATCCAAGATTTACGTCGAGGTTTTGGAGAGCGTCACATCAGGCTTTGGGTACGCAATTGGATTTCAGTACCGCATTTCATCCACAGTCTGACGGGCAGTCAGAAAGAGTTATACAGATTTTAGAGGATATGTTGAGAGGATGTGTTTTGGACTTCAGAGGCAGCTGGGAAGAGTTTTTACCGTTAGCTGAGTTCGCATACAACAATAGTTATCAGGCAAGCATTAAGATGGCACCATGTGAAGCGTTGTATGGTAGGAGGTGTCGCACACCTACATGCTGGACTGAGTTGGGTGAGCGTCAGATGTTAGGACCAGAGTTGGTTGCAGAGACTGAGGATAAGGTTAAGATGATTCAGGCTCGTCTAAAGGAAGCTTCGGATAGGCAAAAGTCATATGCTGATCTCAAGCGGAGGGATATAGAGTTTGTCGTGGGTGACAAAGTTTTTCTAAAGGTCTCGCCGTGGAAGAAAGTGTTAAGATTTGGGAGAAAAGGTAAGTTAAGTCCAAGGTTTATTGGGCCGTATAAGGTGTTGAGACGAGTGGGACCAGTAGCTTATCAGCTCGAGTTGCCATCAGAGCTGAGTTAGATTCACGATGTGTTCCATGTCTCCATGCTTAGACGCTATCATTCTGATCCATCGCATGTCGTGGCAGTAGAGGAAATAGAGGTGAGTACAGATTTGACGGTGGAAGAGGAACCTGTGCAGATTCTAAATCGAGACGTAAAAGTTTTGCACAAGAAGTCAGTTCCTTTAGTGAAGGTTTTATGGCAGAATCATGGCATAGAAGAAGCTACGTGGGAACTGGAGGATATGATGAGGCAGCAGTATCCTCAACTCTTTTGATCAGGTAATTTCGAGGACGAAATTTTCTCAAGAGGGTAGAATTGTAATATCCTAAAAATATTAGAGCATCATGTTGTTACTTGTGTTAGCTTGGAAATGATTGTTATTGTGTACTTAATATATTTGTGTGAAAATTTGGAATTATTAGCTAAGCTAGAATAATTTTTAGTATGGAAAATTTAGTGAGGTAGATTAAGTGAGCTTGACACTTAAGTTAATTTAAGTGTTAAGTTAAAGCACAAGGGAGTTAGTGGCATAGTGGATAAGGAGCTTGAAAGGTTGCTTGTGGGAAGAGGTTCGAGTAGCATGATTAGCATTTTGAAGACTTTATTTTTTGTGTATCCTAACGTTAATGGACGGTCAAGTTTTACATATGGAAGGTTGGACTTTCAAATTTTTGGTAAGTTGAATATTGGTTAAGTTTATACTTTGGGAAAGGAATCTTAAGGTTATGGAAGGATGGGGGGAACATAAGGCTTGGCTTAAGGAAGATGTTTTGGAAACTATTCCAAGGCCTTTAGTGCATGTATATGGACGGCATGTGTGGCTAGGGGGGTGGCCGAATGTTGTTAGGTGGTTTGGGGGGTGATATTTGGTCAACTTTTGCATTTGTGCATCTTTTGGCATTTGTTTTTCTTTCCCTCCAAAAACTCCCACCTTGGCCGAATGTGTATTGTGCTTTTGGTGCAAATTTGCTTTTGGTTTTTAGCCTCATTTTGTTTGAACCAAATACCATTTTCTTTCTTTCAATTGTCCTTTTGAAACCAAAACTACATTTGAACTTTGTGCATTTTTGTGCACTTTTCTTCTTTGGAAAAATAGGTGTTGGCCAAATCTTTTAATCCCATTTTCTCTCTTATTCTTTTTCTTTCTTTTGGCCGAATCTCTCTTCTCCAAACTCTCTCTTTTCTTTCTTCCATTGTTGATTAAACCGAATCCTCTCTCGCTCTCATTTTTCTCTCTTTTCTACTCACATACTTCCTTACTTTTTATTCACATATCTTTCTTCTTTCATAACCATATTGCCGAAACTTCCCACTCCCTTTTTGATTTGTCTTGGCCGAATATCATCAAGGGTAAGCATTCATTTTGGGTTTTCTTCAATCGGTTTTAGAAAAGGGTAAGTGTTAATGGCCATTTTTCCTTCTTTTCTTTCTCTTTTCTATGTCGTTTTCTTATGAACAAAGGCCGAACCTATGGGCATTTGTTTCAAAGTTCTAATCAATATTAGAAATCAATCATTCTTTTAGGCTTTTTGGGACTTCGGAAGCAATCGATCTAAGTCCATTCCATTAGCAATCGAAGTGGGTAAGTCAAGTGGTAAGGATTCAATATTCTTTAAGTTGGTTGAGAAAGCCTAAGGCTACTGGGATTAAGATATGATGTTGGCCGAATGGTCTTGATTAAAGTGTTGTGGTTTGGCCGAATGTAGGACAAGGTGTTATAGTGCGATAGATCAGATCTTCGGAAGTTAGTATTTGCGTTGGTGAAAGGTGTGTACCTTACACACTTTATAACTCGATTATGTATATGTATTTATAATATTAATTTACTAATCATATTATCAAAGTGGGAAAACGATAAGATCTTGATATGATACCATGATGGTATGAATGAGGATTCGGGTAAGTCTGTTTCTATATGTTGTTAATACATGTGGATTGAAATCATGATCTACGATTTATGATATATTTGTTATGTGATTCATAATAAAGTATGTTGACATGATTTGTTTATCTATTGCATTGGTATGGGCAATATGAGAGGAGGGGGAGATTGATATTTGTGTCTTCGGACACCAGAGGTTTGATACCTTCAGTGATTTGGTATCACATTTGTGTCTTTGGGACACCAGAGTTTGGCACCTCATAGCGACTCGTCCCTGTGGTTTAATACCACCGTGGGTTGGCCCCACTTTGAGATATGGGATTGTCGCCAGTGATTTGGTATCACAAGTGGGTTGGCCCCACAATTGGATTATTCGTGACTTTGGTCACCAGTGATTTGGTATCACATTTGTGTCTTTGGGACACCAGAGGTTTGGCACCTCATAGCGACTCGTCCCTGTGGTTTAATACCACCGTGGGTTAGCCCCACTTTTGAGATATAGGATTGTCGCCAGTGATTTGGTATCACAAGTGGGTTGGGCCCACAATCTGATTATTTGTGACCTTGGGTCACCAAAGTGATTTGGTATCACAATATTAAATATCGTGACTTTGGTCACCAAATGGTTTGGCACCACCAAAGGTTTGGTACCACACGGGTAGAAAAAGGAGTTTTCTGGATGGCTAGGTTGGGTGCATCATATATATATATTGCTTGGTTATAATTTGTGTAAGTACGTGGCTATTACCCGGGAGAGGGATTACGCACCATGCAATAAAGTTTGATTTTTCATGAACTTCCATTTGGGTACTTAACTTTATTTTTATTTGGTTTTTGATTTAATTTGGGTTTGTAATAAGGCCTCTTTAATTATGTTTTGGGATTATTTATACGCTTTGGATTTGATTTAAATATGGTTTACAAATTATATGGTTGAATTTAATGGTATGTGCACAAAGTTTTCTAAACTACAAAATGCGATGGTTTTTAAGACGTTATCATCGGGTAACATAATTCATTTGATAGTTTTAACAACTTAAGTATTTTCGATAATTAATACTATTATTTTCCAAAACTCAAGTTTCCAAATTTTCATTCGATACAGTTTTCAACCTAATCACTTTGGTTTCTTTTAAACTATAAAAGGTTTTCTAATATATGGTTTTGCAACTAAGCTTTTAAGATTTATTTACGAGATTTCAAAGTAAATTGTTAGCTTTCAATTTATCATACACTTGTTTTCTACAAACATAGAACAACAAAGAGTTTTTCACAAAAATTTAATTGTTCACTCGATTTTCTTCACAATGTTTTCCTCTGTGGCATGCCAGATTCGGTCATGGCGTATTGACCGGGTTTGGAGTGTTACAAAAGCCGTAGGGAACAAAGACTGTAGCTAAGCCTGGGATTGCAAAAACAAACTCTAAACTTCTGTTTCTCATAAGACATCTGCTTAACTACTGAAACCGTAAGCTAATTTGCATAAAATTTCTAATTAAGATAATTCATAAAGCGATAATGAGCACTAGGGATACTCGTGGAAGGGATACCAAAGGACGCGGCAGATGCCGTGGGAGTGTTAGAGCTGAGTCTTCGTCATCGGGCCACGCACCTAATGTCGAGGCTAGGGAGGCACCAGCATCACCAGTAGCTGAGACGAGGTCGTATGATCGAGTAGCTGGGGATGATGCATTGTTTCAAGCAATGCGATGATTCTGAAAAGGGCCGTTGGGCCCAGTAATGGTGCTATGGGCCGTAGGTCAGTTACGGAATGAATCCGATCGAATGGAGCAGGGATCTTTAGAGGTGTTTCTAGGTTGGCTCCTAATGTCACCGAATATTGGATGGAGGCCACCAAAAGAATAATGGATGACCTCGACTACACCTCTGAATAGAAGTTGAAAGGTGCAGTATCACTGCTGTGAAATGAAGCCTACCAGTGGTGGCTTACTGCGAAAAAAGGAGCTTAGCCGGACCAATTGACTCAGAAGTTCTTCAAATTTGCGTTTCAAGAGAAGTATGTGGGCGCAAGTTATGTGGATGCCCGGAGGAAGGAATTTCTGAACTTGGTTCAAAGGGATAAATAGGTGGCTGAGTACGAGGCAGAATTTTTGTGACTCAGTTGGCATGCTCGTGGGATAAAAGCTACAAAATATGAGCGTTGTTTTCGTTTCAGGACGGCTCAAGGATAGCCTTCGAGTTCTGATAGCTCCGCTGAGGGAGTAGAATTTTGCTGCATTGGTCGACAAAACAAAGGTTGCTGAGGAGGTGAAGCGTGTTGAGTGGCAAAATCGGGAAAAGGAAAGAGGTAGAAACAAGAGAGACATAGAGCCTTCTAGATTCATTCAGAGGGCTATGAAACAGGCCATAAAAAATGGGCCAGTCAGAGCTGAGCCTGCTTTTGGTACTTTTGGGTTGCCACCTTGTGCTGGGTGTGGAAGCCGCCATGTGGACGAATGCTGGAGAAGGATGAGAGCTTGTTTAAGTTGCAGATCGATGGAGCACTGTATTAGAGAGTGTACTCAAAGGCCGGATCGGATGCAAACTACGGGTAGAGGTAATGTGCAGCCGCTGAAGGGTGGTCAGCAGCCATTGGGAGGCCATGGCCAGGCTAGAGGGGGAGACAGTGTGGGTTGTGAAGCACCGGGCGAGAGTGTCTTTGGTTATCTTTGGCGAGACACCAACTTTAGTCTATGCGACATGCGTCGAGAGAGGATGGAGACGCTCCAGATGCGAATACTGGTACGTACTTTACCCATAGTGTACTATTTACCTAATTTGCAATTAGAATTAGAATGTGCAGTGGAAGCGTAGTGGTAGAACCTGTGTTATGCCATTTTTAGATAGTTGGAAATTTCGAGGATAAATTTTTTTAAGGGGGTAGAGTTGTAATACCCCAAATTTTGGGCCCAAAAGAATTGGGCATTGGGGTTGGGAGCGCCTAAAATTTGTAAGAGTAAGAAAACGGCATAAATGCTTGTTAGTACTACTTGGTTAGCAAAATTGGAGTGTTTGGGGTCTTGGAGAAGTCTTGGGTTCAAACCTGGGCTTTAGCAAAAATTTTGGTTTGTGGTGAATTAAACCCTAGATGTTGGTATGTAGGCCTTAAGAACAATTAAGATTAAATTGTGACACAAGAGGAGCTTGTGGCTTAGTGGCAAGTGGCGTATGGAGTGAAGCTTGTGGTATGAGGTTCAAGTCTCTTGAGGAGTAAGGGAGGTTTTATTTTGTAGCTTGGATGGAAAGACTTTGTGGTTGATTCAAACTCTTTGGAGTGGTTGTGGACTTGGTAAAAATGGGAGAGTATCATGGGGTTTGAGTGATGGTTGTTATGGATATGGAGGAGATTTTGGTGGAGAAAATCGTGGAGTTTGATAAAGGGTGGGGTTGGCTGAATTTAGGAGACTATAGGTGCCTATTAGGTTTTGACTTAGTGCCGTTTTGGTAAGGGGAAAACATAGGAATTCGACTAGGTAGGTTCTCTTTTCATTTTTGGTTATTTTCTTTATTTCTAAATTTCTGAGTTCCTAATCTCATTTCCTCTCTTTTCCCTCTAGTGCCGAAATTTCAAGTAACCATTTGAGATTCTATTGTTCTGCAACTATTCAGCAAATGTGTCGAAACCTTTAATTGTCAAAATACCGAAGCCTTGTGTTGTCTTGCCCAAGTCTCTTTCTTTCTTTCCTGTTTCAATCCCTGCCGAACTACTCAATTGTGAGTTGTCTCTCCTACCTTTTCTTGTTTGGCCGAATAGTGTTAAGACCCTACCTTGTTTTCTTTCAAATTTTCTCCTAAGCCGAACCTCTCCTCTTTCGGTAGTCAACCGGTTTTGGGAGGTAAGTATTGTTGGGCCTAATATTTCATGACTTATGGATTGGACTTAAAGCCATATTCTCGTAAGGAATTTTTGTTAATAGCATTTGTGATATTACAGATATTTGACAAAGTAGGCTAACCGATTGTGGTTAGTAGATTTAGGAGATTCAAAGACTCTCATTCAAGCAAGGTGAGGAAGGTTTACGTTCTAGGTTTAGTAATGGAATGTAAGTAACCTTAAATGACATTCAGCTAACAAAGTGTTTTTGGATTATAGGTTCAGCACGAGTGGGTTAAATGCACGTTCATAAACAAGGTGTGTACGCACACACCACTCAAACAGTAGATCGACAAATACCGAAAAGCCGAAGTACCGACGAATGATGCCACACGAGCTTGCAATTGCACGTGTGGTGGACCGAGCCCACGAATATGGGCATAAGATGGTTGAGGCCAGCATGAGCTTTCTCATGGGCTTAGGTCGTTTTTGAGGCCAAACGGACCGGAGTGGGCCCAATGGGCCCGTGGGCTCGATGCGAGTAATTTTGTGGATGGATAGGAAATAATTAGCTGGCCATGTCGATCACATGGCCAATGGTAGTTTTGGCCTAAATGGGCCACACGAGCGTATGAGCCCACTTTGACCGAATATTGGGTTTTGGGCCCAAACATTCCGTTTTGATCATATATGTTGTCTGTGTCGCTCGAGGCGGCTATAGACCTTTGTGAAGGTTTGTAAAATTATCGAAATACCCCTGGTTTACAAAATTACTAAAATACCCCTATATGGTAGAATTACCGAAATACCCCTGTAAGGTAGAATTACTGAAATACCCCTGAATGGTAGGATTACAGAAATACCCTTATAGGGTAAAATGACTATTTTGCCTCCATGTGTAAATGATTGTTTTATGCTATGTTTTGACTGACCTGAGCTATGATTTGTCTGTCTTTCGAGAGTATTCCATGTGATTTATATATATGTGCTTTACATACATGACATACTGCATGGGATTGGGATTTTGTAATTTGAGGAAGTGATTGATCTGTTAGGGTCGCACGGGTCACCCGAGACGACTGTGGACCTACCGATTTGATTGTTAGGGTCGCACGGGTCACCCGAGACAACTATGGACCTACTGACGGCTTTAAG
Organism: Gossypium bickii; assembly: GCA_025503065.1. Taxonomy (NCBI): domain Eukaryota; kingdom Viridiplantae; phylum Streptophyta; class Magnoliopsida; order Malvales; family Malvaceae; genus Gossypium; species Gossypium bickii. The sequence goes on along the minus strand of CP106709.1, from coordinate 49,763,250 downwards.
CCGCTCATATTCTGGCAGCTCTGCTGCGATATCAGTTAGTGCCGCAACCGGTGCTAACAATGGTGTGCTGGCTGAGTGGGTTGATTTTATCCACATATGGTGTGTTAGTTGGTATGGGTGGTGTGCTGGCTGGATTGGGGTTGGGTGGGGTGCATTCTTACGCTATTGCATTTTTGTTTATGAGATCCAATACTGATATGGGCTAGGCCCAAGCGATTCTTCTATGGACCGAGACCCAAACGATATTACAATGGGCTTAGGCCCACTGAAACTGTACTATGACTGAATAGGGCTCAGGCCCAGATTGCTTCTGAATTCTATTTATCTGACTGACTGTTTTTATATTAAGGGATTACACACTAAGTTTTAATAAACTCACCCCGTTTTTTAACTATGCAGGTAATCCCCAGCCTTAGACGGATCGGAGCTGTGAGGGACTCGGAGATGGCCACACAACTGCTTCTGTTTTTCCATTAAGTTATTCGTAAGTACTTTATTTTGCTATGGTTTGTAATAAGGCCTCTTAAAGTTTTCAGATTTTAAATTTTAGGTTTGGTTTTAGTTTAATTTATATCTGTTAGAAGTAAGTCATGGTTTTTCAAAAATTATTACTGTTTTTAAAACAGTACGTGAAAACAACTATTTTCAGTTATCACGTCACCGCAACGTTTAAAAAAAAACTTCTACAGTTGACGGAGATTTTGAAGGAAATCAATAACGTTTTAAAAGTGAACAACCTTTTTCAATGAACCCCATTTTGAAGATAAACAAATGCAAGCTGAAGCTTTACACAAGTTGTAAATGGCAAGAAGTTTTTAAATATTAAGAAGGCTTTTCAACAAAAACATGGTTTTCGAAAGACACTTCAATGTGACACGTCAGATTCGGGCATAACTTCTAGGTCGGGTTTGGGGTGTTACATTTAGTCGTATAAGAGCCTAGTTGCAAAACTCGGCTGTGGATTTGGCTTTAAAATGGAATTTTTGAAAGAACTGTTTCAAAAGAAAAAATTTAGAGTATTTGAACTATTTTACTGAATGTTTCTTGGAAGTGTGGTTCACCGAGTCTCTGGTGCCGAATTCGTAAGTTATTTTCTGTTATCTGCTCTTTACTGTTATGTAATAGGATATACTGTGATTACTCTAGAAATTAGGCTATACTACTCTAGTTAGAGTAAATTGGAAAATCGTAGGGAACTAAGACTGTAGTTAAGCTTGGGATTGCGAAAACAAACTCTAAACTTCTATTTCTCATAAGACATTTGCTTAACTATTGAAACTGTATGCTAATTTGCATAAAATTTCTAATTCAGATAATTCGCAAAGCGATAATGAGCACTAAGGGTACTCGTGGAAGGGATACCAGAGGATGCGACAAAGGCCGTGGGAGTGCTACAGCTGAGTTTTCGTAATTGGGCCACGCGCCTAATGTCAAGTCTAGGGAGGCATCAGCATCACCGGTAGCTGAGACGGGGTCGTATGATCGAGTAGCTGGGGACGACGCATTGTCTCAAGCAAGGCTGAGGATTCTGGAAAGGGTCGCTGGGCTCAGTAATGGTGCTATAGGCCGTGGGTCGGTTACGTAACGACTCCGGTCGAATGGAGTAGAGATCTTCAGGGGCGTTTCTAGGATGGCTCCTAATATGGCTGAATATTGGATTGAGGCCATCGGAAGAATAATGGATGACCTCGACTACACCCCTGAACAAAAGTTGAAAGGTGAAGTATCACTATTGCAAGATGAAGCCTACCAGTGGGGGCTTACTGCGAAAGAAGGAGCTCAGACGGACCAATTGACTTGCAAGTTCTTCAAATTTGCGTTTCAAGAGAAGTATGTGGGCGCAAGTTATGTAGATGCCCGAAGGAAGGAATTTCTGAACCTAGCTAAAGGGGATAAATCGGTGGCTGAGTACGAGGCAAAATTTTTGCGACTTAGTCTGTATGCTCGTGGGATAATAGCTACAAAATATGAGCGCTGTGTTTGTTTTGAGGACAGTCTCAGAGATAGCCTTCAGGTTCTGATAGCTCTACTGAGGGAGCGAAATTTTGCTGCACTGGTTGACAAAACAAAGGTTGCTGAGGAAGTGAAGCGTGTTTGAGCGCTAAAATCAGGAAAAGGGAAGGGGTAGAAACAAGAGAGACATAGAGCCTTCCAGATTTGTTCAGAGGCCTAAGAAACAGGCCAGAGGAGATGGGGCAGTCAGAGCTGGGCCCCCTTTTGGCACTTTTGGGTTGCCATCTTGCGCTGGTTGTGGAAGACGCCATGTTGGCGAATGTTGGGGAAGGATAGGAGCCTGTTTGGGTTGCGGATCAATGGAGTACCGTATTAGGGAGTGTCCTCAAAGTTCGGATCGGATGGAAACTACGGGTAGGGGTAATGTGCAGCCGCTGAGGGGTGGTCAGTAGCCATTGGGAGGCTGTGGCCAGGCCAGAGGGGTAGACGGTTTGGGTCATGGAGTACTGGGCAGAGGTGCTGGTTATGCTGAGGCGAGACAGCCAGCTTTAGTCTATGCAGCACGTCGCCGAGAGGATGGAGACGCTCCAGATACGAGAACTGGTACACTCTTTACCCATAGTATACTATTTACCTAATTTGCAATTAAAATTAGAGTACGCAGTGGAAGCGTAGTGGTGTAACCTGTGTTGTGCGATTATTAGATAGTTGGAAATTTCGAGGACAATATTTCTTTAAGAGGGTAGAGTTGTAACGCACCGAATTTTGGGACTAGAAGAATTGGGCCTTAGGGTTGAGAGCAACAAAAATTCTTAAGAGTAAGAAAATGGCACAAATGCATGTTAGTACTACTGGGTTAGCAATATTGGAGTGTTTGGGATCTTGGAGAAGTCTTGGGTTCAAACCTGGGCTTTAGCAAAAATTTTGGTTTTGTGGTGAATTAAACCCTGGATGTTGGTATGCAGGCCTTAAGAATAATTAAGATTTAATTGTGACACAAGAGGAGCTTGTGGCTTAGTGGCAAGTAGCGTATGGAGTGAAGATTGTGGTCTGAGGTTCAAGTCTCTTGAGGAGCAAGGGAGGTTTTATTTTGTAGCATGGATGGCAAGACTTTGTGGTGGATTCAAACTCTTTGGAGTGGTCGTGGACTTGGTAAAAGGGGGAGAGTATCATGGGGCTTGGATGATGGTTGTTATGGATATGGAGGAGATTTTGGTAGAGAAAATCATGGAGTTTGATAAGGGGTGGAGTTGGCCAAATTTAGGAGTCTATAGGTGCCTATTCGATTTTGACTTTGTGTCGTTTTGGTAAGGGGAAAACATAGGAATTCGGCTAGGTGGGTTCTCTTTTCATTTTTGGTCATTTTCTTTATTTTTTTATTTCTGAGTTCCTAATCTCATTTCCTCTCTTTTCCCTCTATTGCCGAAATTACAAGTAACAATTTGAGATTCTATTGTTCTGCAACTATTCAGCAAATGTGTCGAAACCTTTAATTGTCAAAAATACCGTAGCCTTGTGTTGTTTTGCCCAAGTCTCTTTCTTTCTTTCCTGTTTCAATCCCTACCGAATCACTCAATTGTGAGTTGTCTCTCCTACCTTTTCTTGTTTGGCCGAATAGTGTTAGGACCCTACCTTGTTTTCTTTCAAATTTTCTCCTAAGCCGAACCTCTCCTCTTTCGGCAATCAACCGGTTCTGGGAGGTAAGTATTGTTGGGCTGAATATTTCATGACTTATGGATTGGACTTAAAGCCATATTCTCGTAAGCAATTTTTGTTAATAGCATTTGTGATATTATAGATATTTGACTAAAGAGGGTAACAAATTGTGGTCAGTGGATTTAGGAGATTCAAGGACTCTCGTTCAAGCAAGATGAGGAAGGTTTACATTTTGGGTTTAGTAATGGAATGTAATTAACCTTAAACGACGTTAGGCTAACAAAGTGTTTTTGGATTATAGGTTCAGCGCGAGTGGGTTAAACGCACGTTCGGAAACAAGGTATGTACACATACACACACCACTCAAACAGTAGATCGGCAAATGCCAAAAAGCCGAAGTACCAGCAAATGATGCCACACGAGCGTGTGATCGCACATCTAGTGGACCGAGTCCACGAATATGAGCGTAAGATGGTTGAGGCCACCACGAGCGTTCTCATGGGCTTAAGCCGTTTTTGGGGCCAAATAGATCAGATTGGGCCGAGTGGGCCCAATGGTCCCGTGGGCTCTACGCGAGTAATTTTGTGGATGGATAGGAAATAATGAGCCAGCCATGGCGATCACATGGCCAAAGGTAGTTTTGGCCTAAATAGGCCACATGAGCGTGTGGGCCCACTTGGACCGAATATTGGGCTTTGGGCCCAAATACTCTATTTTGATCATATATGTTGTTTGCGTCGCTCAAGGCGGCTGTGGACCTTTGGGAAGGTTTGTAAAATTACCGAAATACCTCTGATTTTAAAAATTACCGAAATACCCCTGTAAGGTAGAATTACCGAAATACACCTATAAGGTAGAATTACCGAAATACCCCTAAAAGGGTAGGATTATCGATATACCCTTATAGGGTAAAATGATTGTTTTGCCCCCGTGGGTAAATGATTGCTTAATGTTATGTTTTGACTAACCCTTGCTATGATTTATTTGTCTTTCTAGAGTATAACATGTGATTTATATATATGTGCTTTGCATACATGATATATTGCATGGGATTGGGATTTTGTAATTAGAGGAAGTGACTGATCTGTTATGGTCGCACGGGTTGCCTGAGACAACTGTGGACCCACTGATTTGATTGTTTGGGTTACACGGGTCACCCGAGACAACTGTGGACCCACCAATTTGATTGTTAGGGTTGCACGAGTTACCCGAGACGACTGTGGTCCCATCGATTTGATTGTTAGGGTCGCACGAGTCGCCTGAGACTATTGTGGACCTACTGACGACTTTAAGCCACTCATATTCTGGCAGCTCTGCTACGATATCGGTTAGTGCCGCAACCGGTTTTAACATTAGTGTGCTGGCTGGGTGGGTCGATTTTATCCCCACATGGTGTGTTGGTTGGTACGAGTGGTGTGCTGGATGGATTGGGTCGGGTGCATTCTTACACTATTGCATTTCATTTTATGAAATCCGATACTGATATGGGCTAGGCCCAAACGATTCTGTTATGGGCCGAGACCCAAACGATTCTGTTATGGGCCGAGACCCAAACGATATTGCAATGGGCTTAGGCCCACCGATCTCGTATCTTGTGATTGAATAGGGCTCGTGCCCGCATCGCTTTTTTGAATTCTATTTAACTGACTGACTGTTTTTATATTAAGGGATTACACACTGAGTTTTAATAAACTCACCCCGTTTTTTTAACTATGCAGGTAATCCCCAGCCTTAGACGGATCGAAGCTGTGAGGGACTTGGAGATGGCCACACAACTACTTTTGTTTTTCCATTAAGTTATTCATAAGTACTTTATTTTGCTATGTTTTGTAATAAGGCCTCTTAAAGTTTTTGGATTTTAAATTTTAGGTTTGGTTTTAGTTTAATTTTTATCTGTTAGAAGTAAGTCACAATTTTTCCAAAATGATTAATGTTTTCAAAACACTACGTGACAACAATTGTTTTCGATTATCACGTTACCGCAATGTTTTTAAAAAAAAAACTTCCGCAGTTGAAGGAGATTTTGAAGGAAATAAATAACATTTTAAAAGTGAACGACCTTTTTCAATGAACCCCATTTCAATGATAAACGAACGCAAGCTGAGGCTTTACACAAGTTGTAAATGGCAAGAAGTTTTTAAATATTAAGAAGGGTTTTCAGTAAAAACATGGTTTTCGAAAGACATTTCAATGTGACACGCCAGATTCGGACCTAACTTTTAGGCTGGGTTTGGGGTGTTACAAACAACCTAAATATTAATTAATTATTATTTACAGACTGACACGTCAGAATTGTGGTCCCAAAATCACTATTTCCGACACAACTGAGAAACGGGCTGTTGCACATTGCATGAATGAATTTAGGATATAAGTATTTCATATGTATGTATGCAAATAATGACTAAGTTTGTTACTAAATTTTTTTGTTTTAAATTGATTTTTCTTCTTCTTTGAATCGATTGTTTGTTGTTTTAAATTGATTATTTGCTTCTATGAATTGATTCATTATTGTTGTTTTAAATCGATTATTTGCTTCTTTGAATCGATTCATGATTGTTGTTTTAAATCGAATCTTTTATTCTTTGACTCGATTGTTTGTTGTTTTAAATTGATTCATTATTGTTTGAATCGATTCTTTATTGTTTAACTCGATTCAAACTCCAACATAAATTAACTGATGATATTCATTTCGTCCCTTATCAAGACTGACTTACACCAGTGTAAATAATTTTTTTTTCCCTCAAACATCTTTTTGAACGTGTCAAGCAAAGGGAGGTTCCCCCAATATTCTATTAAGGGAAAATATGTAAATACACCAGTATAAGTAAGTTATTGAATCGATTGTTTGTTGTGAAATATATAGGCATTTCCTTTTTATTCTTTGGAAGTAACTAATGGAGACACTAGGCTGCGTCCCTCTAGATTACATATGGAGATGCTTTCTCACGTCTCCTAAGTTGTTGATTGTAGAGATGTTAGTCATCATCTCCGTAAGTCTCTTTCGTATAATTTATTTTATAACAACCCACTAAACCTCCTCTCCTATTCATCAAATTGTCTCCTCCAAAGATTTTTCCCTCCTCTCTTCTCGTTAACTTTCCCTTCTTTCAATTTCTGGTTCAATATAATTTTTGTAAATCAAATCAAATTAAAAACTCAAATTCTTTTTAAGGCTTTTTTTTCTCCTTTTCTACGCTGCATCTATTTATCCTCTTCTCTTCTCATCACAAATATCAAATGATTTTGCTAATGGAAGATTTACAATAGATGCAAATAATAATAAAAGGGGTAAACTTACCCACCCATTACATTCTATTTCTTTGCCTTGGTGTTAAATGGACTTACCTACAAATTTTCCCCTTTTCTGTTTATTTTGCTAGATAATAAAAAAGTATACTAGTGATTTTAGCCAGCTACCCCTTCCTTTTGGAGCTCTCTTCTTCCTTTCATATTTTCTTTCTTTTCTTCTCAAACCAACCTTAAATCTCATCACCCACTTTAAAATTTTACGAGAATTAGGGGTGAGAAAAATTCAATTTGACTCAAAAAAATAAAAAAAAATGAATTTCGAATTATTCGAATCGAGTTAATCGAGTTAATCGACTCAACTCAAATTTTTTTTTTTCAAATTTCGAGTTAGAATCGAGTTGAGTTTTCAAATGCGAATAAATCGAATAATTTGAATAAATCAAATATTAAACTACCCCGCTCCTAACCCCCACCCCAACAACCCCCCCGCTTTCTGCCCCACTAACTCTTCTCTGCAATTTTTTTCTTTCCCTTTCTTATCAATTTTTTTTACTTTTCCTCCCCTTTTACCCCAAAAATAAAATCCACTCCACAAATTTTTATCTCCTTACCTCCAAAAAAATTTACTTTCCTCCTTACTCTCAAAAATCAAAATCTCCAAAAATCTTTTATTTCTCCACCATTACCCCAAAAACTCAAAATCCTCTTTTTTTCCCATCAGTTGCTTTTATTTGTTCACTTTAATATTTCTTTGTATGATCATTTTTAAAAATTTTCAAGAAAAATATTTTTTTAAAAATTACATAAAAATAAAAAACACCAAAATCTTTTTTTATTTTAACTCAAAAAAATATATTTGATTCGAATTCCATCTCACTCGACTCGAGTTAAGATGATAAAATAGGATTTGTCAACTCGATTAACTCGAGTAAATGTATGTTCGATCATGTATATGTCCAAGATTACCTTGTAACCCTAATCCCATGATGATGATATGGGTTAGAGGTGTTACATTTGATTAGTATCGAGCTATGGTTTAGTCGGTTCTAGGACTACCATAGCGTATGTGAGTCTAGCTTTACATGCCATATTAAATGTAACATCCTGGAAATGGGCCTATGCATTTTTTATTTAATTATACGAAATGGCATGTCTTATGTGTTATCAATGTATGGTGAACATTTTTGAAAACTTGGAAATGTAAGGAAATGACTTGGAAATGTAAGGAAATGACTTGGAAATGTAAGGAAATAATTTGGAAATGATTCAAAAGTGGAAAGTGAACATTTCTGGAAACTTGGAAATGTAAGGAAATGTCAAGTTTAAAGAGGCAAATGAAAATTTTTGGAAACTTAGAAATGACTTAGAAATGTCGAGTTTTAAAGTTTAAAAGAGAAAATTAAGGCAAGGTGGCCTTAAGAGAAAAAGTATGTGAAATTTGACACGCAAACAGGCTTGGAAAAGTGGCCTGGAGATGCCACTTAGGGCCTCTGGAAATGGCACCACATGCAAGGGGATTGGGCCTGAGTTTGAGTCACAGGGAAAGCAAATAAAAGAAATTTTATTTTTTCTTCCAGAAGAAGTGAGGTGGACGGCACAAGGCTATAATTTAGGAGCATTTATTCTTTTATTTTTTAAGAGATAAATAGTGGATAAATAAGGGATAAATAATGGATTTATTTTAGATTATTTTCAAGAGATAAATGAGGAATTATTCTTTAATTAGGAAAATAAGGGAGAAGTGATGGCCAAGTAAAGGACTTTGAGTTTAATAATTTCGGCTAAGTAAGGATAGTTGCTGAATTATCTTTTATTTTAGGAGATAATTAAAGAGATAAAGCTATCAAAATAGAAGAGTGATGGCCAAGTAAGGGATTCTAAGTTAGTAAATTCGGCTATATAAGGAAAAGAGGGCCATTCATCATTCTTTCTCTCAACCCTTCTCTCTGCCGAATTTCCTAGAGCATTTCTTCTTCTTCTTTTTGTTAGCCAAAGCCGAAAATTCAAGATATCACCATTAGCCAATTTCTTTTCTTTCCAATCCATCAAAAGCCGAACATTTGAGGGGCTTCAAGCATAGGTGCTGTCGATTTCTTCAAGAAAGGGTAAGAACAAGTTTTGATTTCTATTCTTTTCTTTTAGATTTGTCGAAATCTAGGACTAATCCCATCAATACTCTTATTTGCCGAAATTTGGAAGGATTCTTTCGGGATTTTTGCCATAGTCGACTATAAAGGAAAAGATCTTCGGGATTTGACCATCAAGATAAGTCATATCTGACATTCGGCCAAGGGCCATTGATTGTGATTAAAGGTTAGAAGTTGATCTAACATGTGGTTTTAGGGATTTTGACAGAAGCTATAACTAAGGGATAATTTCGGGATTTAAGATCCTTAAGGTAAGTGACTATGAATATTCGGCCAAGGCCTATTTTAGTAGTTAGATCTATTTTTATGTGTTTTAAGCCGAAAACTAACCGATTCAAGGGATCTAGTGATTAGTCGATTTCAAAGGAAGAATACAAGTTTCCTGGATTTGATTAATTATCAAATCGGCACAAGGTAAAGAAAGTGGATACGATAATCCTTCGGGATTTGATTAAATTAGCCGAATAGGCTTTTTCCTAAAATACTAAATGTGGCCAAATGTAGGGATTTAGGATCTAAAGCGATAGATCGGTTTTTCGAGATTTCAAGGAATTCGTTAAGCTAATCAGGTGTGTACCCCACACTATTCCATAATATGTTTTATGGCTATGTCTAATTAAAATATGTGATATTAAGAATAAGAAAGTGGCTAAGGTACCATGTTATGGTACTAAGTACTCAGGTACGTTTCCTACTCCTACTAGGAATATGAAATATGTTATTTGTAACATGAGAATAAGAATGTGAACTTTGGCGTATTAATGCATATTACAAAATGGAACATATGGGTTATTGAAAGGGGAAGTGAATGTGGTGACCTAAAACCACGAACACGGTGACCTAAGACCGTGGTATCTAAATGTGGTGACCTAAGACCACGCAGAATCGAATCGCGTGACCTAAGACCGCGATATCTGAATGTGGTGACCTAAGACCACAAATGCGGTGACCTAAGACTGCGATATGGAGTGTAGCGGAAGGAGGGTCGACTTAGTAGTCGCCACGGTGTACAAGTTGGTACGGGGGAGTGTAGCGGATGGCTTGTAAGGTTTGGGTTTGGGAATGCATCATAATTTGTATGCTATGATATGAATGTGTAATATTTGTTATGCCTGATTCTATTATGATTTAGTGTTGTGTACACATTGAGTCACTTTGACTCACCCCGCTTAGGACCATGTTTCGTGATGAATAATGAATAGACCAGGGACTAGAGAACTTGTGGTGGCAAAGCTCAACATGAAGTTTTTATTTTTATGGACTATTAATTTTTAAGTACTCAAATTATTTGGATTTACTTGATGTAATAAGGCCATAAGGCCATAGTGCACTATTTTATTTCTGTTTTTATTTATTTTGTTACGAAATTTTTATTAAGTTAAAGATTAAGTAATTTACTTTAAATGTATTCTATATGTTTTATCACCTAAAATTTAAAAGGGTTTCATTATAAAACGATTTTGTTTTCTACTCGAGCCCAACCCAAAACAATATTTCTTTCAAAACACACTATTTTCCCAAAGTAACAAAAGAACTTTGAACCGGTTTACTTGAGGAACATACCAGATCCGGTCCAAGCTCGTGGGCCAGGTTTGGGGTGTTTCAGTTTGGTATCAGAGCCCAGTTTCAAACCCTTGGCCTAGGGGTTTAAAATGAGTTTTATGAAAATATTTTTGAAATAAGTAGGTTTCTGGCATGGCACCTAAGTCTCCGACCCGCAGTCCACCAGGTAAGTACTTCTATCCATTTTTGTGGTTTATAGTATGATGTGTAGAAGGGTAGAAATGGAATGGAACATAGATTAGCATGATACCTAGGATTAGTTTTCCCCAACACTTACATAAGACTTAAGTGCCTAACTAAACAACCCTATGGCTAAGTCGCCGAGTTAGGGTGTGGTAACCCCCTGTGCGCATGTCTAGGATTGGATCCTAAGAGCACAGTACTTAAGCGATCCTAGCGACTCACCTCCTCTTCGCAGGAATCCTACCTGGTGCGTAGTTTCGGTTCACCCTAACCAAGAGGACTCGGTCATAGGCTAAACACAATAACTAAAACCCGAAAGGGAACTAGCCGTGTTTTTATAAAAACCCTAGTTTTAAAACTCTTAAAATTACCTTTTTAATTTGTGAGAACTATTTTTTACAAAATTTTCTGAAAAATTTCCGATTTATAAAAATTACTTAAATACCCCTGATTGTGAAATTACAAAAAATGCCCTTGGTTTATAAAATGTCCAAACTACCCATAGTTTAATCAAAATTTCCTTACTTTATAAATGTTCAAAAACCCTAATTTGCAAAATATCAAAATACGATGATTTTGGAAAAATACGAAATTGCCCTTAACTTGCAAATTACCAAAATGACCCTAATTTCCAAAATTTTTGCAACATCACCATTTTTGGAAAATAAATTCTCAAAAGTAACCCTAAAGTTTTGTAAAATCTGCAATACCCCTGATTTATTGAGCTTTACAAATTTACCCTGGTTTATTACCAAAATACCCCTGAGTTTCAAAATTACCGAAATACCCTCAGATTTTAGAATTTTCAAAAAAATACCCTGGGAACACAAAATTACCAAAATACCCTTACTGACAAAATTACCAAAGAACCTTATTTTGAAAAATTACGAAAATACCCTTGTAGGACAAATTATGAAAATACCACTGGGATAGGAATAAGGCAAAGAGTGTTCGAATAGTGAATGTGGGTGGTAGATACCACTGAATAAATATGTCTATGTTGATGAATGAATGTGCCTCTATTGAGGAATGAAGGTGTCTCTGTTGATGAATGCAAATGTGATTCTCTGAATTAGAGTAGTGAACTTGAACTGAAACTTTGTGTGATTGAAAGAACTACTTCTAAATATCTTTATTTCATAAAATTGTTCGCGGTTAATAAGTGGAACAAAATTCTGATGCATAAAACTTTTTAATCAGATTATATCGCAGCGTTAGAAATGAGTTCTAGGGGTCGTGAACTTAGAGATTGTGCCTAGGAAGTATGATGGTTCTATTAAGATCAGAGTGCGCAGCATAAGCGTAGTGCGGTGAGTTAAGATGTACGATTATTCGTTAGTAAGTAATTTCGAGGACGAAATTATTTTTTTAAGGGGTAAAACTAGAACATCCTGGAAATGGGCCTATGCATTTTTGATTTAATTATACGAAATGGCATGTCTTATGTGTTATGAATGTATGGTGAACATTTTTGGAAACTTGGAAATGTAAGGAAATGACTTGGAAATGTAAGGAAATGTCTTGTCTTGGAAATGTAAGGAAATGACTTGGAAATGGAAGGAAATGTCTTATCTTGGAAATGTAAGGAAATGACTTAGAAATGTAAGGAAATGATTTGGAAATGATTCAAAAGTGGAAAGTGAACATTTCTGGAAACTTGAAAATGTAAGGAAATGTCAAGTTTAAAGAGGCAAACGAAAATTTTTGGAAACTTAGAAATGACTTAGAAATGTCGAGTTTTAAAGTTTAAAAGAGGAAATTAAGGCAAGGAGGCCTTAAGAGAAAAAGTATGTGAAATTTGACACGCAAACAGGCTTGGAAAAGTGGCCTGGAGATGCCACTTAGGGCCTCTGGAAATGGCGCCACATGCAAGGGGATTGGGCCTGAGTTCGAGTCACGAGGAAAGCAAATAAAAGAAATTTTATTTTTGCTTCCGGAGAAGTGAGGTGGACGGCACAAGGCTATAATTTAGGAGCCTTTATTCTTTTATTTTTAAGAGATAAATAGTGGATAAATAAGGGATAAATAATGGATTTATTTTAGATTATTTTTAAGAGATAAATGAGGAATTATTCTTTAATTAGGAAAATAAGGGAGAAGTGATGGCCAAGTAAGGGACTTTGAGTTTAATAATTTCGGCTAAGTAAGGATAGTTGCTTGAATTATCTTTTATTTTAGGAGATAATTAAAGAGATAAAGCTATCAAAATAGAAGAGTGATGGCCAAGTAAGGGATTCTAAGTTAGTAAATTCGGCTATATAAGGAAAAGAGGGCCATTCATCATTCTTTCTCTCAACCCTTCTCTCTCGCGAATTTCCTAGAGCATTTGTTCTTCTTCTTTTTGTTAGCCAAAGCCAGAAAATTCAAGATATCACCATTAGCCAATTTCTTTTCTTTCCAATCCATCAAAAGCCGAATCTTTGAGGGTTTCAAGCATATGTCTTTGTCGATTTCTTCAAGAAAGGGTAAGAACAAGTTTTGATTTCTATTCTTTTCTTTTAGATTTGTCAAAATCTAGGACTAATCCCATCAATATTCTTATTTGCCAAATTTGGAAGGATTCTTTCGGGATTTTTGCCATAGTCGACTATAAAGGAAAAGATCTTCGGATTTGACCATCAAGGTATGTCATATTCGACATTCGGCCAAGGGCCATTGATTGTGATTAAAGGTTAGAAGTTGATCTAACATGTGGTTTTAGGGATTTCGGCGAAGCTATAACCAAGGATAATTTCGGATTTAAGATCCTTAAGGTAAGTGACTATGAATATTCGGCCAAGGCCTATTTTAGTAGTTAGATCTATTTTTATGTGTTTTAAGCCGAAAACTAACCGATTCAAGGGATCTAGTGATTAGTCGATTTCAAAGGGGAAGAATACAAGTTTCCTGGATTTGATTAATTATCAAATCTGCAAAGAAGGTAAGAAAGTGGATACGATAATCCTTTGGGATTTGATTAAATTAGCCGAATAGGCTTTTTTCCTAAAATACTAAATGTGGCCAAATGTAGGGATTTAGGATCTAAAGCGATAGATCGGGTTTTCGAGATTTCAAGGAATTCGTTAAGCTAATCAGGTGTGTACCCCACACTATTCCATAATATGTTTTATGGCTATGTCTAATTAAAATATGTGATATTAAGAATAAGAAAGTGGCTAAGGTACCATGTTATGGTACTAAGTACTCAGGTACGTTTCCTACTCCTACTAGGAATATGAAATATGTTATTTGTAACATGAGAATAAGAATGTGAACTTTGGCGTATTAATGCATATTACAAAATGGGGCATATGGGTTATTGAAAGGGGAAGTGAATGTGGTGACCTAAGACCACAGTAATCTGAATGCGTGACCTAAGACCGCGATATCTGAATGTGGTGACCTAAGAACACAAATGCGGTGACCTAAGACCGCGATATGGAGTGTAGCGGAAGGAGGGTCGACTTAGTAGTCGCCACGGTGTACAGGTTGGTACGGGGGAGTGTAGCGGATGGCTTGTTAGGTTTGGGTTTGGGAATGCATCATAATTTGTATGCTATGATATGAATGTGTAATATTTGTTATGCCTGATTCTGTTATGATTTAGTGTTGTGTACACATTGAGTCTGTTGACTCACCCCGTTGAGGGACCATGTTTCAGGTGATGAACAGTAATGGACCGGGACGGCAGAACTTGTGGTGGCCAAGCTCAACATGAAGTTTTTATTTTTATGGACTATTAATTTTTAAGTACTCCGAATTATTTGGATTTACTTGATGTAATAAGGCCATAAGGCCATAGTGCACTATTTTATTTCTGTTTTTATTTATTATGTTACGAAATTTTTATTAAGTTGAAGATTAAGTAATTTACTTTAAATGTATTCTATATGTTTTATCACCTAAAATTTAAAAGGGTTTTATTATAAAACTATTTTGTTTTCTACTCGAGCCCAACCCAAAACAATATTTCTTTCAAAACACACTATTTTCCCAAAGTAACAAAAGAACTTTGAACCGGTTTACTTGAGGAACATACCAGATCCGGTCCAAGCTCGTGGGCCGGGTTTGGGGTGTTTCAGTTTTCATGGGTGTTTGAGAGAGAAAATGGAAGCTAGAGAGAGAAAACATCAATTAGGTAAGAAATATTGTTTTCTAACCCTCCTAGCTTGTTATTTGGTATTAGTTTCCATGTGAAAGCTTGGAAAGCTCTTTTGTTAATATTGGTTATATTTTTGTGTATAGAAAATGAAGAAATGTTGAGAAATGGAGTTTCAAGCTTAGTTGAGGTTGCATTCAAGTGTTGGAAGGTTGATTATTTGTAATATGTATCCAAGAGGTAAGGACCTTTGGATACTCTTACTTTTCCTATACTAACATGTTTAGGAAAATAACGAATATATGTAATTAATATGAAAATAGTGTAAATCATAAGATTTGTGTAATGAAAATATATGAGTTCCATGAATTAAAATGCTAGAAAAAAATGGCTTGAAAAGTGGTGATTTAATAAGCCTTAATTATAAGCTTTGTTTGAACTAATAATGTGATATGAAAGTTTGGTTGACATGGAATGAATAGTAAATATAATTTTGTATATGTGAGTAAATATGAAATGTAATATTAATGAGGAAAATGTGTTTAATGTATCTCTTGAGCTATTTGGTTGTGAACAATCTCACTAAAATAGTCTGGGGACGACAGTAGTAAAGTAACTTTAAAAATTCACCAAAACCTGTAGAAATTAAATTAAAAGTTGAGTGACATATTGTTGGAAATCTTAGTGAGTCTAGTTTTTAATGGAATGAACAAAACTTGCATCCAAGTTATATAGTATGAGAAAAATATGTTTTAGTGTGGAAAGGTTGAAACTATTGGTAGCACCCTTGTTTCGAATTTGAGAAATTGTTAAAAACTGTATAAAATGAATTAGAAGATGAGATTTATATGTAAAAAAAAAATCTAACTGAACTTAGTTTCTAATGAAACAAATGGTAATACCATACAAATTCTGTATTAAAAGATAAATACTTTTAGGTGAAGAAAGGTCAAAACTATCATGCAGTAGAACAACAACAACAGCAACTTTGAAAAAAAAAATCTTGTATTAACTCACTCTTGGAAAATTTCTGAAAATGTTTATGGTGAAAGGTCAGTAAGTCTAGTTTCTAAACCATCAAAGATATCTTGATTTTTAATTTTCTGGATTGAAAAATAAATAGTTTTGTGACTACTACTAAAGTAGATAACTCTTTTATGTGTATATGTGAAAGCACCTATTATGCCTATATGTGAAAATAGGCACAGAAATATCGAAATATTCTTTGAATTTTGTAAACTCTGAATCTACCTCTGTCTGTATAATAAATATGTTAATGACCTTAAATGAGATAAGTCACTTTGGTTATAATATGTCCTAGTGGACTTAGTGAAATACATAGGGGTTAAATATGGAGTTTTGTTTGGAGTTCTTTTTGAGTTCTATATGGAGTTCTGATGCCTTCAGGCTTTGAACCTATTGTTAGCACCCTATGTTGCCTCTGGGCCTTGCATTCATATGCAATCTCCGATGCCTTCAGGCTTAGCACTTCGGTGCTCTCTAGTGTGTTCTGGATGGAGCTCCGTGTATCTGAGTCATTTTACTAGAATTTACTAAGGATGAAATGAATTAAAATTGTAACGACCTCAAAAGTATGGATATCGGAAAATTAGTTATCGGGTCTCCGTTTTTAGTAAACGGACTCGTAAATATTTATTAAAAATATTTATAAAGTTATTTATGTGTTTAATCAGGTTTTAATAAAGTGAATTTAGCTCAATTAAGAGCAATTAGTAAAAAAAGACTAAATTGAAATAGGAGTAAAAGTTGAATTATAGATTAAAAGAAATTATAAAGGACCAAAATGGCAATTAAGCCATTTTGTATAGGTGAGGAGGTGTAATGTATAAAAAGCTAAGATTTTTATACCTAAAATTAGTATATTAAATTATTAATATTATTAATTATTATTATAGTTTTATATTAAATAAGTATAATAAGATTTTTATGTGATAAATAAATTATTATCTTGATAGACAAATGTAAATTATATAGTTGTACAAGTATATTAATTTATTTGTTATTCAATAGATTTTTATAAAAACAATTATTATTATAAACTAATATATGTGTGTGTGTGTGTGTGTGTGTGTGTGTGTGCATGCGCGTGCGCGTGTTATAAAAGAAAATAAAAGAAACAAAATCATGAAAAGAAGAACAGAGAGCAAACATGAAAGAAAGAAAGAAATGAAAGAAAAGAAAAAAGAGAAATTGATGATTTAAAGCTTGGATGTTTAATAGGTAAGTCAATTTAGCCATTTTCTTTTAATTTTGATGTTTTATAAGTTTTAGGACAAAGTTTTGATGAATTTAAGTTGAGGTTTTTGAAGTTTTAAAGTTTTGAACTTAGCATATGATGAACAAAAAGATGAATTAGTCGTTTAATTGAAAGAATTTCAAGTTAGAATTGGGTAAAGGATTTAATTGCAAAATAAGCTATAAGAAAATAGTTTTGGGACAGCTGCAGTAGAGTAACTTTGAAAAATCACCAAAAATGGTAAAAATGGAATTAGAAGTTAACTGAGATATGAAATTAAAGCTTATTGAGTCTATTTTTATATGAAAGAAACAGAGAAAGCAAAGAAATTTTGTATTTTGAGATATTTAGATTTTTGTGAGACTGGTTTAGAGTGATTTCGAGATCCCCTGTTCTGTCTTGGAAACATCATTAAAAATTGTAAAACAATAATTTTGGGACATAATTTATATGTTTAGATTCCTTAAGATTAATTTATATGTTTAGATTCCTTAATAAGTATATTTTTATAAGAAACAAACTAAAAAATCATTTTAATTCTTTACAAAAAGATAATTAAATTTTAGCAAAGAGTGGTTGGAACTGTCAGACAACAGAACAGGGGTGATTTTAAAGAATAAATTGTACTTATTAACTAAGTAAAAAATTCTGAAAAGTTTATGTTAAGAATATATGTGAGTCTAGTTTCATAGAAAATTTACGGATCTTAATTTGGAATTCTGTAACTCAAGATATAGATAATTTAGTGACAATGACTCAGGTAGACAGCCTTGAAAGAAATTATAAGTAAATAATAGAATTGTGTATAAAGAATGTGGAATGAAGAGGAAGAGTAGGAATTGAATAAAATTCAATTATTTATTGTAATTTAATGTTGAAATTAATAATGTAAATCATTATTATTTCCGTAGCAAACAAGGAATTCGAGACATTGAGCAAGGAAGGAAAAGAGAAAAACAAATGAGGAGTGAAAACGAGAAATTCAGGTTAGTATTACTATAATTCAAATTTGATTATTTGTTAAATTTTAAATTAATATATGTATATATGATAAACAAATTGAAGTATCAAGAATGAATTAAGTGATAAATATGTATTGGAATTGAATTTATTATTAGTAATTGTTGAATTTTGAATAATATGTTTAGTAAATAGAAATAAGGTTAATATTGATATTGAATTAGATAAAACTGAATTAAATTGTGAATTGAATGAAAGTGAAATGAAGTTTGAATATGTATGAGTATTTGATTATATATTGATTAAAAAGTGGAAAATGCATTGAATTGATGATATATATATAAATGAATGGAATGGAAATATGAAAAGTGAGTTGAAATTGAATCAAATTAAATTGAATGTGATTATTTGAAATGTACATGGATTGAAAGTATGAGGAAGTGATTGAGTTGAAATGTGACTTGAAGTGAAATTATGTGATTTTGTGAATTTGTTATTGTGATTGTGTAACACCCCAAACCCGGCCCATTCACTACGACCGAATTTGAAATGCCACTGCGGAACACGTTCGAAAAATATTCTTGCTTAAGAGTAAAACCATTGAAAATTTGTTTCCTTTAATAAAACATTTTCGTGACTTGAAATATTCTAAGTAAAAACTAAATTATTATGAAAACACCGGATTCAAAACTTTATTATCCATACTTAAAGAAATAAAGTCATTTGCAATCAATATTTAAATTTCGAATCGTAATAGAACATAATAATAAAGGTACTTAATAAAAATACTTAAATACTTTAATGGGCCTTTTTACATTAAACACTTAATCAAAATACTAAAAATATAGATACTTAATTAATTAAACAAGATATCCTTTTTGCATGAAAATCCTCTTCTGCATGGCCACCTTTGTATCCACTCCAACCCGGTCCAAAAATCACGATCACCTGCGATGTTTAATAAAATTGGGTGAGTCACACGGACTCAGTGTGTAATTAAACCACTGAATTCCACCCACATGTTAACCACATATTTACTCATATAACAGATAATAATTATCATACTCACATATTATCATATTCTGGGCTTGGCCCATATTCAAATCACTTATCAATTAACAAGGTAATTAACCACATAATTTCCACATACTGGGCTTAGCCCATTTCTTATTCAAATCCACATTTCAACTGGGCTTGGCCCATTTTCACATATGTTCACATACAAAATCATGCAATTATGAAGCCCAACCCAAACCTAGGGTCCATCCTCTACACACCCCCGTATCCAGCCTACCACACACCAGGGGATTATTAAATCACCCTCTCCTTTTCACTCCAAAAAGGCAATCAATGCCGTCCACGTGCAGTTAAGCACAAAAATCCACAACGCGACCTCAGTCAGCGCCAATCCACGATGTAGCCGTAGCTAACACCAAAACCACGATGGGACACATAGTCACTCATCAACCACGACATGGCACATAGCCGATATCAACCACGATGAGGCACAGAGCTACTCATCAAGCCAAGCGAACTTAATCGCTATTAATCCACAACGTGACCTCAGTCAACGTCAATCCACGATGTAGCACAAGGCTAACATCAAACCACGTACTCGAAGTACACCCGTACCTTCTTTCATATCCCACCCATGCACATGCAACATAAAAAAATAATGCCATGATAATGCATGTACATGTTATTCATAATCATAGGCATACTCACATATACAATTTAATGATCACATCTCACAGATTTGATACTAACCTGGTCATCGTCATACCCTTTAAGGGTATCTATTTCACATTTATCACTGCACTTATAAATAAACACATAATACATGCAAATATCACATAAATCCCGGAAAACAGTAGGCTAACTACACACCTG
Source organism: Gossypium bickii (assembly GCA_025503065.1). Classification (NCBI taxonomy): domain Eukaryota; kingdom Viridiplantae; phylum Streptophyta; class Magnoliopsida; order Malvales; family Malvaceae; genus Gossypium; species Gossypium bickii. Next base: position 49,743,314 of record CP106709.1, on the reverse strand, counting down.
ATTACTAGCAGCGTTATGCCCTCAATCCCGATACTATCACTAAGCGACACTACGGCTATCTGCCTACTTTCTTCGTTCGACGTTGCCCGCGCCGCCGGCCAATCTCGCATCGCAGATCGCTTCTCTTTTAGACTTGGGGATAGGGGCTACCCCTAGAACTCCTTGACTGGTATTAGTCTCCATCAATAATACTCTAATCAAAACCGATTAATACTAGCCCTTAAACGAATAACTAAATCACAACTTACAGCCTTACCGAGAATGGATCAAAACCCCGAAAGCTTCTGCTACTTCTGTCAATTTGCCCCTAAATACACATAACCAAAATCGATCACACTTAATACCAATAATATGGCCTTAGGCTGAATACCATGAATCACTTACCTAGCTTATTTCGATCCCGAAACACCACTTGTTCCTGTCGATTTGCTCCTAGGAACCAAAATACACAGTCGGCCATCATCAAAACCCAAAATGTAGCCTATGGCCGAAAGTCATATGGCCCTAAGAATATACGGCCATTCATACAACCAAGGCCTAAACCGATTGCTAAAAGGAATACTTACCACTACGCTTTGTTTACCCCTACTGATCAACTTCCCGAAACCACTTTCGGCTTTTGAAAGAATCGGCTCCAAGGTAAATCGGTTATGACCCTAGAATAGGGAATGAACCACTCGGCTATCACCAAAATAAAAGAAAGAACTTGAAAAAGAGGTGTAGGTTCGGCCAAGAACAAGTAGAGGGAAAAGAAGAACACTAATGACCTTGTTGGTCCGAGAAGTTTTGGTCACCAAAACAAAAAGGGAGAAGGCCGACACTAGATAGCTTTAGCACCAAAAAGAAAACGGTACATGAAGAGAAAAAGAGAACAAAATTCGGCACCCTCCTAAGCATACTTCAAAACTGACCACGAAGGTCCCCCAAGCAAGCTTCATTTGGCCATGCTTCCTTCCCCATGCATAAGACCCATCATCATAGAAATAAGATAATACATTGTTTATTAAACCTCCCATCACTAACCCATCATCCTATGCATAAAATAATAATAATAATAATAATAATAATAATAATAATAATAACAATAATAATTAAAAATAACAACTACCCCATACTTCCAACAGCAAATAAAACAAATAAATAAAAAAAATAAAGTCCATACTATCCAGCACAAACAAAAATAAACAAAGCAGCATGTCTTCACGTATTTATGAGCCCATGCAGCCACTACGCACGCCTGCAATTAAAAAGAAACAAAACCCCCATGTTGCTGCTCCTGGGTCTCGAACCCGAGGCCTGAAGCAACATTCCCAAGCCTCCAGCCACTCTGCTAATGCGCCTTCCGTGACATAACTTGTCGCAACCTTCTTTTAAGCTATCATTCCCTGGCTCCCCTTGCTTTAGCGCTAAAAGCAAAATAAAACGCACTCATGCGCTACCCTCAGGACTCGAACGCGAGTCCTCGAGAAACTCCCTTGCTGCAAGCGTCCAAGCCACTCCACCCAGGCGCTTTTTGTGACAAGTTCCACCCCGAATTTCTTTTAAAACCTCATTTTCCCTTAACGCCATCTTCCAAAAATAAAACACACTTATGCCGCGCCCAAGACTCGAACTTCAGAGCTGTTATGGCGTCATTCCCAAGCCTTAAGTGGCGCATGGAAGCCACTTTACCAAGGCATTTCATACGTCATAAATCCCCAACAACTTTTCTTAAAGCCTCCCTGACCTTGCTCCCCTTCCAGACGCAAAAATAAAAACCTCTGATGAGCCCCGCGTTACTCGAACCTCCTCCTTCCTGCGCAAGCCTCCAAGGCCCCTAAAGCAGCGTCCCAAGCCACTTTACTAAGCCCAAGTTCATGTCCATAACTCCTGAAATTTTTCCTTAAGGGCTCCCTCACCCAATTCCCCTTTTACACATAAAATTTCAAAAAAAAAAATTTCAAAGCTCCCCTTTTAATCCTAGAGTTTTAAAAACCCTTAAAACATCACCAACCACACTTAAAGCCTACTAACACTTGGGTTATGCTCCAAACGTACAACCCCTAATTTAGGATGTTACAATTCTACCCTCCCTAAAAATAATTTCGTCCTCGAAATTACTTACTACCGAAAAAAATCGTACATCTTAACTCACCGCACTATGCTTATGCTGCGCACTCTGATCCTAACTAGCACATTCCTTAGATACTATCTCAGGATTCACATTCAAGTTCCATACTTCACTAGCATACAAACACGAACTATCTCATAATAATTCAGGCAATAAAGAGATTCCAAAATTAGGGAACATACCCGTTATCTCATCTCGCTTTTGAACCTTCAGTACCTCGTCTTGGAGTTCCACGTCCTTGATCTCGAGCCCTATCTATCACTTGAGGACATTTCTTAACCAAATGAGCTTTAGATCCACAACGGAAACATGCCTTACTCTTTCCCCAACATTCTCCTAAATGAGCTCTTCCACATTGAGTACACGAACGACTCCGATTCTCAGCAACTGGTACAGGTACACGTACCGAATTCTCGATCCTTGGTCTTTTCCGAACATCTTCAACCGATGCTGACGGTCCAAAACTTCTCCTATTCCCATTCCTATTCTTATCTCGGTTCTCTCTTACAGCCCTCTTAACTTCTTCAGCTATCCGAGCTTTCTCCACTAGAATGGCGAAGTCTCTTTCTCTATGCGGAGCAATCAACTCTTGCAACTCGTCTCGTAACCCATCTTCGAACCGGACACACCTTTCGTAATCAGTAGCCACGATCCCTTTGGCGTACTGACTTAATCGCACAAATTCTGCTTCATACTCTGCCACCGACTTGCTTCCTTGTACCAAGTTTAGAAACGCCTTCCTTTGCGAGTCCAAGTAGCTAGCTCCAACGTACTTCCCTTCAAACCTAAGCTTAAAATATTCCCAATCCACTCGATCTGCCGAAACACCTTGCCTGACAGTGAGCCACCATCGATAAGCTTCATCTCGGAGCAACGAGACAGCACCCTTCAGCTTTTCTTTATCAGTACAGTTGAAATCATCCATGATTCTTTCGATTGCTTCCAGCCAATACTCCGCTACATTCGGAGCTACTCCCGACACTCCTCTGAAGATCTCAGCTCCGTTCGACCTAAGCCTTTTCGATACTGACTTCCGAGCTCCATTTCCCATATTAGCTTCTGCCACTCGCTCTAGTACTCGTAGCATAGCCCGCGATACTGCGTCATCTTCTCCTGTCTGATCTTGATCCTCCGCACCCACTGCTGGTGGCGGTACTTCATTTTTTGACCCATGGCCAGACCCTACTGGTTCTGATACTGCCATTCTACTTCTACCGCGTCCACTACGACCACGTCCCCTAGAATTCATTTCTAACGTCGCGATTTAATCTGATTAAGAAGTTTTATGCATTAGTACTTTGGTTCCACTGATTAACTGCGAACAATTTTATGAAAAGAAGTATTTAGAAGTGGTTCTTTCGATCACACAAAATTGCAGTTCAAGTTCGCTATTCTAATTCAGAGAGTCACATTCATGCTCATAAACAGAGACATATTCATTCATCAACACATTCATTCAGTGGTATCTGCCACATACATTCACTATTCAGATCACCTCAATAGTCAGAGGTACTTACCTGGTGGACTTCGGGTCGGAGGTACAGGTGCCATGCCAGAATAAACCTGAAATAAAAGTCCATATTTTGAAAAGTCCACCTTTGAAAACTGTTTTCGGGCCCAAAACCTCAAAGTCGAGTTTTGAACCGGGCTCTGATACCAATTTTGTAACACCCTAAACCCGGCCCATTCACTACAACCGAATTTGAAATGCCACTGCAGAACACGTTCGAAAAATATTCTTACTTAAGAGTAAAACCGTTGAAAATTTGTTTCCTTTAATAAAACATTTTCGTGACTTGAAATATTCTAAGTAAAAACTAAATTATTATGAAAACACCGGATTCAAAACTTTATTATCCATACTTAAAGAAATAAAGTTATTTGCAATCAATATTTAAATTTCGAATCGTAATAGAACATAATAATAAAGGTACTTAATAAAAATACTTAAATACTTTAATGGGCCTTTTTACATTAAACACTTAATCAAAATATCAAAATATAGATACTTAGTTAATTAAACAAGATATCCTTTTTGCATGAAAATCCTCTTCTTCGCATGGCCACCTTTGTATCCACTCCAACCCGGTCCAAAAATCACGATCACCGCGATGTTTAATAAAATTGGGTGAGTCACACGACTCGATGTGTAATTAAACCACTTTGAATTCCACCCACATGTTAACCACATATTTACTCATATAACGTATAATAATTATCATACTCACATATTATCATATTCTGGGCTTGGCCCATATTCAAATCACTTATCAATTAACAAGGTAATTAACCACATAATTTCCACATACTGGGCTTAGCCCATTTCTTATTCAAATCCACATTTCAACTGGGCTTGGCCCATTTTCACATATGTTCACATACAAAATCATGCAATTATGAAGCCCAACCCAAACCTAGGGTCCATCCTCTACACACCCCCATATCCAGCCTACCACACACCAGGGGATTATTAAATCACCCTCTCCTTTTCACTCCAAAAAGGTAATCAATGCCTCCACGTGCAGTTAAGCACAAAAATCCACAACGCGACCTCAGTCAGCGCCAATCCACGATGTAGCCGTAGCTAACACCAAAACCACGATGGGACACATAGTCACTCATCAACCACGATATGGCACATAGCCGATATCAACCACGATGAGGCACAGAGCTACTCATTAAGCCACGCGAACTTAATCGCTATTAATCCACAACGTGACCTCAGTCAACGTCAATCCACGATGTAGCACAAGGCTAACACCAAACCACATACTCGAAGTACACCCGTACCTTCTTTCATATCCCACCCATGCACATGCAACATAAAAAAATAATGCCATGATAATGCATGTACATGTTATTCATGATCATAGGCATACTCACATATACAATTTAATGATCACATCTCACAGATTTGATACTAACCTGGTCATCGTCATACCCTTTAAGGGTATCTATTTCACATTTATCACTGCACTTATAAATAAACACATAATACATGCAAATATCACATAAATCCCGGAAAACAGTAAGCTAACTACACACCTGATTACTAGCAGCGTTACGCCCTCAATCCCGATACTATCACTTAGCGACACTACGGCTATCTGCCTACTTTGCTGTTCGGACGCTGGCCCACACCCCGGCAGCCAATCTCGCACTGCAGAGATTGCTCTCCTTTTAAACTTGGGGATAGAGGCTACCCCTAGAACTCCTTGACTGGTATTAGTCTCCATCAATAATACTCTAATCAAAACCGATTAATACTAGCCCTTAAACGAATAACTAAATCACAACTTACAGCCTTACCGAGAATGGACCAAAACCCCGAAAGCTTCTGCTACTTCTGTCAATTTGCCCCTAAATACACATAACCAAAATCGGTCACACTTAATACCAATAATATGGCCTTAGGCTGAATACCATGAATCACTTACCTAGCTTATTTCGATCCCGAAACACCACTTGTTCCTGTCGATTTGCTCCTAGAAACCAAAATACACAATCGGTCATCATCAAAACCCAAAATGTAGCCTATGGCCGAAAGTCATATGGCCCTAAGAATATACGGCCATTCATACAACCAAGGCCTAAACCGATTGCTAAAAGGAATACTTACCACTACGCGTTGTTTACCCCTACTGATCAACTTCCCGAAACCACTTTTGACTTTTGAAAGAATCGGCTCCAAGGTAAATCGATTATGACCCTAGAATAGGGAATGAACCACTCGGCTATCACCAAAATAAAAGAAGGAACTTGAAAAAGAGGTGTAGGTTCGGCTAAGAACAAGTAGAGGGAGAAGAAGAACACTAATGACCTTGTTGGTCCAAGAAGTTTTGGTCACCAAAACAAAAAGGGAGAAGGCCGACACTAGATAGCTTTAGCACTAAAAAGAAAACGGTACATGAAGAGAAAAAGAGAACAAAATTCGGCACCCTCCTAAGCATACTTCAAAACCGACCATGAAGGTCCCCCAAGCAAGCTTCATTCAGCCATGCTTCCTTCCCCATCATCATAAAAATAAGATAATACATTGTTTATTAAACCTCCCATCACTAACCCATCATCCTATGCATATAATAACAATAATAATAATAATAATAATAATAATAACAATAATAATTAAAAATAACAACTACCCCATACTTCCAACAGCAAATAAAACAAATAAATAAAAAAAATAAAGTCCATACTATCCAGCACAAACAAAAATAAACAAAGCAGCATGCCTTCACGTATTTATGAGCCCATGCAGCCACTACGCACGCCTGCAATTAAAAAGAAACAAAACCCCCATGCTGCTGCTCCTGGGTCTCGAACCCGAGGCCTGAAGCAACATTCCCAAGCCTCCAGCCACTCTGCTAATGCGCCTTCCGTGACATAACTCGTCGCAACCTTCTTTTAAGCTTTCATTCCCTGGCTCCTTTGCTTTGGCGCTAAAAGCAAAATAAAACGCACTCATGCGCTACCTCTCGTGACTCGAACGTGAGTCCTCGAGAAACTCCTTGCCGCAAGCGCCCAAGCCACTCCACCCAGCGCTTTTTGTGACAAGTTCCACTCGAATTTCTTTTAAAACCTCCTTTTCCCTTAACGCCATCTTCCAAAAATAAAACACACTTATGCCGCGCCCAAGACTCGAACTTCAAAGCTGTTATGGCGTCATTCCCAAGCCTTAAGTGGCGCATGGAAGCCACTTTACCAAGGCATTTCATACGTCATAAATCCCCAACAACTTTTCTTAAAGCCTCCCTGACCTTGCTCCCCTTCCAGACGCAAAAATAAAAACCTCTGATGCGCCCCACGTTACTCGAACCTCCTCCTTGCTGCGCAAGCCTCCAAGGCCCCTAAAGCAACGTCCCAAGCCACTTTGCTAAGCCCAAGTTCATGTCAATAACTCCTGAAATTTTTCCTTAAGGGCTCCCTCACCCAATTCCCCTTTTACACATAAAATTTCAAAAAAAAAAATTTCAAAGCTCCCCTTTTAATCCCAGAGTTTTAAAAACCCTTAAAACATCACCAACCCCACTTAAAGCCTACTAACACTTGGGTTATGCTCCAAACACACAACCCCTAATTTAGGATGTTACAGATTGAATTGAATCCGAATGATTATGATCAATGATATGTGATTTCGATACCCTATTAACCAGTCGGGCTAGGGTGGATATAGTTGGCATGCCATAGGATTGTGATGTAATGAGGAAATTTGTAGCTCGGCCGAGAAGATGATTCTGTTATTATATGCTTCGGTTTAACCGAAGAGGCATTTAATGCCTTATTAGTGTGTTTGGGAGGATATGATATACCGGTATGTTTGGGAGGCTATATTATACTGGTGTGTTATGGAGGATTTATATTATTATTCTGGGTGTGTTTGGGTTGGATATTCTGGTGCGCTTGGGTTGGAATCCGTGTATCCGCCAAAGTCCGAGTCAAGTTAATAGGGGTAAATAAGTGAAATGATAAATTCCGAATAAATGTGATTAAGCTATTGAAAGAAATAAGAAAGTGAATTTGTGAAATAAAATATGAAATAAGATTTGTGATATGAAATTGAATGCATGAACCAAAGGTTTAGGAAATGTTCAAAGATGAATTGTGAATTGAAATAATATATAAGATGGAGAAATGAAACTAAAGTTCACAATTTTGTTTGAAATGATATAAATAATGTAAGAAGTTAATCGAAAGGAATAATATAATTGAATTATATATTTTGAGTGTGAATTTGATATGAGAAAATGAAATTGAGATATGACTTTAGTAAACACAAATTGCAATAGAATTAATATTGAATAAAGGATAAAATTTAGTGAATTGTATATGATATGAAATGAACTAATGAAATGAGATATGGAAAAAATTCAATGAAAATTGGATAGTGAAATAATGTATGAATCTAATTAAATACAAGCCTTGAAATAATGCTTATTCTATTAGATGATTTGATTTAAAGAATAAAATAACTATTAAGTAATTGTATTATAAATTGAATGTATATAAGTTATTATATAATTTGAATTATGGTAATACTACTGAGTATACCCTTACTCAGCGTACGGTTGTTTCCATGCGTAGGTTAATCGAAAGTCGGTGTCCGGTCTAGCATCCAAAGTAATCCGGACCTCCGAGGAAATTTGAGTAATATACCTTTCTTTGTTAATGGTGGCATGTACCTAGGTAATGAATAGGTTGAGTATATGAGTCTTGTGATTATGGTTGTAAAATAATGATTTAAACTGGTTAAAATATAAAACGGGAACTAATATGATATATTTGATATATGTATGAAATAAAAATGAATAAAGTTTATTAACATGAATTTAATTTGTATTGTAAATGTGTTAGTTGCTACACAAATTGCAAATTGGTTTTGGTTTGAAATTTTGCAGGGTTGGTTAGGTGAGAAAAACTCATATTGAGTCCACACTGCCTAGCACACAGGCGTGTTCTCAATATACAATGGCATGTGAGCCCTGTAGTTGAGAAAAATTTTAAAATGTTTGAAAATTTTCTAAGTATTCGAATTAGTCCCGAACCGTTCCTAACTCGTATTTTGGGCTCGAAGATCCATATAAGGGACTATAAGATTATTTTATATTATGATTGATAATAATTGAGTATTAATTGTAAAGTTGTCTGATCGATCCGGTAGCACTCTGTAACCCTGTTCCGATGACGAGTTGGGGTTTGGGGTGTTACAAAAATTTTAATAATAAGGCTTGCTCATGAATATAAATTGTTATAAGTTTATTATGTTAAATGAATAAATGATTGTAGAACCCAATTTATGCCTAGGGCCCAATATTAACCAGATTAAAAACCAAATTAAAATTAAAACAAATAACAAACCAAGTCCATTAAAACAGTCCAGCTAACATTACAAACCCAATAAGAAGTTGGCCCAAAAAACCCAATACTACCCTAAGCCCACTAGCCCAAAACAAAACGAAAAATCAGAAACCCTAGCAGCTAAGGTGCGCCGCAACAGCCTCCACGTCACCCCACGCATTCGAGCCTCCGTACACCGCCACAGTTGGAGCTCCGTACATGCGAAATGGACAGAAAAAACGATAGCAAACCAAGAACATTGTATTTCATTTGGCTATAAAACTAGAAGGAATTTTTGTAATGTTTTTTTTACCAGATATCAATACGAACACAAAAACAGAAAAGAAAAGGAAAATAGATTCAAGGTGATTTTTTTCTTCGTGTTTTCAATATCTGTTTTTTCATTTTCCATTCCCTTTCGCCGTTTTTTTCAAAAAGAAAAGAAAAGAAAACGAAATAGAAAGGAGGCCTTACCTCGCTAGTGGCCGGAAGAGAGGAAATCGAAGAGTCTTTCGGTCCTCCAGTGATCTTCGAAGGTTCCTTTAGGCAGTTTGGGAGCAGATCAGAGTTGTAAGGGTTAAAACAGTCAAAAAGGGGGGTTTTCAGGGGTTCCGGCCGCCGTGTATAGTGGGTGGCCGGCGGTGGTGGATCGGTGGTGGTCTGGCGCCGGTGCCCCGACCGAAAATCGCCAAGGAGAGAGGGTTTCAAAAAAAATTTCAGTTTTTTTTTTAAAAAAATAGAAATGAGAATGTTTTTTTTTTTTAAATTTTCGACCTTATATACCGAATGAAAACGATGTCATTTTAGGCCATGCATTTAGGCGCTGAAACGGTGTCGTTTAATCTCCACAACCTGCGTGTTGACTCGACCCAGGGGAGGATCCGCGTGTTTTGTGAAAATGAGTTATTTACCCTTTTGGCCCTTCCACATTTTTTTCTTTTTTATTCAATTTTCTTTTATTTTTAATTTTGCCATTAAGATTTGTTCTGATTTCATTTGAGTCCCTTGTGAAACGCCACGTTTTGGAGGGCGGGGATATTTTCCCCTTTCGTCCCTCCTTGTTATTCGCGCATTCGATTCAATCCTTTTTTCTATTTATTTGCAATTTGCCCCCAAATTCCTGTTTTAAGTTCAATTTAGTCCTTTTTGTTATTTTTGCTATTAAATTAATTATGTTTAATATTATTATCATTAATATTATTATTATTACTATTAATTAATTTTGGTATTACTACTGTTATTTTTACAATTATAATTATTATTTTGCATTAGTACTATCATTTTACATTATTATTACCTAATATTTCTATTATTATTAGTAATTACTATTATTATTACTATTATTAATACTTTACTTTTATTACTATTATCATTATTATTATTTTTAAATGTTTATTTACTCATGTTTTTTAAATTAATTTTCTTTTTTTGTTTTTATTATTTATCTTATTTTTATTTTTACTCTTATTATTATTATTATTTTGATTTGTTTTATTTTAAACTTTACACTTATTATTGCCATTTCATTATTTATTCATTTATGTATTTATATTTTGTTGTACATACTTTCAAATTTCGACTATTCATTATTATTAACTTATTCATTATTGATATTTATATTTATTATTGTCATCATCATTATTTTGTTACATATATTAGCACTGAAATTCATTTTACACTTTACTATAAAATCATATTACATTTTATCCGATCCATTAAAATATTTGTTTTGAAATAAGCAAATACTTCGCGTTCTAAGGTTCGAAAGAAATCGTACCCTAACTTACTGGGTTTCGATTTTTCTCATCGAGTCTAAAGAACCTATTATTTTCTTTTTAAAGTCAAAGCATTAAAGTTAAATAAAAACTTATTCTCGGGGATTCGAAAACGTTGCATCCTAATGGAGCTCGAAACTAACTATTATTTCGACAAAGGCAAGCGCACCTATCGAACAGTAGTATAGTTATGGTGAGTCCGGAATATCGTATCCTCAAGGACCAGGAGTAATAGTATTAACTATCGTATCCTCAAGGACCAAGAGTACTAGTATTAACTATCTTTTTATTATCTAGCCTAATAATTAAGGGGATTTATTTTTAATCTAAAATTAACTAACTAAATTAACTAACTATGAGCGCGACAGAGAGTAAATTGGGAAAGTAATTTTGGACAACTTATATGAGATAGGCAATACCTAAGGAAGAATCCACCTAGACTTCACTTATTACTTTTGATTCATGCGATTTATTCACTTGACTTAATCCGTAGAAATCCCTAAATTATATTAATACCTCTTTCGAGGCTTCTAACAACTGACTCTAGGTTGATTAATTGAAATCTCTTTCTAATTAAAACCCTATTGTCGCATTAACACAATCTATGGATTCCCTTATTAGGTTTGACCCTAATCCGGCAGATTTTTGTCACCCTATTTCTAGGGTTGAAATCAACTCCGCTTAATTGTGTTGATCTACTCTTAAATAGGGACTTTTACTCCACTGAATAAGCACATTCGACTTAAATCAATGACATGAATTATCAAAACAAGAATAAGAACTCACAATTAAGAATAAGCACAAGTATTTATCTCATAAATCAAATAATAATAATATCTGTCTTAGGTTTCATCCCCTCAGGTATTTGAGGGATTTAGTTCATACTAATAAGGGAAATCATATTAGAATAGGGAAAACAACAAAACATAAGAAAACCCAAAAACTTCTAAAGAACTTGATGGGAGATCCTCAGCCTTGATGGAGATCCTTCTCCTAAGCTGTTCCCGACAGCTGTCTTGGAGTATTTTCTCCTTCTACTCGGTGTCTATTCAACGTCCTGTCGACCCCTCCCTCTTTAGGTTGCCTCTTAGGGTGTTTATATAGGCTTTGAGATGCCTTACTTGGCCCACAAGTATCCTATTCTGAATAGAATTCATCCTTATTTCGGCAGGGACACGCCCGTGGTCGATAGTCCAGGCCGTGTTTGATCCTATTGTCACACACGGCCGTGTGGTCCGCCCGTGTGCAGTGGTCCAGGCCGTGTAGCCCCATTTTGTCCCTTTTTTGCCCCGTTTCTCATTCTTTTCGACTCCCTAAGCTCCCCTGAGTATAAAACATAAAATTAAGAGATTAGGAGCATCGAGTTCATCAAATTTAATGAAAAATCATCCAAAATTAAGCCAAGCATGAGGTTAAAATATGTGTAAATTATGGTTTATCAAATATCCCCACACTTAAACCTTTGCTTGTCCTCAAGCAAAATCCTCAACTTACAATTAAAATTAACCTCTTTAATTCATAATTCTTATCAATAATGTTTCATCACAGTTCATAGATAATTTATACATTGATAATTTAACTAAAAGAGTCCTAAATATTCAAACAATCTAAGTCATAAATTTTATAGCACGAAAACCTAGGTGTTTCCCCTTACCTAAATAATTACCTCTGATTTAAAACCGACAAGAATTGACATCCTCACTAAAGATTCACTCAAATCACTCAAGGTGTTTAAGGTTCAATTTAAGCACTCAAAAGTCAAACATGAAGAGTTAATCCCATATGCTTGCATGAAAATCAAATCTCCACCACTATAAAATGAGATTATACACAAATCAAAAAGGTCTTTAAAGGGTTGTAATGGGGCTTAGGTTAAAGGTGTGGATATAGGTTGAATTAGAAGGTTAGAATCGAGATCGAATTTACTATTTACCTAACTAGAAAAATAACTAATACTACATGATTACATTGATTGAAAACTTATCGCTAAAAAACACGAGCTTCTTCTAATGATATGGAATTAACAGTTTGAGCTCATAATTCTAATAATGAATAAATTTCCAACCCTTTTTTTTTGAATAAGTACATACAATGAAAAGAAAGAACTTTAACAACTGAAAAAGAGAACATAGTTAGGCAACTACTCAAATCAAATCTCGACAAAAAGGGGCGTCAAAAGATTAGGGGACGTAAAAAATTTGGTTTTGGGTTAATATTAATGGTTAAGTCAAAGAAATGGTTTATTAGGATCAAAGGGGTTCACTAGGGGTTAATTATGAAGGTAGGCTTTTTATGGAGTAAGTGAGTTAAAACCTAGGTGCCTTTATCATCTTAGTATATCAAATCAAAAAAATGTGGTCTCGACATGTATAATCGAAGCAAGTTCTAGAATAACAAATCAATGTTTGACACACTCATAATCAATAAAGTGAGCAAGAAAAATATATGCTCTTAAAAGCTCAAAATTTTTGTATGATTTTTAATGTCAACCTTGTAAATTTCAAACTTCAAAGTGATATTTAAATTTAGGGAAACAACCTAAAAAAAATTTTAATTCTGAAAATAGACTTATCACGCTTGATTCTCTAATATCTTAAAGTTTAAATCATCAATGCACAATTACCTATGACTTAATCCGAAACATATCAATAAAAATCATAAATCAATAGAAGTTTTATTCTAATAGTAAGTATGAGAAAGTTACTTAAGAACAAGATATGATTCAGTATTATTGACACCTCCCCACACTTAAGACATACATTGTCCTCAATGTACAAAGATAGATATCTACAATATATAAAATCATAAGATGGGGAGAAAAGTGAACTTCCTGAATTTTGGATGGAGTCAAGGAAAAGAAACGATAAGTTGGGCATAGATGAAGGTAGAGGTGGATACTAGGGTCGTGGTGTGGTCGTTCCTTAATAGCCCATTTAACCTAAATTAAAGAAATCAAAATATAATAATATAAGTTAAAGACAAGAAAGATAAAGGGAAGGAAAATAAAAGAGAAGAGAAAAGAAAAAGAAAAAATAAATGGACTCAAAGGTCCTTGTCCTGTCGAATAAATGAAGTGGCCGACATGAAATGTAGATCGGTCTCGTATGGGGAGACTTTGCTAGGGTCCTTTCGCTTTTTTCAACATGGGGATGGTGGTGTTGGTCTTACCTTTAGTCATTGTGTGTTGGTGGCAAGGATGGTGAAAAAGGGAGAAAAATTATGGTGGCTAGGGTTGGGAGGAAAGGGATTTGGGAAAGAAAGTGAGCAGAAAAAAAAAAGGTTTAAATAGAAAGCAGCTGACCATGCCCGTGTTCCCTGGGCGTGTTAGATCATATGGCCGTGTCGCATGGCCGTGTTGTGCTTCGTTCGTTTCTCCTACGGTTATGTAGAGGTTTCACGCCTATGTTGTTTGATCAATTTCAGCCACGACATCAAAGCGCGGGCGTATCTTATACCCGTGTGACTTTCTTAGTGTCTACCACGGTCGTATCTCACGGCTGTGGCATTGTATCGCCACCCGTGGTTTGGGAATTTTTGTCCTTGGTTCGTATGATCTCTGCTACGCCGGTGTGCAAATTCATGGTGTCCACACGGCCACGGCCACGCCCATGTGCAAAGCCATGTGGTAGAGAAACCTGCGCTTCATTAATTTGGTTAGTTTTGAGTTAGGTGCTAATAAACCATAATATGAACATATTTTAATCCCACATTTAGCATACTTTTGGATGATTTAAACCTTGAATTATGGAATTTGGTGCTCTTAATCCTTTGTTTTCATGTTTTATACTTAGGAAAGCACCGGAGGATGAAAAGAACAAGAAACGGGCCTAAAACGGAGTAAATGGGCCATATCACAAAACCAACAGGGCCTGGGACCAAGACCACATGGCCGTGCCTCATTAACTGACCCGAACACGGCCTTGCCATGATTCACACGGGTGTGTGCCATGGGCGTGTCCCTATCGTGACAAAGAAGAGTTTCATTCGGATTAGGGTACTTAGAGGCAAAGATTCCAAAAGCCTATATAAACACCCTAGAGGCCAACCTTCAAAAGGAGTCCAGTTGGGAGTCCAGTTAGGCGTCTAGCTAGGCCAAGGAGTCGAGCCAGAGAGGCCAAAATTGTGGGATTCACTCGAAGAAAGCCAGTTGATTTATCTCAAGAAGCCGGAGTTATACTCAAGACGGAGGATCTCTCTTTCAATTCCTTCAGGGGGTTTTAGGGTTTTCTCATGTTTTGTTTTATATTTTCTTCTGAGATGTATTCTTTTATTATTATGAACTAAATCCTCAAATACCTAAGGGGGATGAAACCTAAGACGAATCTTGTTATTGTTTTATAAACTATATGATAAATACTTGATTTGTTCTTAATTATATGTTCTTAATTCTTGTTTTGATATTTCAAGATATTGATTCAAGTAATGATGTGCTTAGGTAGTGGAGCAAAAGTCCCTGTTTAATAGTAGATCTAGCATAGTTAAGCAAAGTTGATCGCAACCATAGAAATAGGATGACGAAAATATGCCGGATTAGGGTCAAACCTAATATGGGAGTCCATAGATCGAGTTAATGCAATTCTAGGGGTTTTAATTAGAAAGAGATTTCAATTAATCATCCTAGGGTTAGACATTAGTAGCCTTGAAAGAGGTATTAATATAAATTAGGGAATCCTACGGACCAAGTCAAGTGAATAAATAGTCTGATTCAGAGTTAGATAAGAAGTGAAGTCTAGGTGGATTCTTCCTCAGGTATTGTCTTAATCAATTGGTTTTTCCCAAAGTTATTTTCCCCAGTTCATTCTCTTTGTCTTTGCATCTTTAGCTTAGTTGTTAGTTAATTTTAGATTAGATAAAAATTCCTTTAATTCTTAGGCGAGATAATAAAAAGAAAGTTAGTAGTAGTACTTTTGGTTCCTTTGGGTTCGACAATCCGGTCTTGCCACAGCTATACTATTGTTCGATAGGTGCACTTGCCTCAATCGTTGTCACAGTTAGTTTTTAGGCTCGATCATTCTTTTTATAAATTTTTAAAACTCTGACACATATGATCAAGTTTTTGGCGCTGTTGCCGGGGAACTAAAATATTAAGAACGCTTAATTTTTATTACTTTAGCCATTTATTTTTTTCAATTTATATTTTATTTTTATTTTGCTTTTAACTTTACTAATTTTTCTTCTTTTATTTGTTCCTAGCAGGTACCTCTAGTTTATAACTAGAAAGAACCCGACGGGACCTCTGATTTACGACAGTGATATTGAAGGTGTTGGAACGCCGGAACCCATGGCGCAGCAGAATAAAATTAGATCCGGCGATCCAAATCAGGAATCCATGTGTGAGGAACGAATCGGGGTGAAATAAAGGTTTCGAAATTACCAAAACTTAAATCGAGTAGAGCGGCGGCGCCTTGGCAACAAAAGTTTTGATCTCATCATTCGAATCAAGCCACAACCTTTTTCGATGTCGGCCTCTACGTGATCCACCCTTGTTTGACTATGAACGGAAGAAATCTCCAAAACTATTTTGAGGTTTATTTGCTTGACGGTTACTAGACCTAACAAGCAATCTATTAGGGTTTTTTCCTTAAGCTTTGTCTCTTTTAAATACCTTTTATATTGGGTATCCTTTTAATTGGGCCTTTTATAATGGGTATCTTTTTCATTGGGCCCATTATTTGGTATCCTTTTAATACCCTTTTATAATTGGTATCTCTTGAATGTTAAATAAACACAATAAAGTTTTTAACCTAAAATTATAATTACATTAATTATATCCGAAAATTATAATTACATTAATTATAATAAGGATTTCGGTAAACTATATTTATTTAAATTTATATATGAATCAAATTCATATATTAATAGAATTATGTTGTCATTATGTGTACAACATCCTTGTACATATAATATGTTCAATATTTGATTGCCCAATTAAATTAATTCTTTAATTAATTTAATTCATGTGACAACCAAAAAAATAATACCAATTATATTTTATTCCGTTCATTTAAACCATAGGGTGTGACCACAGTAGGTTCTTGCAACGTTAGCGTAAATAATAGAGCGATTCTAATGTCACAAACAATGAGTGGCATCTAGCAATGCATCATTGCTACCTAAGTTACAAGAAGTCATGATTCCACATAACTTTTTGTGATTAACCTTTCATGCATTAATCCTTAAGTCCTTTATCTCCTGAATGGACACAAGTCATGGAATAGTCACACTTGTATAGTCCATCCCATGTTTCTTGATATCTTGAGTAGACTATGATATACAAATTAGTATGACATCTCATGTCAACTTATTTGAGCATGGCCATGCATTTCTAGTCTCACTCAATCAAGTGGCCTAAGATATTACTCCCATTATGTAGGAGGGACTTATCCTATATTGATCAACCATATCCTCTACATAGATTGTGGTATATCCAACATCACCCTTTATAGAACAACCGATTCACGATTATACGTTTGATCATCAAAAATATACAACTCACGATGTTGAGATTAATAATTATCTCAAGTCCGAGGATCATATACATATTAATCACTATGAGTAATGTTGTGACAATTACATAATAATCCAATAAACATACTCATAACGGGTCAATCCAATATGTTGTTCTCTAACACACATATTCATGCATTGATTTTGACAATCCACATCAATGACAACTCTTTATCATCAATCAACTACATGTTAGTCTTAATGCATTATCGTTGTCCTAGTCAACAATAATACTCGACTAAGGATCTTTTAAAAATAATCATATTATTCTCGTGACATTATTATAAAACAGTTTATTTGTATACACGGATAGAAAAAGCTGAAATAATAATGACAACGCTTTATATTAATAAATATGGTAAATAAAGTATGTTATTACAACCATCTCATGATTGATCTTTGGGCATACTCTTACAATCTCCCACTAGCACTAAGACCAATCACTCATATATCTAATACCAAGCGACTTAGTGTGACGATCATGCTTCACTGTGTCGAGGCTTGGTCGTGGATCGGCGATGTTATCTCCGAAGGTACTCTGCATATTTCTACATCTCCTCGATCGATAATCTCTCGAATAAGATGGTAGCGCCTAAGTATATGTTTGGATCATTGGTGAGATCTCGGGTTCTTTAGCTTGTGCAATAGCTCCATTGTTATCACATCGGAGTTCTATAGCATCCGATATGCTAGGCACAACCCCTAGTCCAAGAATGAACTTTTGATCCAAACCGCTTCCTTTGTTGCCTCACCGGGCCGCAATATACTCGACCTCTGTTGTAGAATCAGCTCATCAGATTTTGCTTTGAACTTTTCCACTCACAAACCACCACCATTAAGGCAAAACACAAAACCCGATTGCGATCGAGAATCGCCCTTGTCGGTTTGGAAGCCGCATCGCGTAACCTTTTACACTTAACTCTTCCTCACCTCTATATAATAGGAACGTATCCTTAGTTCTTCTTAAGTACTTAAGGATACTCTTGATCGTGGTCCAGATGACCTTCACCGGATCTACTTGATACCTGCATCATACTTAAGGCATACGAGACATCCGGATGGGTACATAACATAGCATACATAATAGATCCAATAGCGGAAGCATATGGAATTTTACTCATACGTTCTCTCTCTTGTGGAGTTGAAGGACACATTTCCTTCGAGAGTGAAATACCATGTCTCATAGGTAGGAATCCTCTTTTAGATTCTTCCATACCGAACCTTTTCAAGATTTTATCTATGTATGTACTTTGGCTTAGACCTAGTAGTCGTCTTGATCTATCTCTATAGATCTTGACTCCTAAGATATAAGTGGCTTTACCCAAGTCCTTCATAGAAAAACAACTTCTTAACCAAGTCTTAATAGATTGCAAGGTAGGTATGTCATTTCCCATGATAAGTATGTCATCCACATATAGTACCAAGAATGTTATAGTGCTCCCACTAACTTTCTTGTAAACACATGGTTCATCTTCATTTTTTATAAAACCAAACTCTTTGATTGCATCATTAAAACGAAGATTCCAACTTCGAGAAGCTTGCTTTAATCCATAAATGGATCTTTGTAGCTTACATATCTTTCTAGCATCCTTTGGATTTACAAAACCTTCAGGTTGTGTCATGTACACATCCTCTTCAAGTTTCCCGTTAAGGAAAGCTGTTTTGACGTCCATCCGCGATTTCATAATCATGAAATGCACTTTATGGCGAGCAAGATCTGATGGATTTAAACATAGCTACAGGAGAAAAGGTTTCATCATAGTCAACACCATGAATTTGGCGAAAACCTTTAGCGACTAATCGCCTTTGTATGTTTGTACATTACCATCCATGTCTGCTTTTCTTTTGAAAACCCACTTGCACCCTATAGGTTTAACCCCCCTCGGGTGGGTCAATCAAGGTCCATACTTGGTTTTCATACATGGAATCCATCTCGAGATCTCATGGCCTCAAGCCATTTCTCGAAATCTGGCTTTGTCACCGCTTCTTGATAAGTCCTAGGCTCATCTTGATCTATAAGAAGAACGCCACCATGCGTTGTAATGAGAAATCCATATCTCTCGTGTGCACGGCGTTCTCTTAAAGATCTGCAAGCAGATGGTTGTGTTTCTACAGATGATTATTTGTTCCTCAATTTCTTGTGGAATTTGTTTGTTGTTCAATCCACGGTTCGATGGTATCTTGTGATTCTCGAATTTCTTCAAGTTCAATCTTTCTCCCACTTCATTTTCTAGAAGTAAATTCTCTCTCTAGGAAGACACCATCAGAGCAACAAACGTTTTGTTCTCGATGGGGATTAAAGAAATAATATCCTTTGGTTTCTTTTGGATACCCCACAAAATTACACCTTTCGATTTGGGTTCAAGCTTAGTAGGCGTCGACGTTTAACATAAGCTTCACACCCCAAATTTTCATAAAAGAGACATACTAGGGCGTTTCCCACCCCACATCTCATATGGCGTCTTTTGAACCGATTTTTAGATGGAACTCGATTTAGTGTGAAAGCAAATGCCTCAAGTGCATGTCCCCAAAAAGAAGTCGGTGATCAAAGATGACTCATCATGGATCGAACCATGTCTAACAAAGTTCAATTTCTTCTCTCGGATACTCCATTCCATTGAGGAGTACCGGAGGAGTAAGTTGTGAGACAATCCCACATTCTTTCAAAAGATCATCAAACTCTAGGCTCAAATATTCTCCACCTCGATCAGATCGAAGTGACTTGATAGTTTTGCCTAGTTGATTTTGTACTTCATTTTTGAATTCCTTGAACTTTTCAAGGGACTCGGACTTATGGCGCATGAGATAAACATACCCATATCTCATCAAATCATCAAGTGAAACTAATGAAGTAGTGAAATCCACCTCTAGCTTGTGTATTTATTGGTCCACATACATCGAATGTATTAGGTCTAATAAATCAATAGCTCGTTCACTTTTACCAGTAAAAGGAGATTTAGTCATTTCTCCCAATAAGCAAGATTCACATACTTCAAATTGTTCAAAAACAAATGAATTCAAGAGACCATCTTTATGGAGTTTGGATATGCGTTTCTCACTTATGTGGCCCAAACGACAATGCCAAAGATAAGTTTGATTTGAGTCATTTATTTTAGATCTTTTAGTATTTATGTTGTAAATGGGATTCATTTGATCTAAAATATAGAGGCGATGAATTAATTGTGCCAACCATAGAAAACATTATTGAGATAAAATGAACAACAATTATTCTTAATAATTATCTCAAAACCAATTTTGTCTAAACAAGAAATTGAAATAATGTTTTTAGTCAAACTGGGCACAAAATAACAATCCTCTAAACATAAATCAAGTCCACTAGGCAAAGATAAAGTATATGTTCCCACAGCTTAATGCGGCAACTTTTGCTCCATTTCCAACTCGTAGGTCCACATCTCCTCTAGCCGAGTCCTACTCCTTTGTAGTCCCCATGCATGTATACAAATATGAGAACCACAACCAAAGATCTAATACCCAAGAAGTAGTAGTTGATAAATTAATATCAATAACATAAATACCAAGCGGACATTCCGCTTGCTTTAGCCTTCTTGACTTCTTCAAGATAGACAGGCGCCTGCTTTCCAATGTCCAACACACCACAATGAAAACAGCTTTCCTTCCTTAGACACCCCACCTTTAGGTTTCAAATGACCCTTTCCTTTTCCAAATTTGGGCTTACCTTTGCCCTTGGGCTTTGTTTGAACTTTGGCCTTTCCTTGCCCTTGTTATTACGGACCATCGGTATGGGCTTGGGTCCAACCTTTTTCAAGTTGCCTTCAGCATTCGTAACATATCGAGCAATTGTGGTAGGTAGTCTTGTCAATTTCATTCATATTGAAATTGAGGACAAATCCGCTGTAGCTATCCGCAACGATTGTAAAATAACATCGATGGCCAACTCTTGGCTCAATGGAAACCCAAGCTTAGATAGGCTTTCAATATAGCCAATCATCTTAAGGACATGAGGTCCTCTTGGGCTTCTTTCACCAACTTACATTGGAATAGGGCTTTAGAGATATCAAACCTCTCTTGTCATGCTTGCCCCGATAAAGTTCTTTCAGTGCTCGATCATATCATAAGCAACCATGTCCTCATGTTGCTTCCGAAGTTCGAGATTCATAGTGGCAAGCATAAGACATCCAACATCTATCATGTCATCGAGATACTTCTTGTAAGCGTCTCTATCACCCTCGAGGCATTAGTGGGTGGTTCATTAGGAAGTGGTTGTTCAATGACATATAATTTCCGTTCTTGTTTAAGGACAATCCTCAAGTTACTGAACCAATCAAGAAAATTCAAACCATTCAATTTGTCCTTCTCAAGGACCGATCGCAATGAGAGTGTGCTAGTGTTTGCACTGACCATAATATATCTACAACAATTAAATATGCATGTGAGTAAATTTACCAATTTTATATCAATCATTAAAAAGACTTTATTAAATGATATTCCTACTATTTTATTTCAAAATTAATAACCTCGTATATTAATTTCGGAAAAACTTTCTCAAAAGTATTTCTAGTAGGTTAGGGATCCATATTTCACCACCTCTTAAGTCAGCTTTGGCTTTACTCTTAAGATTATGGTTATTTAGGTAAGCAACATTTGCTAATTACATCATATGTAACTCCTAATATTTGGTGAACAACTCATGTTCTAATCATCTTATGATTTATCCAATTCACTTGCCTCTAGGTTTCTAATCCTATTAGAGTAACTTAGTTAAGTCATTAACCAATTTTTAACCAGATAATATCACTTGTTTATTCTTCTCAGCATTTAACCAAGATAAATACTAGTACTTTGCTTTGGCAGAACCTACATAGTATTGATCGAGGCTTTAACGAGGGCAAAATTGGAAGGCCATGTTGACTTAATATTTTAATAGAGGGATTTTATTAAGATTGTTCCATCTCACCAATTATGGACTACATTAGTCCATTTAGTCTTTTAATTGATCTCATCAATCAACGGGGTTTTATTATTATCAAGTTTTAATATGTATAATTGGCATGATTTAGACATCCATAGCATCTCATACATGAATAAATAAAGAAATAAATAAATGCAATAGTTATAGCCCATAAACTAAGGTGGTTCAACCCAAGCCAATGGGAAAACCAAAAAGAAACCTAAAGGTGTAAGCCAATTCGAAGCTATCATTCTCAATCATTGTCCCACCTTCCTTCTCGTTTGGCCATGACAAACTCTTGCAAATTACAATATGCGAAAAACTCGTTTTACATACGAGGGAATAAGATGAGAAGAGAAATACAATAGAATAGTAGTAAGGCACGACACACGCAGCCGTATTTAAAAAAAATACAACCTTTTATCGAATGTGTCATTGGGCTATAACTATGCATTTCAAACACCGCGGCATGTCAAAAATAGCATACATAATTCTATATATATATTTAAGGTGAATTATAAAATATCCTTTCAACCTTTTGTGGCCCATCAAGTTTATAAATATCTTTTATTAACAAATTTTTTGTGAGGTCCGAGGATGTCGGAGGAAGCGGGCCGAAGGCCATGGCGAGCCATCCTCGATCCTCATCCCGGTGCGGGGCCGAGCCCCGCATATAGACTGTGGCACGGCGAGCCCTGTGGTACTAATCGCATACCCCACCCAAATGAAACCTCACGATTTGATAACTTTTATCAACGAAATCGTGTTTTTAGGATTTTAATCTTGAGGTTTCATATCGGAACAACCCTTGTTCCATTAGCGCTTAACACTTACGGAAACTATAAATACCTCCGTCACATTATTACAGATTTGTTAATAATTAATGATAATAACATAAAATCAAGTAGGCCACAAAACCATGATTAACATTTAATCAATTACCAAAAGGAACAGTTATCGTTTATGCTTAAACGATTTAAACAATCGAAAATACAATAAGATCAAAACATGAATCTCATACAATTGCATCACCCAAGTATTTAAACCCGAGTTCGTATCACACAAGTGGCTCGATACCATCGCTGTAACGCCGGAACCCATGGCGCAGTGAGAATAAAATTAGATCCGCGATCCAAATCGAGAATCCATGTGTGAGAGGCAGAATCGGGTGAAATAAAGGTTTCAAATTACCAAAACTTAAATCGAGAGACGGCGCGCGCCTTGGCAACAAGAGTTTTGATCTACTATCGAATCAAGCCACAACCTTTTTCGATGTCGGCCTCTACGTGATCCACCCGGTTTGACTATGAACGGAAGAAATCTCCAAAACTATTTTGAGGTTTATTTGCTTGACGGTTTGCTAGACCTAACAAGCAATCTATTAGGGTTTTTCCTTAAGCTTTGTCTCTTTTAAATACCTTTTATATTGGGTATCCTTTTAATTGGGCCTTTTATAATGGGTATCTTTTTCATTGGGCCCATTATTTGGTATCCTTTTAATACCCTTTTATAATTGGTATCTCTTGAATGTTAAATAAACACAATAAAGTTTTTAACCAAAATTATAATTACATTAATTATATCTCAAAAATTATAATTACATTAATTATAATAAGGATTTCATAAACTATATTTATTTAAATTTATATATGAATCAAATTCATATATTAATAGAATTATGTTGTCATTATGTGTACAACATCCTTGTACATATAATATGTTCAATATTTGATTGCCCAATTAAATTAATTCTTTAATTAATTTAATTCATGTGACAAACAAAAAACAATACCAATTATATTTTATTCCGTTCATTTAAACCATAGGGTGTGACCACAGTAGGTTCTTGCAACGTTAGCGATAATAATAGAGCGATTCTAATGTCACAAACAATGAGTGGCATCTAGCAATGCATCATTGCTACCTAAGTTACAAGAAGTCATGATTCCACATAACTTTTTGTGATTAACCTTTCATGCATTAATCCTTAAGTCCTTTATCTCCTGGAATGGACACAAGTCATGGAATAGTCACACTTGTATAGTCCATCCCATGTTTCTTGATATCTTGAGTAGACTATGATATACAAATTAGTATGACATCTCATGTCAACTTATTTGAGCATGGCCATGCATTTCTAGTCTCACTCAATCAAGTGGCCTAAGATATTACTCCCATTATGTAGGAGGGACTTATCCTATATTGATCAACCATATCCTCTACATAGATTGTGGTATATCCAACATCGACCTTTATAGAACAACCGATTCACGATGCACGTTTGATCAGTATCAAAATATACAACTCACGATGTTGAGATTAATAATTATCTCAAGTCCGAGGATCATATACATATTAATCACTATGAGTAATGTTGTGACAATTACATAATAATCCAATAAACATACTCATAACGGGTCAATCCAATATGTTGTTCTCTAACACACATATTCATGCATTGATTTTGACAATCCACATCAATGACAACTCTTTATCATCAATCAACTACATGTTAGTCTTAATGCATTACTGTTGTCCTAGTCAACAATAATACTCGACTAAGGATCTTTTAAAAATAATCATATTATTCTCGGGACATTATTATAAACAGCAGTTTATTTGTATACACAGATAGAAAAACTGAAATAATAATGACAACGCTTTATATTAATAAATATGGTAAATAAAGTATGTTATTACAACCATCTCATGATTGATCTTTGGGCATACTCTTACAGAAGGTACTGTTAGCAGAAATCATAGAGAAAGAAGGCGAAGCTTAAATTACATAGAAGAAGAGCAATAAGTCAAAACCAATACCACCGAAGAGATGGCTGAGAATAATCTGCTACCTCCAGAGGTGGCCGAACATCATGCTGCTCGAACTATGTATGATTATGATAAACCTAATTTAACAGGAACTGAGTCCAGTATTATTAGGTCTGCTATTGCTGCAAATAATTTTGAACTGAAACCTAACACTATTCAGATGATACAGCAATTTGTTCAGTTTGATGGTTTGCAAGATGAAGATCCAAACAATCACTTGGCAAATTTCCTAAAATTTTGTGATACTTTCAAAATAAATGGCGTTTCTGATGATGCCATCTGCCTTCGGTTATTTCCCTTTTCTTTGAGGAATAAAGCCAAACAGTGGTTGCATTCTCTTCCACGAGGGTCAATCACTACATGGGATCAAATGACCGAAAATTTTTATTAAAATATTTTTCGCCGGCTAAAACGGCCAAGTTAAGGAATGATATCTCTTCTTTTGTGCAGATGGATTTAGAAACACTTTACGATGCATAGGAGAGATACAAAAATCTATTGAGAAGGTGTCCACACCATGGATTACCCTAGTGGCTACAGGTCCAAACTTTCTACAACGGGGTAAACCCCTCAACTAGGCAATTGATCGATTTAGCCGCCAGCGGAACCTTGAATAATAAAACACCTGAGGCTACCTATGAATTCATTAAAGAGATGTCACTAAATAACTATTAGTGGCAAGTCACAAGGACAAAGACAACAAAAGTAGCCAGTGTTTTCAACCTCGACGCAGTATCCATGCTATCAAATCAGGTAGAAACGATAAATAAAAAGGTTGATGGTTTATGTAGTTCCTTGCAGGTACAACCGGTAATGCAGTGCGAAACAAGTGGAGGTGTGGCAAATCCTGAGTACCCACTATACAGGCATGGCATGGAAAGCGAACAAATGAACTATATGGGTAACAATTTCATATATCAAAATAACCCTTCTAGTAATACATACAATCCAGGTTGGAAGAACCACCCCAATTTTTCATGGGGTGGTCAAGGAAATCAGAGACAATAACCCCCTCCAAACTTCCAACAACAGCCTTACCCACAAGAAAAGAAGTCGAACCTTGAGGAGATGCAGGCAAAATTTATAGCGGTGTCAGAAACCCGTTTCCAAAACACCGAGACAACACTCAAAAATCAAGAAGCATCAATTCAAGGGATCAAGAACCAGTTAGGACAACTTACCAAGATCATATCAGAACGACCACAAGGAAGCTTGCCAAGCAACACTGAAACTAACCCAAAGGAGCAACTTCAAGCCATAACAGGTCAGGATAGTGTAGGGTTAGATGAGCCCAAATTAAGCCAAGAGAATTTGGTAGAAAAAGGTAAGGTTGAGGTAAACCAAGAAAAGCCAAAACCGGTAATCAAAGAATACCAACCTCGTATACCATACCCCAATGCGATAACGAAAGACAACACAGAGGAACAATTCAGTAAGTTTCTTAAAATTTTAAAGAAATTACATATTAACTTACCGTTTCTTGAAGCTTTTTCGCAGATGCCAGATTCAAGGAAATTTTTAAAAGATCTTTTAACAAACAAGCGGAAGTTGGACGAGGAATTACATGTGGAACTAAACGCAGTATGCTCAGCGATGTTTCAAAACAAACTACCACGAAAATTAAAAGATCTAGGGAGTTTTACAATTCCATGCCTAATTCATAGTTTATCTATTGATAATGCTTTAGCTGATTTAGGGGCAAGCATCAATGTTATGCCTTATAAATTGTTTAAACAACTAGGTCTAGGGTAGCCCAAACAAACTAGGATGAGCATTCAATTAGCTGATAAAACTATTAGAATTCCTAGGGGTATAATTGAAGATGTTCTTGTAAAAATTGACAGATTCGTATTCCCAGTAGACTTTGTGATTTTAGACATAGATGAGGACAATAGTATCCCCTTGATTTTAGGAAGACCCTTTTTAGCAACTGCCATAACTAAAATTGATGTTTGTGCAGGTGAACTCATACTTTGTGTAGGTGACGAATCAATCAGTCTTCAAGCTCTCGACTCAGCTAGAACATTGAGTAATCAAGGTGAGAACATAAATTATATTAATGACCATTCGGTTCAACATTCTTTTCAGGAAGCACCACGGAACAACACAACTGAGCCAAATCCTATACCTCATGCCAACAAGGAAATGACTCATGAGGAACGAAGGCTTCAGATCGATGAACTAGACGAGTGGAAGACACACTTCAAAGGGAAATTAGGGTTACACGAAGCAGAACCAAAGCCACTCCAAGGGACAAACAGATTCAAAATTGGAGATCAGGTATTGTTAGATAAGGCAAACCCTCGAATACCTCCTTCTGGCCCTAATACAAACAAAGAAATCTTTTTTAGGGTACTCAAGGTTTTCCCATACGGAACAGTCAAGGTAAGTAATCCTACATTCGGAACTTTTAAAGTAAATGATACTCGATTTAAGCTTTACCATTATAGTAAAACTGATAGCATGAAAGAGGATGTTCAACTCTTCAAACCACCATGAATATGCAAATGAGAGGAAAGTCTAGCTTAAGACTTTAAACAAGTGCTTCTCGGGAGGCAACCCAAGTACTAACCTTATTAATTTTTACATTCTTTATTTTCTTCTTCTATTTTTCCTTTTTAGGACCTAACTATAAACTAACTAAAGTGCATATTTCCAGAACCACACGGCCTTGCACACGGCCGTGGCCGTGGCCGTGTGGATACTATGGATGTAAGAACTGACATCGCAGAGATAGTACGACACAGGATGAAAAATATCTTCAAGCTACGACCCTCAACTGAACACCACGGCCATGCAATGCGGCCATGGCCGACACTGTTTCATAAAACACGGGCATGGCGACCTACACATAGGCGTGGGAGAAACGAGCACAGCATAACACGGCTGTGCGATACGGCCGTGTGACTCGACACGCCCATAGTACACGGACGTGGGGATGTACCAGAAAACAAAACTCTATTTAAACACCCCTCTTCCTCTCCCCATCTACCCCAACTCCCTCTCTTCTATACCCTTTCAACTGTCCCCTTTTCAAGTTTCTCTTATTTTCCTGCTCCAATCTCTCAAGTTTTTAACCATCCCCATGTTGAAGAAGCGGAAGGATCCAAGCATAGTCCCCCTGTGGGAGATCGATCTACATAAGTTCATGCCGGCCGCTTCATCCACTGGACAAGCCAAGGATATTTAAGCCATTTAGTTTTTATTTTTATTTTCTCTTCTCCTTTATTTTCCTTTTCTTTATTTTTTTTACTTAGTTTAATCTATTTTATTTTGTTTTCTTTGATTTAGGTTCTAAAGGCTTCTAGGGAATCACACCTCGACCACGACCACCACTCCACCACAACCTTAGAATTCACACCCACCTCGCGAACCATATAACAATAAGGACTTTTCGGTCCACTAATCTTTTCTTTTAATTTTATTTTACTTTCTATTTATTTTCCTTTTATTTTTCTTTTCTTTAAATATATATTTAATATATTTTGAATTATTATTATTTCCTAGCTAATTCTCTACGAGCTTTCCAATTTCTTCATCTAACACAGAGATTGTCGGCGGCCACCACACCACGACACTCCCAACTCAAGGAAGCCATCCAAATTCAGGAAGTTTCACTTCTCTCTTTCTCTTAAATTTCATATATATCTCCGTAAATTGAGTGCAATGTACATCTTAATGTGGGGGTGAATATTTATTTCGAGAAAGTGCCTAACTTTCTGCATTATTCTCAAATCCCTGAATTATGCCTTGAATTATACCTTGTCTTTAAGTAATTTTATCATATTACTATCAGAATTAAATTCCCTGTGATTCGTGATTTTCTTTGATATGTTTCAGATTAAGTCATTGATAATTGTGTAATTATGATTTAAACTTTAGGAAACTAGAGAATCAAACATGATGAGTCTATTTTCAAAAATTAAAATTTTGTTAGGTTGTCTACTTGAATCTAATTATTACCTTGAAGTTTGAAATTTACGAGGTTGACATCAAAAAAACCATAATTTTTGTGAGATTTTGAGCCTTTTAGAGCATATATTCTTTTTATGCTCACTTTATTAATTATGAGTGTGTCAACATTGATTTGTTATTCTAGAAATTGCTTCGATTATACATATTAAGACCACACCTTTGATTTGATATACATAGATGATAAAGGCACGTAGGATTTAAGCCACTTACTCCACCAAAAGCCCACCCTCATAATTAACCCCTAGTGAACCCCTTTGATCCTAACAACCCTTTTTATTGACCCACCCACTAATAATAACCCAAAACCCATTTTGTATTTGTTATTACCATTCCTTGACTCCCTTTTTGTTGAGATTTGATTTTGAATAGTTTCCTAGCTATGTTCTATATTTCAGTTGTTAAAATTCTTTCTTATTATTGTATTGATTTGTTCATGAAAAAAAACCCAAAGTATATTTATTAGTTTTAATTAAGTGAGCTTACATATTTAAATTCCACATATTGAAGAAAAAGCTCATATTATTAGTATTACAAGTTTTTAGTTGATGTAATTATTTAGGATCAGTTTATTTTTCTAGTTAGGTAAACTGTCAATTCAATCTCGATTTTAACCTTCTAATTCAGCCTTTATCCACACCTTTAACCCAAGCCCCATTACAACCCCTTTTTAAAGACCTTTTGATTTGTGTATCGTCTTAATTTACAGTGGTGGAGATTTGATTTTCAGGTAAGCCTATGGGATTAACTTTTCATGTTCGACTTTTGAATGCTTAATTTTGAACCTTAAACACTTTGAGTGATTTGAGTGAATCTCTTGTAATGATGTCAACTCTTGTCGATTTTGAATTAAAGGTGATTATTTAGGTAAAGGGAAACACCTATGTTTTTCATGCTACAAAAACTATGACTTTGATTGTTTGAATCTCTAGGACCCTTTTACTTAAATTATCTTTGAATTATGATGGAACATTATTGATGAATATTATGAATCAAGGAAGTTCATTTTAATTGTCAGTTGAGAATTTTCCTTGAGGACAAGCAAATACTTAAGTGTGGGGGTATTTGATAAACCGTAATATGAACATATTTTAATCCTACATTTATCATACTTTTGGATGATTTAAACCTTAAATTGTGGGATTTGGTGATCTTAATCCTTTGTTTTTATGTTTTATACTTAGGAAAGCACCAGAGGATGAAAAGAACGAGAAACGGGCCTAAAACGGAGTAAATGGGCCATATCACAAAATCAACACGGCCTGGGTCCAAGACCACATGGCCGTGCCTCATTAACTGACCCGAACACGGCCTGGCCACGATTCACACGGGTGTGTGCCATGAGTGTGTCCCTGTCGTGACAAAGAAGAGTTTCATTCAGATTAAAGTACTTACGCAAAGAAAGCCATTCCAAAAGCCTATATAAACAACCTAGAGGCCAACCTTCAAAGGGAGTCCAGTTAGGCGTCCAGCTAGGCCAAGGAGCCGAGCTAGAGATGCCAGAATTGTGGGATTCACTTGAAGAAAGCCAGTTGATTCATCTCAAGAAGCCGAAGTTATACTCAAGACGGAGGATCTCTCCTTCAATTCTTTCAGGGGGTTTTAGGGTTTTCTTGTGTTTTGTTTTATATTTTCTTCTGAGATGTATTCTTTTATCATTATGAACAAAACCCTCAAATACCTGAGGGGGATGAAACCTAAGATGAATCTTGTTATTGTTTTCTGAACTATATGATAAATACTTGATTTGTTCTTAATTATGTGTTCTTAATTCTTGTTTTGATATTTCAAGATATTGATTCAAGTAATGATATGCTTAGGCAGTTGAGCAAAAGTCCCTGTTTAAGAGTAGATCTAGCATAGTTAAGCGGAGTTGATCGCAACCCTAGAAATAGAATGATTAAAATCTGCCGGATTAGGGTCAAACCTAATATGGGAGTCTATAGATCAAGTTAATGCAATTCTAGGGGTTTTAATTAGAAAGAGATTTCAATTAATCAACCTAGGGTTAGATTTTAGTAGCCTCGAAAGAGGTATTAATATAAATTAGGGAATCCTACGGATCAAGTCAAGTGAATAAATAGTTTGGTTCAGAGTTAGATAAGAAGTGAAGTCTAGGTGGATTCTTCCTCAGGTATTGTCTTAATCAATTGGTTTTTCCCAAAGTTATTTTCCCCAGTTCATTCTCTTTGTCTTTGCATCTTTAGCTTAGTTGTTAGTTAATTTTAGATTAGATAAAAAATACTTTAATTCTTAGGCTAGATAATAAAAAGAAAGTTAGTATTAGTACTTTTGGTTCCTTTGGGTTCGACAATCCGGTCTTGCCACAGCTATACTACTGTTCGATAGGTGCACTTGCCTCAATCGTTGTCACAGTTAGTTTTTAGGCTCAATCATTCTTTTTATAAATTTTTAAGACTTTGACACACACGATCAGGTGCTAAAAATTGAAAATATGAAATTAGTGAAGTTTGTGCTCGGGTTGCCTCCCGAGAAGCGCTCGTTTAAAATCTGAAGCTAGACTTACCTCTCATTCGCATATTCATGGTGGTTTGAGGAGTTGAAACTCCTCTCCCCTGCTATCGATTCTATGATCATTATATTGTTTGAGTCTAGTGGCGTTTACCTTAAAAGTGCCGAATGTAGGATTAGTTACCTCGACTGTTCCGTATGGGAAGACATTAAGTACCGTGAAAGGGATCTCTTCATTTGTAATAAGGTCTGAAATGGTGATTCAAGGTTTTGTCTTATCCAACAATACCTGATTCCCGATCTAAAATTGGTTTGTCCCATCTTTAAGTTTGTCATGGAGTTGCCTCGTTTTTGCTTCGTGTGTTTTTAGTTTTTCCTTGAAATGTGTCTTCCACTCGTCTAGTTCATCGATCTGAAGCGTTCGTTCCTCATAAGTTATGTCCTTGTTGGCACGAGGTCTAGGATCTGGCTCAATTATGTAGTTTCATGGTGTTTCATGTAAAGAAAGTTGAACCAAATGGTCATTAGTAGAGTTTATGTTTTTACCTTGATTACTTGATGTCCTAGCTGAGTCGAGAGCCTAAAGAGTGATTGTTTTGTCACCTACACGAAGTATCAGTTCACCTGTACCAACATCAATTTTAGTTCTAGCAGTTGCTAAAAAAGGTCTTCCTAAAATTAAAGAAATATTATTGTCCTCATCCATGTCTAAAACAACAAAGTCTACTGGGAATAAGAATTTGTCAATTTTCTGTAGTACATCTTCAATTATACCCCTAGGAATTCTAATAGTTTTATCAGCCAATTAGATGCTCATCCTAGCTTGTATGGGTTTCCCAAGACCTAGCTATTTAAATATTTTATAAGGCATAACATTGATACTTGCCCCTAAATCAGCTAAAGCATTATTAATAGATAAACTACCAATTAAGCATGGAATTGTAAAACTCCCTGGATCTTTTAACTTTCCTGGTAGTTTATTTTGTAAAATTGCTAAGCATACTGCATTTAACTCCACATGTGATGTATCGTCTAACTTCCGTTTGTTTGTCAAAAGTTCTTTTAAAAATTTCCTTGAATCTGGCATCTGCGAAAGAGCTTCAATAAATGGTAAGTTAATATGTAATTTCCTTAGAAGTTTAAGAAGTTTACTGAATTGTTCATCTGTGCGGTTTTCCTTCATTGCGTTGAGGTATGGCACACGAGGTTGGTACTCTGTAATTACAAGTTTTGGTTTATCATGGCTTATCTCAACCTTACCTTCCCCTACCACATTCTCTTGCCTCAATTTTGGTTCATCTAACCCTTCACTATCGTGGGAAGTAATAGCTTGAAGTTGCTCCTTTGGGTTAGTTTCAGTGTTTCTTGGCAAGTTGCCTTGTGGTCGTTCTAAGATCAGCTTAGCAAGCTGTCCTAATTGGTTCTCGAGCCCCTGAATTGATGCCTGTTGATTTTTTAGTGCTATTTTGGTGTTTTGAAAACGTTTTTCTGACACCGCGATAAATTTTTTTAGCATCTCCTCAAGGTTCGGCTTTTTCTCTTGTGGGTAAGGTTGCTATTGGAAGCCTTGAGGGGGTTGTTGTCTCTGATTTCCTTGGCCACCCCATGAGAAGTTTGGGTGGTTTCTCCAACCTGGATTGTAAGTGTTACTATAAGGGTTATTTTGAGGTCTAGAATTATTACCCATATAGTTCATCTGTTCGCTTTCTATGCCAGGGTTGTAGGGCGGATATTCTATGTTGTTCGTCCCTCCTCCATTTGTATCACACTGTATTACTGGATGTACTTGCGAAGAACCACACAAACCATCAATTTTCTTACTAAGAAGTTCTACCTGATTTGATAGCATGGTTACTGCGTCGAGGTTAAAAACACTGGCGACTTGTGTTGGCCTTGTCCTTGTATCTCTCCTATGCACCATAAAGTGTCTCTAAATCCATCTGCACAAAAGAAGAGATATCATTCCTCAACTTAGCCATTTTAGCCGGCGGAAAATATTTTAGCAAAAAATTTTTGGTCATTTGTTCCCATATAGTGATTGATTCTCGTGGTAACGAGTTCAACCACTGTTTAGCTTTGTTTCTCAACGAGAAGGAAAAAACCGAAGGCGAATGGCATCATCAGAAACACCATTTATTTTAAAAGTGTCACAGAATTCTAGAAAATTCGCCAAGTGATTGTTTGGATCTTCATCCTGCAAACCATCAAACTGAACAAATTGTTGAATCATCTGTATAGTGTTAGGTTTTAGTTCAAAATTATTTGCAGCAATAGTAGGTCTAACAATACTTGATTCAGTTCCGCTTAAGTTAGGTTTAGCATAATCATACATAGTACGAAGAGCAAGATTTTGATTCACCGGGTTTGCGGCAACCACAGGAGGTAGCGGATTATTATCAACCATTTCTTAGGTAGTGTTGGGTTCATCTTCTTGCTCTTCTTCTATGTATTGTAAGCTTCGCCTTATTTCTCTTCAGTTTCTGCGAACGGTACCTTCTATTTCACTGTCAAAAACCAAGGGTCCTGATGGGTTCCTTCTAGTCATAAACTAGAATTACCTGTCAGAAGCAAATAAAGAAAAATTAGCAAAGTTAATAATAAATTAAATTAAATTGAAAATAAATAAAATGACTAAAGTAATAAAAATTTAGTTTTCCAAATATCTTAGTCCCCGGAAACGGCGCCAAGAACTTGATGGAGCTCGAAACTAACTATTATTTCGACAAAGGCAAGCGCACCTATCGAACAATAGTATAGTTATGGTGAGTCCGGAATATCGTATCCTCAAGGACCAAAAGTACTAGTATTAACAATCTTTTTATTATCTAGCCTAATAATTAAGGGGATTTATTTTTAATCTAAAATTAACTAACTAAATTAACTAACTATGAGCGCGACAAAGAGTAAATTGGGAAAATACATTTGGACAACTTATATGAGATAGGCAATATCTAAGGAAGAATCCACCTAGACTTCACTTATTACTTTTGATTCATGCGATTTATTCACTGGGCTTAATCTGTAGAAATCTCTAAATTATATTAATACCTCTTTCGAGGCTATTAACAACTGACTCTAGGTTGATTAATTGAAATCTCTTTCTAATTAAAAGCCCTATTGCCACATTAACTCGATCTATGGATTCCCTTATTAGGTTTGACCCTAATCCGGCATATTTTCATCGCCCTATTTCTAGGGTTGCAATCAACTCTGCTTAATTGTATTGATCTACTCTTAAACAGGGACTTCTACTCCAATGAATAAGCACATTCGACTTGAATCAATGACCTGAATTATCAAAACAAGAATAAGAACTCACAATTAAGAATAAGCACAAGTATTTATCTCATAAATCAATAATAATAAGATCTGTCTTAGGTTTCATCCCCTCAGGTATTTGAGGGATTTAGTTTGTACTAATACGGGAAAACATATTAGAATATGGAAAACAACAAAACATAAGAAAACCCAAAAACTTCTAAAGAACTTGATGGAAGATCCTCAGTCTTGATGGAGATCCTTCTCCTATGCTATTCTCGACGGCTGTCTTGGAGTATTTTCTCCTTCTACTCGATGTCTATTGGACATCCTGTCAACCACTCCCTCTTTATGTAGAACCTCAAACGCGGCCTAGAAGTTAGGCCCAAATCTAGCGTGTCACATTGAAGAGTTTTTCAAAAACCATGCTTTCATTAGAAACCCTTCTTAAAGAATTTAAAACTTTCGGCCATGTAAAACCTCAGATTTCGTTTGCTAATCTTCAAAATGTAGTTTATTAAAAGTCATCTTCTTGCCAAAACATTATTACTTTCAAAACCTTGTTTGTTGCGGAAGTTTGATTCAAACATTTGTGAATACGTGATATTTTGAAAACAGTGGATAGTTTTAAGAACCCGTGTTTAATAGACCAGCAGTTTGTAATTTAAAGAAATACCAAATAAAAGTTAAAAAGAAAAACCCAATGGCCTTATTACAAAAATTATTAACCCAATAATTTAAAATAACTAAATTAAAATAAAATCGCTAAGTTTAGTCTTTAAACCATATCCGACGTATGGCCACCTTCGAGTCCTCCGCAACTCCAAATCCTCTAAGGCTGGGGTTTACCTGCACGGTTAAAAGAAAGGGGTGAGTTACGAGAACTCAGTGTGCAATCCCCTGATACAGTCACAGTCTGGGCCTAAGCCTTATTCGGTAACAATCTGGGCCTAAGCCCCAAAATCAATGCAATGAACATGTACCCAACCCATACCAACCAGACTCTCCACCCGTACCAACCAATCTCTCCATGTATGGACCATGTCGACCCCCCAGCCAAACTCTCCAATAATGCAGCCTAGCTGCTAATAATGGTATACGTGGCTGAGCCACCAAAATAAGAATATGCAGCGATGCCACTATAACGGTACTTCCTCCAATCAGCAAACCCAACCTAATGCAATATGTTATGTATGCAACGTATTTCGATCAAATACAGATCTATAAAAATCACATAAACAACATTTAAACCACCACTAAGGGTATAACGATCATTTTGTCGTTTAGGTGTAAACTGGTAATTTCGATACTTTTTACCGGTCGAGGGTATTTCAGTAATTTACCCCACGAACAGCCTTTCTGGAGGCCCACGGCCACTTCGAGCAACACAGGTTCCATTTCTAGTCAAAATGGTGCAATTCGACATAAAGTCTAATTTCGGCCCAAACGGGCCCACACGCTTGTGTGGCCCATTCAGCCCACTTTCGGTCACGGTTTTACAGACTTTGCAGCCGCATCTATTATCTGGAACTTACCATAAATTCCACCCCCTGTGGGCCCGTTAACCCGTTGGGCCCACTTAGCCCTCTTCGGCACTACAAGGCCCATTACAACTTCAGTCCCACAAGATAGTTCGTGACACTCCCAACAGTCTATCGCCAACACTAGTGGCTCGGTTTATCTCTATGAGCGCTTGCACGCTCAAGTGATCTTAGATGCCGATATTTCGGCCCTTCGGTATTTCGGCTTTTAGCCGATTCACAGAACATCGCATTAATAGAGCAAACAGAGGTGTGAGATTACACACCTTATCACGTAGAGTACTAAATAATCACTAGCGCCTTCACCTTTACAAAACATAACACACAATTAACACAATTAGCAAAAAAATGGGGATATCTCTATTCCAAACACCTAACAATAAGATTTATTATCACTTGCCTTCACTAGAACGATCAACTGCGATTTGCCTAGTTAAACCAACATTTGATGCTGCACCCTTCCGCATTCAGGTAGAAAGTCCCGAACCGCTGACACCCTACGCCACTTAAACTTGGTAGTAGAGGCTATGTGCACAGTCTCGACTGGCACCTTTGCCGCCCCCCTATGGCTAGAATCTCCTTTACTCATCAAGAACACAATCTTACAGAACCGGAGTCAACACGGCTGCTTAAATCACAACCACAAAGTAACCAATCACCCTAACAGGAAGAAACAAGATAACGATGCGATTGGGCCTAGGGCCCATTCTCGGCCCAAATCTAGCCATAGATATGAGATTCACATAGTCTAGTCCAATATTTACTACACAATCATGCAACTTATCCGAATGGGCCCACGGGCCTATTGGCCCCACATGGCCCCTTTCGTCCCATCGTGGCCCAAACAGCCAAACGGCAACCAAGGTATCCTTACTCTCCTTATAGATTGCTCTATTTAAAGCCAGCTTCTCACCTTCCCTCATGCTAGCTTCCCAAAATGGGATCCCTCCTGCAGCAGAGTTTAAATCCATCACAATCACTTGCCGTCCCAACTTAGCAAAATAAATATCCCTTTTTCCTTGCAATGGGATTCGAACCCTTGCCCTCTCCTATGCTCCAGACGCTACATGCCACCCCAACACAAGCTCCTTTTGTGTCTTAAAACATGCGCAACTAAATATAAGCCTATGGGCCAAAGTCTAAGTTCATTTAAAAAGAAATCAAAATAAATTGCAAGCGCCAAGACTTGAACCTTGGACCCCTTGCTTCCTCTTTGGCGTCACTTTCTTGTCTCCCATGTGGCGCCATTTGCCACTAGACCACAACTCCTTTTGTATCATTTTTCTCCACATTTTATTCTTAAAGCCTACTTACTAACTCCCAGGGTTTTATTCACCTAAAACCAAAATTTTTCCTAAAGCCCAGGTTTGATCCCAGGACTTCATGAAAGCCCCCTAGCCTTCTAAAATCACTCACCTAATAGGTCCAACTTGCATTAGTGCCGTTCTCTTGTTCTCAAAAATTTTAAACGCTCCTGTGTCCAAGGCCCAATAGGCCCAATTTTACTAGGCCCAAATTCAGGGTGTTACAATTCTTACCCCTTAAAGAAATTTCGTCCTCGAAATTTCCAACTATATAATAGTCGCACAACACAGGTTACACCACCACTCTTTCGCTGCATACTCTGATTCTAATATCCCTACCATATTTTAACTAGAACTTGGAACTCCCTACACCTACTCAAAACACCTAACCGTTGAAGCAGACAGATATCTCACACACAACAACACATCTAACTATAGAAACAAACAGATATTTATCACACATGCATACAATTTCTATATTCAAACATCACATCCAAACAAAACACACACAGAATAATTACCAAAAAAATACTGTCCAATATCTAAAGAAACCACCATATTTCTAGCTTACTATATTTAAATTTCTAAACATAAAAAAGTATTCAGAAAACTTACGAATTCGGCGCCGGAGACTCAGTGTACCATACTTTTAGAAAATGGTCAATACAACATTTCAGAACATCAAATCTTTTCAAGCCTTTTTTATTTTCAAGCCCTTTTGAAACAACACTTTCAGAAATTTAATTTTGTAAACCCAATCCACTGCCGAGTTTTGCAACCGGGCTTTGATACCATTAAATGTAACACTCCAAACCCCGCCTAGAAGTTAGGCCCAAATCTGGCGTGTCACATTGAAGAGTGTTTTGAAAACCATGCTTTCATTAGAAACCCTTCTTAAAGAATTTAAAACTTTCGGCCATGTAAAACCTCAGATTTCGTTTGCTTATCTTCAAAACGTAGTTTATTAAAAGTCATACTCTTGCAAAAACATTATTACTTTCAAAACCTTGTTTGTTGCAGAAGTTTGATTCAAACATTTGCGAATACGTGATATTTTGAAAACAGTGGTTATAGTTTTAAAAACCTATGTTTAACAGACCGGCAGTTTGTAATTTAAATAAATACCAAATAAAAGTTAAAAAGGAAAACCTAATGGCCTTATTACAAAAATTATTAACCCAATAATTTAATATAACTAAATTAAACTAAAATTCCTAAGTTTAGTCTTTAAACCATATCCGACGTATGGCCACCTCCGAGTCCTCCGTAGCTCCAAATCCTCTAAGGCTGGGGTTTACTTGCACAGTTAAAAGAAAGGGGTGAATTCCGAGAACTTAGTGTGTAATCCCTTAATACGGTCACAGTCTGGGCCTAAGCCCTATTCGGTAACAGTCTGGGCCTAAGCCCCAAAATCAATGCAATGAACATGTACCCAACCCATACCAACCAAACTCTCCACCCGTACCAACCAATCTATCCATGTGTGGACCATGTCGACCCACCCAGCCAAACTCTCCAATAATGCAGCCTAATAACGGTATACGTGGCTGAGCCACCAAAATGCGAATATGTGGTGATGCCACTATAACGGTACTTCCTCCAATCAGCAAACCCAACCCAATGCAATATGTTATGTATGCAGCATATTTCGATCATATACAGATATATAAAAATCACATAAAAAACATTTAAACTACCACTAAGGGTATAACGGTTATTTTTTTGTTTAGGTGTAAAACGGTAATTTCGGTAATTTTTACCCGTCAAGAGTATTTTGGTAATTTACCCACTAAGGGTATTTCGGTAATTTACCCCTCGAATAGCCTTTTCAGAGGCCCACGATCACCTCGAGCGACACAGGTTCCATTTCTAGTCAAAACGGTGCAATTGGGCCTAAAGTCCAATTTTAGCCTAAACAGGCCCACACGCTTGTGTGGCCCATTCAGCCCACTTTCGGTCACGATTTTGCGGACTTCGCATCGCATCTATTATCCGGCACTTACCATAAATTCTGCCTCTGGGGGCCCATTAGCCTGTTGGGCCCACTTATCCCTCTTCGGCTCTACAAGGCCCATTACAGCCTCAATCCCACAAGATAGTTCGTGACACTCCCAACAGTCTATCGCCAACACTAGTGGCTCGATTTATCTCTACGAGCACTCGCACACTCAAGTGATCTCAGATGCCGATATTTCAGCTTTTCGATATTTCAGCTTTTAGCCGATTCACAGAACATCGCATTAATAGAACAAATAGAGGTGTGAGATTACACACCTTATCACGTAGAGTACTAAATAATCACTAGCGCCTTCACCTATACAAAACATAACACACAATTAACACAATTAGCAAAAAAATTGGGAGATCTCTATTCCAAATACCTAACCATGAGTATTATCACTTGCCTTTACTAGAACGATCAACTACGATTTGCCTAGTTAAACCAAAGTTTGATGCCGACACTCTTCCGTATCCAGGCGGAAAGTCCCGAATCGCTAACACCCTACGCCGCTTAAACTTGGGAGTGGAGGTTATGTGCACAGTCTCGGCTAGCACCTTTGCCACCTCCTATGGCTAGAATCCCCTTTACTCATCAAGAACACGATCTTATAGAACCGGAGTCAACACGAATACTTAAATCACAACCACAAAGTAACCAATCACCCTAACAGGAAGAAACGAGATAACGATGCGATTGGGCCTAGGGCCCATTCTCGGCCCAAATCTAGCCACAGATATGAGATTCACATAGTATAGTCCAATATTTACTACACAATCATACAACTTATCCGATTGGGCCCACGGGCTTATTGCCCTACATGGCCTATTTTGACCCATCGTGGCCCAAACAGCCTAATCCCACAAGAACACTCATGATGGCCTCAACTATCACGTCGAAGCTCTCAAATGTGGGTGCAAACGCTCGTGTGGCTACCATCTTCGTGTGATCGGCATTTCGGCATTTGCCGCTCTATAGCTAGAATAGTGTGAAATACACACCTGATAGGAATCTGAAGCTAATCCGTGCTCCAAACACTCCTATGCCCAAACGCCAACCAAGGTATCCCTACTCTCCTCATAGATTGCTCTATTTAAAGCCAGCTTCTCACCTTCCCTCATGCTAGCTTCCCAATATGGGATCCCTCCTTTAGTAGAGTTTAAATCCATCACAACCACTTGCCGTCCCAACTTAGCAAAATAAATATCCCTCTTTGCTTGTAATGGGATTCGAACCCTTGCCCTCTCCTATGCTCCAGACGCTACATGCCACCACAACACAAGCTCCTTTGTGTCTTAAAACATGTGCAACTAAATATAAGCCTATGGGCCAAAGTCTAAGTTCATTTAAAATGAAATCAAAATATATTGCAAGTGCAAAGACTTGAACCTTGGACCCCTTGCTTCCTCTATGGCGTCACTTCCTTGTCTCCCATGTGGTGCCATTTACCACTAGAACACAACTCCCAAGGTTTGATCCCGGGACTTCATGGAAGCCCCCTAACCTTCCAAAATCACTCACCTAATAGGTCCAACTTGCATTATTATCATTCTCTTATTCTCAAAAATTTTAAACGCTCTCATGCCCAAGGCCCAATAGGCCAAATTCTATTAGCTCCAAATTTGGGGCGTTACACTTTAGGTTGCCTCCTAGGGTGTTTATATAGGCTTTGAGATGCCTTACTTGGCCCGCAAGTATCCTATTCCAAATAGAATTCATCCTTATTTCGGCAGGGACACGCCCGTGGTTGTTAGTCCAAGCCGTGTTCGATCTTATTTGTCACACACGGTCGTGTGGTCCGCCCATGTGCAGTGGTCCAGGCCGTGTAAGCCCATTTTGTCCCTTTTTTGCCTCGTTTCTCATTCTTTTCGACTCTCTAAGCTCTCCTAAGTATAAAACATGAAATTAAAAGATTAGGAGAATCGAATTCATCAAATTTAATGGAAAATCATCCAAAATTAAGCCAAGCATGGGGTTAAAATATGTGTAAATTATGGTTTATCACGTCCTAACTCACTGGATGTGACATTTTATTTTCTCGGGATAAGGATTTTTAAAAACAAAGGCAATATTCTGAATTTGGAATTTTGAGAAATTGTGCCCTAACTTACTGGGTTTCGATGTTTCATTTGACCCAAATAACCAAATATCCTTCTTAAAACTTAAATACATGAGTTTTAAAAGTCAAAAGACAAGCTCAGTTTCGGGAATTTGAAATGTCGTACCTTAACTCACTAGGCGTGACATCTTACTTCTTCAAAATAAGAGGGTCTTAGCATCCATTTTAACTTATTCAAGTTTTAAATAAAGAGGATTATATTTTAAAATCTTTTCAAACTTTCGACATTAAGACGTTTATCAATCAATTCGGTACCAATTTTGGGCGTTACGAGGGTGCTAATCCTTCCTTGTACGTAACTGACTCCCGAACCCGTTTTCTCAAGTTTCATAGGCCAAAATCATTGTTTTAATAAATCAAAATGTTTTAATGACTAATCTCAATGTGATCCGATCACACCTCGAAAAAAAGGATTGGTGGTG
Source organism: Gossypium bickii (assembly GCA_025503065.1). Classification (NCBI taxonomy): domain Eukaryota; kingdom Viridiplantae; phylum Streptophyta; class Magnoliopsida; order Malvales; family Malvaceae; genus Gossypium; species Gossypium bickii. The sequence continues at coordinate 49,701,242 of CP106709.1, read as the reverse complement.
GCTCCGTTTTCGTTTTTAAAGTCGACCCCATTTTCGAAACAGAAAAAAATGGTTTCTAAAGCTTGGCGACTCCACTGGGGATATAAGAGAGTCAAGCTGTAAAATTGATTATTTTTTGTCATGTTGTCAAAAATTAAAATTTGATTTGAAAAATTACAATCCTTTTATTACATTTGTTTGTGTTATTTCATTGTTATGGTGTGAGTGTCATAGAACATTTTTGCATCATATTGCATAAGGACTCTTTGGTCTAACCTTTTTAAGTGGGAGGGAGAAACTATTCCTTTGTGAGGTATTCACCTCCGTATAGGATAGTGGATCACTTTCAGGATACATCCGTACCTATGTCTTCGTGATATTTTCATCTTCGTATAGCCATAGGGAAATGTATTCCCCTAAACTGAACTCGGTCCGTATGAGCCTATAATGGGTGAGGATCGAAGAATCTGTCAGTTCAGGTACCCTTACTTTAGAACCAAACCGCATATAGAAGACCCTAAGAGCCCACCCTAGATAGTGCTGTGACAAACCCTAGTGGTTACTCTAATAGACGCTTTATTATTTCTTGCTTGCTTTGATTTCTTGCTTTGCATACTGACTTGTTTATTTTGCTTTGATTGCATGACATTTTCATCACAAAAGGGTGTTGATTCACATTCGGTTCCTAAAAGATAACTTATCATGAAAAAGGGTTTTTTGATAAAGTAGAGGATAATGAGTCCGTCTGGATTTGGGCCGAGACAATGCAGCAAGAGAAAGGTGATAGCCTTAAAGAGGGATACGTATTGGAATTATGGGATTTCACTCGTATCAGTGTAACCCAAAATAATCTTCAAGAGATGAAGAAAATATGGGATCAGTGGGATGACAAGATCAAGCAGTTATTCTACAGCAATTATGGTGATCTGCCCTATCTACTTGACGTCAAAGTGGACAAACACCTATTCCGAGCTCTCGCCCAATATTGGAACCCTGCTTATAGCTATTTCACTTTTGGAAAGGTGGACTTGGTACCTACTGTGGAAGAGTACACAGCCTTACTTCGTTGCCCAAAGATGCAAATTAACAAGGCTTACTCCAGAGCGGCCAATGTCTCAACGTTCTTGAAAAAGTTGATGAACATCACGGGAATGAGTGAACAGTGGATTGTAGCTCGAATCAAGAAGAAAGGTGACAGTAAGTGTATCCCTTGGAGAAATTTGTAAGAATTGATCCTAGCACATCCGGCGTGAAGAAAGGGGTTGATATATTCGCGTTAAGCATTTACAGATTGGTAATCTTCCCTAAGGCTTTGGAGCACATAGATGAGGTCGTCTCTGATTTATTTGACTGACTTGATAAAAGGGTTACACCTGTCCCTGCAATTCTAGCTGAAACTTTCAGATCCTTAAACGCATGCCATAGAGCGGGAGAGGGCAGATATAGGATGTGCGTAGCTTCTATTGGCATGGTTTCACAACCATTTTTGGAAAGTGGACAAGGTCTCTTATCGACTCTTCTCCGAAGACTATTCTCCCTTGAAAGAGATAGTGACCACGCCGAGACAGGATGATATCATAGAAGAAAAATGGATGGTGGTTCTTCAAAGTCTACAAGAAGAAGACGTTGAGTGGAGAGCCTCCTGGATGGTCCCCGGTGAGATTTTATATCGGTGTGGTGATTTCGATTGGGTTCCCTTACTTGGAATATGGGGAGCTATTGGATATGCTCTTCTACTCGTGTTAAGGTAGTATAGATCAAGGCAATTCATACTAGCAACACATGGGCTGGCGCAATGTGAGTTTTCATATAAGGAGGACAACTACAAGAGAAAAATCCGAGAAATGTCCAACACCTGGAACCAAATCCGCCGAATGAAGAGATTTGTCGCAGGTCCGATAACGACCCCCGAATATAATGGATGGTGGAGTAAAAGGGTCAATGATAATATCCGTGGACCAAATCAAGAAGACATTTGACCAATGGAGGAATATCTACGAGTGGTCCCATCAGAGCTAGAGATTATTAAGCAAGATTTTGAAAGAAAGAATTCAAAACTTAGAAAAACATCGAGTAATTGGAAGAAGAGAAAATGCAGTTGGGGTTAGATGTCGATGTCCAGAAACTGGAAGCTAAAAAATTGAGGAAAGAAAAGAATAAGGCTGAAGAGGATTTGGACAGTTTAATGATGGACTATAAGAAGCTGTGCATGTCAATAAGAATCGTTGGTCTGGGTAAAACGTCCGAGCAATAGAAGCAAGAAACCCAAGAGGAAAAGACTAGAGCTGGTCAGTGGGAGAAAAAGTTCCATGATACTCGAGTACGGGAAGACACCTTAAAAAAGAGCTTGTTAGAAAGCCAAAATGAAAAGGAGAAGCTAAGAGCTCAAGTGGCGGACTTAGAAAAGTCGCTACATCAGCATTGTAGTCGCAACTCCGTGATCAAATTAAAGGCCAGCTTAGGCAAGATTGAGGAACTAAAAGGGAGGGTAGATGAACTTGAAACCGCATTGCAAAATTGTGAACTCCGGGTTGAAATGCTGGAAGCAAATAATGAGGGGTGGAAAGAGCGACTTCATCAATCTTAAGACCAGGTCAGGGATAGGGATTATGTCATGAGCAAAGCTTTGGCTAAAGTGCAAGAGGTGGCTAATCATATACAAACCTTGGAAATTCAGGCTGATGTACTGAGTTTGAAATATGAGTCAGAGTTAGATCGAGGCCGAGAGTTAGCTAGGCTTCTTAAGCAAGTGAAGACCTTAAGCATTAGGGCAAAGCCATATAAGTAATCTATTTTATGTAAAGAAATTTGTTTCCTAGTAAAGTTGTCTAACAGAATTGAATCAAAGTCAATGCCTCTATTTGCATTCATGCATTCGCATTACATCGCATCATATGTATTAAGTTTCAAAAAAAGACCCTAATTAAACGAAATTATCTCAGTTAATCTGGACACCAACAAGAATCAACCAATTGAACACCATTACAGTACTTGCGCCAAATCTAAAATGATGGATCAAAGATTGGAAAGGCTAGAACAAATACAAAAAGAAATGCAAGACCAGTTGCAGGCGCAACTACAAGAACAATTAGCAAGGATGCAACAAGAAATGAGGGATCAGATATTGAAATCCCAAAGAAGCGTGGTAAATCAATTGGCACAATTGCTGGCTGGAGAACGCGAAAAATGGAAGAGCGCTGCGGTTAACTCAGAGGATGATAATGAGGATCCTACTTACCCCCCGGGATTTGCCCCGATAAACAGCCAGGCACAACTAGACGCATGCCCATAAAGGGCACCAGTTACGATCAGACCCCAACAGTATCAAGTCGGTACCTCGGCACCAATGAACTACCAAATAGGCTCTAACCCGAGGGATAACCCAACCAATCTTGTTGTCCCCGATTTAGATGATATGACAGAAATGGAAAAAGTAAGAGTAGAATTGCCAAAATAACTCGAAGATAGATGCAGGTGGTTAGAAGAAAAATTCAAAGCAATGGAAAATGCTGATTACCATTGCAGGATTGATGCCAATGACCTGAGTTTGGTCCCAGATTTAGTACTCCCCCCGAAGTTTAAATCTCGGGAATTCAAAAAATATAATGCGACAAGTTGTCCTGAAGCTCACATTACTATGTTCTGTTGAAAGATGACAGGATACGTCAACAATGATCCACTTCTTCCAAGATAGTCTAATCGGGTCAGCAGCCAAATGGTACAATCAACTAAGTCGTGCTAAAGCCAATTCATGGAAAGACTTAGCACAAGCTTTTATGAAGCAGTATAGTCACGTAACGGACATGACACCCGATAGGATTACACTACAAAATATCGAGAAGAAGCAGAATGAAAGCTTCAAGCAATACGCCCAAAGATGAAAAGAGGTGGCAACGCAAGTCCAACCACCTCTTCTGAAGAAAAAAATTACGATGCTTTTCGTCAACACCTTGAAAGCCCCATTTATCAACCATATGTTGGGGAGCGCCACGAAGATTTTCTCAAACATAGTGATGTCCGGTGAAATGATCAAAAACACTGTGAGAAGTAGTAAAATAGATCGGGGGGAAAGTGCCAAAAGATCAGCCCCGAGAAAGAAAAAACTCGGGTAAACATATGGGAGGATACAGCACGGGCTACTCAAAGCAAATTACTCTTGGCCCATCAAGGACGACAACCACTAGCCTTCAGACCCCTCGAAGGCAGGAACCCAGCCAAAGGACGAATACAGAAAGGCTCCAGTTCAATCCTATCCCAATGATGTACCGAAAGCTATATCAGAGCATGTTTGACATGCACGTAGTGTCCTCCCTTTTACCTAAAACCATTACAATCCCCATATTTTAAATGGTATGACACAAACGCTCAATGTGACTACCATGCAGGAATTTTGGGGCATTCAATACAAAACTGCACTGCCTTTAAGAAAGTGGTTGAAAGACTTATTAAAATAGGCATTACGAAATTTGATGATGCACCTAGTGCCGAGAATTCGCTACCCAATCACACTGAAGATGGGGTAAATACGATAGGCAAAAAGGTGGGGAGAAGAATCAATATCGATATTGTAGAAGTAAAAACTCCCTTGAAATGGGTCTAGATGGAAATTGTAAAAAGGGGGTTGAACATTTCGAATTCTGAAGGGAGTTGTGAAAACTCGAGGAACTACTGTGAGTTCCATCGTGAAGAGGGACACGAGATCCAAGAATTCATAGAATTCAGAGCCTTAGTGCAGGGTTTGATGGACAATAAAGGGATAGAATTCTATGAAGAAGCTAAGGAAGAGGGAATCATATGCGCATCAGAATCAACAATGAAGGTCCCAAAAATCAATCGTCCTATGGTCATCATTTCATGACCTAAAAATAATGAAGCTGGAGTACGGACGATGCCAAAGATCATAATTCAAAAATCGACAGTTTTCTCTTATCAAGATAGAAAAAGGGTCCCTTGGAATTACGATTGTAATGTGACGATCCCAGGAAAGGAGAACTCAGCCAGCAGTTCAAAGGAGAATCAAGATATAGGTTTTTATACGCATAGTTGAAGATGTTATAATTTAACAAATGCTCGAGCAGAACCCGTAAAAGAAAAGACCCTATTGGTGGAATAAAAGAAGGAAAAAGTAACTAGATCTGAGTCGTTTGTCAATGAGCCAGTGAAAGAGGAGGAGGTCAAGGAATTCCTGAAGTTTTTGAAGCACAGCAAGTATAGTGTTGTGGAGCAGTTGCATAAGCAACCAGCTCGCATATCCATACTAGTTTTACTCTTGAATTCAGAGGTACACCGAAGTGCGTTGATGAAAGTACTGAATGAAACGTACGTGGCCAAGGATATCTCTGTCAACAAACTAGATCGGCTAGTCAATAACATAAGTGCTGATAACTTCATCTTCTTCAACGATGATGAAATACCACCAAGGGGTATGGGATCCACTAAAGCTCTACACATCATGACCAGATGCAAAGGATACACATTGCCAGGGGTCCTGATCAACAATGGATCAGCTCTAAACGTATTGCCCCTATCCACCTTTAATAGGTTACCTGTGGATAGTTCACACATGAAGGTTTTCCAGAATGTAGTGAGAGCGTTTGATGGCACAGAGAGGAGGGTCATGGGAAGAATCGAAATACCTCTGTTCATTGGCCCGACTACCTATGAGGTGGACTTCCTAGTAATGGATATCAAGCCCTCCTACAATTTCTTATCTGGAAGACCTTGGATACATTCGGTCGGGGCAATGCCTTCATCGCTACATCAGAAGTTGAAGCTAGTATCAAAAGGTCGGTTGGTGACGATAAATGTTGAAGAAGATATTATCACGACCGTAACTAGTGATACACCTTACTTGGAGGCAAATGATGAAGTAATCGAATGTTCTTTCCGGTCTTTGGAGTTTATGAATCCCACATTCATTACTGAGGGGAATAGGATTCCAGTGCCAAAAATATCCAGAGCTAACAGGATGGGATCACAACTGATGGTAGGAAAGGGAGCTTTACCTGTAAAAGGACTCAGGAGACATCTTCATATCCAAAACTTTCATATTCCCCCACATATCCAAAACTTTCATATCGGAAGGGATTATTAATCCCGAGCGAAGGATGCCAAAGAAAGAAAGTCTTGAAGAAATGATGGGAAATGTTCATATCAACGCCATACATGAAGAAACCACTGAAGGGGGGACCTTGTCAGATATCCGCCCTTATGAACCTGGGAGTGTTCTGAACAATTGGACTACGGAAGAAATTCCTGTAAGTTTTAGAGCTTACATAGAGTAATGTTCAAAACACACTTGTTGCTTTAAGCATGGAAGCAATAAGAATTCCTTTGTGAAATAGGCTTATGTGTAAACATCGATATGAAATACATTTGATATCTTTTTGAGCAGATAATCTTCCATTCTTTTAAATTCTTTCATTGTTTCTATACAAATAATTATTCTAGATCTTTCATTCCTTGGCCCTTTTTGTTCAAATCATTCTTTCATCTCATTCATAATCATACAATACAAATAATTATTCTTAAATTTATTCGTTCTTTGTATATTCCCTTGTATCTACGACAGGTCCCCGGATATCAACGACATGAGTAACACTGCTAGGGAATTAAAACCTCCTTTTGAGCAAGACATGTGTTTAGAAGGATCCAAAGACTTTGAAGACGACATAGACTGTGGCTTATCTCTGGACTTGTTAAGAATGGTAAAATAAGAAGAAAAACAAATTCTACCTCATGATGAGACAGTAGAGGTCGTGACATTGGAAGAAGGAAAGGTATTGAAAATTGAAACGTGCATAACCGAAGAGACAAAACGAGACCTCTTAAATTTATTCAAGAATTCAAAGTTGTCTTCGCATGGTCATACCAAGATATGCCTGGGTTAAGCACTGACATCGTTGTACACCACCTCCTCACAAAAGAGGATTGTAGGCCAGTGCAGCAGAAGCTCTGGAGAATGAGGCCTGACATTGTGCTAAAAATAAAATAGGAAGTTAAAAAGAAGTTTGACGCCGGATTTTTACAAGAAGTCAAATACTCAGAATGGGTAGCCAACATTGTGTCGGTCCCTAAGAAAGATGGGAAGGTACGAATGTGTGTAGATTATAGAGACTTAAATAAGGCTAGCCCGAATGACAATTTCCCTTTGCCTCACATTGATACTTTAGTAGACAATACAGTGAGCTATTCGTTGTTCTTCTTCATGGATGGCTTCTTGGGATACTTTCTATAGGCGCAGTCCCTTACGCGGGAGCCGGCGCATTACTTGTAGCCTCATCGACTGCAGTTCGATCAGGATCTATTTACTATATAAAAACATAATTCAAATCGTCAAGAGTCGTTACACTATCATTACGTAAATACTCATACGTATGGCATGTATAGCTAGACTCATACTTACTCTACGTTAGTCTGAGAATCGATTAAACTGTAGCTCTGATACCATTAAATGTAACACCCCTTCCACGTATTCGACACTTGAACCGGATATAAGGCATTACCATACTTAACTTGCTCAAACATACAACTTTAATCCATAAAAATTTCATTTCGAATTAAAACTTTTCATTAGAGACCTTCATGTCCTTATTATAGGTCTACAAGACCTTAAACTATCACCCGGAATGATTCGGGACCAAACGGATTACTTTTGAACACTTAGAAAATCTTGACACAAAACAAGGCCACATGCCCGTGTGGTATATCACATGCCCGTGTTCCACACCTATGTGGATTTATTTTTCAATTCGAACCTACAGGGGTTTTTATACGGCCTGACACACGTCGTGTCCATAGGCCGTGTCCCTTACACGGCCATGACACGCCTGTGCCTTCGCCCGTGTGTGAAAACCTTGACATTCTGTTTATGACGTCATCATTTCAATAAGGTCACATGGCCAAGGCACACGCCTGTGTCCTTAGACCATGTGTCGAATTAAATTCCTAGTTTCAGGTGCAGACTTTACACGGCCCGGGCACATGCCCGTGTCTTAGCCCGTGTCTCCCACACAGTTAAGACACACAGCCGTGTCTCCACCCGTGTGTTTACTATTGAGCATACTGTCTTGCCAACCTAGCATGCATGGGGACACACGGCTTATCAACATGCCCATGAGGCTGACCGTGTGTCACACATGTCCTAGGCACATGCCCATGTGTCTACCCTTGTGGACATTTGTAAGGCTATCTACCAAGCCCAATGCCACCTTACAAAGCAACCATACTTATACCAATTCAATTCAACATACATCAAGACCATAAGGCACTTCTAAGAACTCAAAATCAAGACATTCACACAAGCATGCACTTCATAAATTGCATCATCATTGAATATATGAACTTGTTAAATATTGGCCAATTTTCAATAACCATTTACAAAATGAATTGAACAACATTAATAGCCAACACTTTAGCTAACAAATATGACATAACAAAATCACCAAGTCCTATACATGTCATACTCAAAATAAATCTAACTTTGTTATACCAAAGAGAAGTTGATAGTGTGAATCTAAACTCCAATGTTCCACGATTCCTAAGCTAGCTTGGCAATACTACAAGAAAAGGGGAAACGAGAGGGGTAAGCATAAAGCTTAGTAAGTTTGCATGAAATAAATAGCAACAATAAGGCTCATAATGTCATCCATCAATTGCGTTAAATAAAAACACAAAGTCTTAAGCACATTGCCATAGCTTACTCATGCTTACTCTTACCAATTACATATCATGTCACATATCATAAACATTTCTCGTGAATTACTCACATGTACCTGTATCATTTCATCACATAGCTTTAGCACTAATCTCGTCTCTGTTATAAGCTTAACTATTTACCCCATTGAATCACTTGGGATACTCAAAGATACATGCTCGTCATCATTCATATAAATACGATGACAATTCCACATCCCAGATATGGTCTTACATGGGGTCACCTCTAGATGCCGATGCCGTATCCCAGATATGGTCTTATACAGGATCTCATATCGATTGTCGATGTCATATCCCAGATATGGTCTTATACGATTTCCATATTTGATGTCGATGCCATATCCCAGATATTGTCTTATACGGGATCTCAATTCGGTGCCAAGGCCATGTCCCAGACATGATCTTATACCAGACCTTACTCATCTCATGTCTTGATGATGATATTTTCTCATTTATTAAAGTCCAACCAGGACTTCAACATCACAAATTTTCATCATTTTCTCATTCAACATCATTGCTCAATTTCATAGAAATATTATGCATCTTTACGAATATCAAACATTTTAAAACATACTAGCATGATGTTGAACTTATTACACACAAAATTACCTCTATTTCAAAATAGACCAATTTACCGATCTAGTCCGATACATTGCCTTTTCCTCTGTCAAGGTTAATTCATCATTCTTCTTGATCTATAATAGAAAATTAGCTCATTTAATTACCACATTAATCAATGCATTTCAATAATCATACTTTGGCAAAATTACCATTTTGCCCTTAGACTTTTACAAAATGACCATTTTACCCCTAGGCTCGTAAATCAATTCTATTCAAATTTATTCCTTTAACGAGCCTAGATGAACATTTATTACTCTTATAGTAACTCTGAGTACTCATTATTTCACACATTTTACACCTATTTTATAACCTTTACAAAAAGGTCATTTAGGTGTTTTCATGAAAACACCTTTCACAAAAGTTGTTTATCTAACAACTAAGACTCATTTTATTCCATAAAAATGTAGCAAACAACATAAATGCTCACATGGCAAAGCCCTAAACTTTCAACCTTTTGCAAACTAGTCCCCTCTTTAGCTAGCTTAAGCTTTAGAGGTTCCAAAAGTACAAATATTATCAAGAATAATCATCAAGATGACTTACTTGTGAAGGTGAGGAGTTGCTGAAAATTTTCAAGCTTGTTTGGTTGTTTTTCTTGGGAAAAATCGATGGAGAGAAAGATGAGAAAAGATGATATCTTTTCTTCTCCTTATTTTTCTCTTATTTTATTCATTAATCACCTAATACTACCAAACTTAGACTAAATTGAGCTTCTTGTCCCCCCTATGGCCGGCTATGACCTTTATAAAGGCCTAATTTCACATTGAGGGCCTCCAATTAAAATTCTATAGCTATTTGGCACTTCTAGCCTGTAAAATAGAACATTCACACTTTATGCGATTTAGTCCTTTTTGCAATTAAGCATGCAATCGCTAAAATTAAAGCACCAAAACTTTCATGCACCCATAAAATCATGCTATAACACATAAAATAATATAAAAATAATTTTCTTCAACTTTGGATTGTGGTCCCGAAACCACTGTTCCGACTAGCCCCTAAATCGGGCTGTTACAACAAAGGCATACAAAGTACCACAAAGGCTAACAGAATGCCATGAAGGCCAAACCAGAATACGCTACAAAGGCTAAACAGAATACCACCCTAGCACCCCATGAACTGTCGTGTTTGTGATATGGATTTGCCTAAACTCACATCGCGTGAGATTTTCCCATCATCGCCCTGGGACATGCAGAAAATCCAACGATAATTGCGGCTCATTTGCCCATTTTCAGAAATATGTCATGGCCATGTACTTTTTTCAGAATTTAGAAAACATAATTCGTATTTACTGTCCCGATGGACTTCATCGATTACCACTGTGGTGTCAAAACTCACATCACATGACTTTCCAACACTCAGCTACACCCTATTTCCCCAACCTTATTACTCACACCTAAAATCTAACATAAGTACTAACCAAATCGTACTTAGTACACGTTTTACACACATTGACACGATCGCATATCACAGTATACATCTCAGACACGCAAGGTACACATACATAGTTGCTTCACAGAATCATGTACACCCATACATACAATTCATTACTTATTAGACTCACCTGTAAACTAAACTAAGATTTCATAACTATTTTCAAAAATTATTCAAATATTCACACGTTGTTTTCAGGAACATCAATTACAAACAATTTATAAAAATGAACTTGTATGAGTCAATATTAGAGACTTACCTTGTTGAAGGTTAAAATCCTCAATTTTGAACGTCTTTCACGAACTCGTAGCATAAACTACTTAAAAGAACATGGATTCGCTATTAAACCCCATTTACAAGCAGATTACTAACATCTCATCTACAGATAACCCCCATGCAAGACCTCTTAATCATAACTTGTTGCATATATATATATCATAGTACCCTTACTCTTAACATGCAAAGTTGTTAGACCTACCAGAAGATAGAACATCCTCTGATTATTCCCAAAATTTTTAGCTTCTAGTCTAATGAGGAAAGATGACATTTAAACGAAAGAAAAAGAATCAGAGACCAATATTGAAAGAAGAAGAAAACTTCCCCACGAACCTTCTACACACACATATATATAAACCAACTTCCATTTTAGAGGAATTTAACAAATGTCACTTGAATTCATAATTTGTCCTTTTTAGTAGCTTATAGATTCCGAGAAAAACATAAATGAGGATCCTGAATAAATATTACTTGACTAACCATTCCTATTTGACTTCCTACTAGATCAGTGTACAAACTTAACAGGCACAGTACTCAGACAAGCTAGGCGTATTATAAATATTTGGCGGTAACTCATGCAATAATTACCTTTTTTCTTAACAAAATCTTTTTCTTTGAAATAACCTAAATTAAAACTTCATTTACTTACACGGAAATTACTATACGCCTACTCTTATTCGCCAAAAGAAAACAAATGGGTGAATTATAATTCGCCAAATAGAAAATTTTACTGCTACACGTCTTAATCTCAGATCCGCCAAACTTGGGGTGTGACATCATGTATAAGTGTTTGGAAAGATATAGGGTAATTAAATTTGGGTGCAATTATTTGAGTAATTATTTCAATTCTCACCCTCCCCTAAGAATGAGAAAGTATAATTGGTGTGCTCCAATTATATCCAATTCTGTGAGACCCATAAATTATAATAGTTATCCAAACTTATTATCATTTTGTATTTACCAGTAATTACACTCAAATTTAATTACTAGATAGTTTTTCAAATACCACCTTATTAGTTTTTATCAAAGAGATGTTAAGAAATGAAGAAAGTGAGAAGGAATAAATAAAGAATTAGGTGGGGATTTTCTGCCATTTCATTTGCGTGAACGAGTGTTTATATACACAAGAATTACCTATATATAAGGATATTAATTACCTACATCTAGAGCATGTGATCCACAATTAATGAGATTTATTATAGGAAAACACATATACAAAAATAATTATAATGATATTTCTTAGTATCTAAAATCGGATTGATGGTCGAATTGATTAGGTTATTAGTTGGTTGATTAAATTGGTCTGGACAATTCGATTAAATAAATAATTAAAAATATTATAGAAATAAAAATATTAAAATCGATTTAATTATTGATTCAACTTATTTTTTTAGCCCAGTTCACGACTCAAGTGCTCCAAAGCCTTTCTTTAGATTGGTACCTCAATTGATCCCGATTCAACTTGTCTGACTGACTGATCTGGTTCAGTTCAACAAACCATGTTTAGCAGTCCCCTTATAACTAGAGGTGTTCATGAATCGGGCAGGGTCAAGTTTGAGTCGAACTTAAACATGATATTAGTACACTCTATGATTGTTCAAGCTCGGTCTGACTCAAATCTAAAATTTTGTGCAGCCTATATTTATAAATGACTAACTAAGTCCATTTTAGGCCCACTCATATTATTTTTAAATTTTTTAAAAAATATTTATATTATTTTTATTTTTATTTTAATGTTTAATACTTTTATATTTTTTCACTTATGCAAATTATATATAAAAATTATTTTAATATGTTTACATTATATTTTTATATATTACTATAGATTTAATTTGGTTAAAATATGTTGTTAATATTTGTACTTTGACAAAATTTGAGATTTTAGTCCATGTACTTAAAAAGTTAAAAATAAGTCTTACTTTTTTTTAAAAAAAAAAAATCTTAGCTCACTTCAATCATAACTATTTTCTGTCAAAAATTGTCAATTTGGAATTTTGACTTGACTATCTTCATTTGACGTGGCATATAATTAACAAAAAAAATATATATGTTAAATTGACAAAATTTGTCAAAAACTGCCAATGACTAATGATTCGACTAAAAATTTTAAATTGAAATAGTATGATGATTGAATTTTTAACTTTTAAAGTATAAATGTCAAATCTCAAATTCTATACAAATATAGAGACTAATAAAACATTTTAATCAATTAATTTTTATGTGTTATAAATTATATGATATATATATATAAATAATATAATATATTACAATCTTAAAAAAAATAAATTAAAACGTTAAATGTTGGGATTCAAGTTCAATCCGCATTTTAAATGATGTAATTATTTTATCTAATAAAATTTTAAATTCTAATATTTTTATCCAAATTCTTAAAATAATTTTTGCCAGCTTTAAATGAATAATCTACTCTTTTAACAGTTGTAATCCACGACCTCTATAACAATGGGTTCAGCTAAGCCCCATTTTTAGGGAGATGTAGATTCATGTAAAGTTGTGAGTTTTGTGTGAAAAGGTTGAGGAGATGCTATATGTGTGGGAATTGCCAATTTTTTATAATGTCAAAAAGAAATGGCGAGACTAAAGTTAGATAAGTGACAGTTGAACTTAAAATATGCTTTTAAAAGATTAAATTCTATTATTACTCTTTATACTTTACAGAAATTATGAATTAATGAAATTTTAAAATTTTAATTATTTTTAGTTCTTATATTTTTAAAATTTTAAAATTTTAATTCTTAGCAAACAATAATTATTCAATTCATTACCTTCTGTTATTTCTAAAATCCAATACGACAAGCATATTTTCATATATGTAATGTTATATCAACTTATTATTTTCATATATTACTCACAAAAAATACAATTAATAGATTAACGAATTTTCATTTGTGTCATGCCTGAAAATTTAAAATTAATATATTTATATATAAAGAGATAGACTTAAAATGATCCAATTGGAGAATATAGACTAAATTTATAATTATATGCATAATATAAGGCTATTAATTGAATTTAACCAAGCGGGTTGAACTGCTATTATTAGAGCCAGGATTAAAATTTTAAAATATGAAAACGTACAAAGACTAAATTGACTAATTCAAAAAATATAAAGACTAAAACTGACCAAAATAAAATATGTGGACTAAATCTATAACTTTGTCATTGCAACTTAAAAACGGTCTTAGTGATTTATATATAGAAAAAAGTTTGTCTTAGTGAACCAAAAAGAATTTTTAAAAGGAATACTAGAGAGCTATCTAGCACTTTTTTGGTATTTAAAAATGTTTTTAAACCTAATTGATTCCTAAATTTAGAAACCGTTAGTCAACTTATTACTTTTATAGATACTTTATGGTGACACGTGACAGTCTCATATTTTGACATGTGACAAAAAATTAAAAAAATTAAAATTTGTAAAATAATATTTTTTACCACGTGCTAAAATGTGTGACCATCTTGTGTTATTATGCTATTGGTCGTTAGTGCCATGTCAAATCATATCAGTGTATTTTAACAACGTTAATCAAGTACCTAAAAAAATATCAAATTGGTATGAATTGACAAAAGAAAATTTAGATACCAAACAAGTATGAGTTGTCAAATTCAAATTCAGTGTATATTAACTCTTTTTAAAAAATAATTTTAAAACCAAAATATTTTTCAAGTAGTAAACATCCTTAAACAAATATTTTTGAAGGTAAAAACTGCTTTTTCAATTTAATTATTAAATAAGTTGATATTGAAGTTTTAAATTTTCATACCTTTTATTTTTGAAAATATAAATTAAAGACAATTTTTTTAATTAAAAAATATATGATGTTTTTGGAGATGGTTGGGTTTTTATAAGTCGAACCGAGTCATGGATAAATTAATTAGGTATGATATATTTTATTTAAATTATCAATAATTTAATGACAAATTGTATCAGTGTCATGATTTGAATAAACTTTTAAATATAAAAAAGTAGTTTTTAATAGAGGAAGTAAAATGAACTTTACATAGAAATATAAAAACTCCCGATAAACTTTGATTGTATAAGAGTGTTTTTAGTATTTTTTTAAATATTTAATCATAAATCAATTTAATTTTACACAAAATAAAATTTGAAATAGAATGAATTTTAAACATTTAAAATTATAATTTCAACAAAACATCATTTGATTCTTACAAACTTTTAATAAATATATTTGTTATATAAATTCTTTTCATTTACACTTAGGCATACGGTAATCTATGGTATATATAAGGACTTAAACACTAAGCATAAAATAATCTATGGTATATATAAACACTTAAACACTAAAAAGTTAATAAAATAATAAGATGTAAAGATAATTAAATTTAAGAAGAAAAAAAAATAAAAAATGGAAAATATCTCAAGAATCATGAGGTTGGGGAGAGCTATAACCTATAACTTCATAAAACAAAGATCCAACTGACACTCAAGATGTTGAAGCTGGTTCACCTCCATTATTCTCCTAGTTTCCTGCTTCAACCTCTCGCCTCCTTAAAAACTAACCAAAAGAGCCGCTCAGCTGCAGCTATTCCCAGCAAACAGCTATCCCTTGCCCCCAGTTTCTGTTCCTGTTGTGGAAGAAGACATTTCATTGAAGCTGCCACTGCAGCTTTTCTTCCAATTTCCCCTTCCAAATCCAATGCCTCCACTTCACTCTCTGATCATTACTTGGTACCTTCATAACTGGTAGATTATTTATTGTCTTCTAAAACTTTTAACAGAGAATATTTTGATGTGCAGGATTTGCTCAACAGGATTCACCCCCCAAGGCCCGATTGGTATGAAGAGTTTTATGCCTCGGTTATGGACACAAGCATGAAACCTTATGAGGCCAAAGTTAGTAACTATTTTATGCCTTTTTTTCATATACATACATATGTACGATTGAATTACCTATTCTTTTGTTAAATCTCAAGATTGCAGGTTACAAGTCACAACTTTTTGAGAAACTAAAGGGAAAGGCCAAAAGGGTACTGGAGATTGGGATTGGGACAGGTCCCAACCTTGAGTACTATGCTGGTGATAATGAGGTCCAAGTTTTTGGCTTGGATCCTAACAAGAAGATGGAGAAGTATGCTCGAGGAGCGGCCACCGCAGTCGGTTTACCGTCGAAGAATTTTCATTTCATAGAAGCTGTAAGTTTTTTTAGTCCTAGTAGTAGCTCTAGCTCTAAATAATAAATGGTAGAGTTTAATAGGTTTCTTATCCATGACAAGTACATTTTCAACTTTATTTTTTTCTGAATTGGGGACTGCTGCATTTATCCAGGTTGCAGAGGCTGTTCCACTAGATGATTCATCTGTTGATGCAGTTGTTGGTACACTTGTATTATGTTCTGTCCAAGATGTTAACATGGCACTTAAAGGTAGTTTATCATGCTCCAACGAAGTTCAATGCTAACTTCTGATTTGACCTACAATATTAGAATGTTGCAATGAATTTTTAACTTTTGATCACTTTGTTCAGAGGTGAAAAGGGTGTTGAAACCAGGAGGACTTTTCCTGTTTATCGAACATGTTGCTGCCGAAGGTATTAAGCCGAACCCGAAGTTTAACTCGTTGATTTCTACATGAAGTGACATCAGTATAAGCAATTAGAATCCAAAATAACATCCATGCATAGTAATATTAGTGTTGTAATTGCAGATGGAACAAGTCTGAGGTTGTGGCAGACACTAGCTGATCCATTGCAACAGGCAGTTGCGGATGGATGTCACCTTACCAGAGAAACCGGGAAATATATATCTTCATCAGGGTTTTCAAGTTTGGAACTAAGCATGGCTTCTTTGTACAATTCTCCCTTCTCATTAATAACTCCACATGTCTGTGGAGTTGCTTGCAACTAAAGCCTCAAGTTTTATCTATCAGTCATGTATATACATGTATATATATATATATGCTTTCTAATTATCAGCAGCTCTCAACATAAATTCCTGCTTTTAAGTGGTCTAATTTTGCCCCAATCCTTATATTTTTTGAACTTTTGAAATTTATCCCTCTGCTTATTTCAGAAATTCAGGTTGTCTACTTTTCCGATTTAAAAAACTTAAAGTCGTATTAATAATACTTATAATTGATTTCTTTTTAAATTTGATTACGCGTTATTAATCGAATTTTTATTTTTAAATTAAACTTTTGAATATTAGAAGCCTGGTACATCAAAAGTGTTATCAATTAATTATAGATTTTTCTTTAATCAAACAAGTGGAGTACTAAATTTATGGGATTCAAAGTAGAGGTTAAATTTTAAAAGTAAAAAAAGTAGAGGGTTTGAGAATAGAATTAAACCCAAAAAATTGCTTATCAACTTTAGTTTGAAATAAGGATGACAAAACTTGAATGTCCCCTGAATTTCGAACTAATTTGTTTCGAATTGAATGAACTTTTTCTTTGAAAAATAGTTGCAAGGTGAGATGGATTTATTTTAGGAGTGAGTATGGAGCAGTTATGATAATTGTTTGTCTTACTTTGTTTTACTTTATGAAATAATTATTTTATCATAATTTATTAAACTAGTAAAAATATAAAAATATGTTATAGAAAAATCATAAGTTTTTTCTAGGGCGAATAATTATTTTTTAAATATTGAATTTCTTTTAAAAAGATTAACAAAATTTTAAATTGAAGTGAGGCCGTGTGGGAATAAATGCATTTAACATTTATAGAGGTAGTAGTAAATTTCATGATTATACATTTATAGTGAAGCAAAATAGGCTATGGGGCACAATGTGCTAACTATGGAACAAGTGGTGGATTTGTGTAAATTTGTTCCTCTTTACTTCATTGCCATTCCTAATTTTAAAGGTTTGACGTCGCATTTATCCTAAAATTGAATGACATTGATTAACTATTGTTGTTTCCATTTTGAGCCATTTAGAATATTGCAAATTATAAAATCCTAACCTAACAAAATAATAGAATCACACTTGCACGTTACAAATAAAGGGAGTTATCTAAATAAAGATATACCATTTGTTCTCCCAAAAACTTAAACTTAAATAAATATATCTTATCCATTGAGTCAATCACATATGTTTAAAAATCCAAATTCAAAGTTTATTATTTTTTAATTATAATTCAAACCCATCAATTGCATGTTCGAGATTCCAATGTTTGTCACTATTAACGTTTCTTAACTTAAGAAAATGATCGGCTATTAATTTACACTATATCTAAGTTTGTAATTATATTAATTTAATTGAAAAATAATTAAAAAGTTACTTCATTTAAAAAAATATTATGAGAAAGATATTTTTATATTTTTATATAAGAATTTATAAAAAAATATTTAAATTCAAAATAAATGTAGATAGTAAATATTTTTTCACCAATTAATAACATATATTCGGATGCATGTCTTGCAGTGGGCATATTAAGAAAATGAGAAATATTGGGGGGCAAAGTTGGCATATAAAAACATGGGGGAGCATTTTGAACATGAGTCTAATTATTGGCATTAAATTAATAATGCTTACGAGCGGGTGCAAATAATATGATTAGGTAGGTATCATTTTATACTAATAAACTTGGTGTTATTAATCAACCACTTTATATCTTATTATTATATTCAATTGTATCAATTAACACCATTAAAATATATTAATCAACAAAAATACTCTCATTTAACTTCTTCAAAATATTGTATCAATAAATTAATATCTTCAAAAAAAATTTATTAGTCGATTGAGTTTTAGTTTAGTTGACATTGACGTTATTTCCGGTACGAGAGGACGTGAGTTTAAGTATACTGAAACACATTATCTTTTTATTTAAGAGTTGAGAATGAATTATGGTTAGTTCTATATATTCAATATGTTGAGGTGACATGAATAAATAAAAAATTGATTAATGCAATTTTAATATTTTGAGTTTGGTGAAAGTAAATTAAAATCTAAATTTCAGTATATCTAGAGAATTAACCCTGAAAGTGAAAAAGAAAATGTGGACTAGTTTTAGAAATACACAAAGAACGGAGGTCCTAATTTGAAAATAAAAAGATATTAAATTAATCTCCCTTTCCCCAATAAATTAGGGTTTGTTTTCATTCTCCAAAATCCCTCCGCATTTCTTCACGATTGCATTTCGTTTCCTTGAAATCGTAAGTTATTACACTGTCTTTGTTCCTTTTTCCTTTTTCTATTGTTTTTCTCGTTTTCTCATTAATGTCAATTAATACTTGCATAATCGTAGCTTCCTTTAAGTCTCTCTGAACTGTTCTTTAAAGCTATTTGAATTACCTTTTGATTTTTTTTTGTTTGTTACTGTTTTTAGTTACTTATACTCGGCTTCCATTTTAGTTTCCCCCCCCCCCAATTTTCTGATGTACAAAACTTATGAAAATTGTTGCATTCCGGGCTGTTTGATTCTTAGCTCTATGGCTATATCAAGTTTACATATAGAAAATTCTTTATAGTTTGTCAAAAAATAATTTTGCTTAATTTCTATGAAATTATTAAAATTTACTGCTGGCATTTCTATTTTAGGAGTAACTGTGAGAAAGTTGACTAGAGGATGTTTTGGAAAAAATGATATAATGAAAGTGCACTTGATCATGACCTTGGAGGGATTTTCCCCCCCTTTTTTTTCTCGTTTATTTTTATTTCTTTGCAAAAAAAATTTGGTTTTTTATTGTCGTGTAGAGGTATGATTTTTACATCTAATTGTGCTTATATGACCTTTTCCTTCCAGGTTTCTGCTTTGATGGTGGTGACTCTCAAAAGGAACTGCTGAGGGTATATATCATGCTTGCACAATGAAATGCATTTTTTAACTTACTTTACTGATGAAGGTGTGTTTTGTGATTTTTTATATTTATTGAAGATTGTCTCAATGTCGAAATGGTTGTGGGGAACAAAACATATGTTGAGGATGTTGTGATTCATTGAGTTATTTGTTGGAACGCTTTGTAAAAGTCAAAAGCTAGCTTGTTGAGTTAGAACTTGTGAGGTTTACAAAAAATAGCTAAGACGGGGTCACTGTGTTGTGTGGCTGCAAGGCCACATGGGTCAAATGCAGCCAGTAGAGACTGGTCCATGGGCCCTCATGAGCCTTATTGGCAAACTAATACAAGTTTCTCGCCACCCCCTTCAAGATGGGATTTCCATTTTCAACCCGATGGAATCTCATACAGTTCACATGATGGGAGTCAATTGTATGAATCTTCTACATCTCCAAACAGAAAAGAAAGTAGGGGCTGGATGAGGAGAAACTTTCTTTACAATCATCAATATTCTACATCTGATGGTGCTGCGCCCTTTTTAAGTAGTCCATCTGAAATTTCTCAGGGTCCACAGTGGACACCTCCAGTAATACAAGAAATCACTCTTGATGATTATGAAACTGCCACGACAAGAGGTAAGATAGTTGAGAGTGTTACTTTGATTGTTAAGCTGTATTGACATTGTCTTATTTTTTATTCTCACTTCTGCACTTCCATTTCCTTTGCTGGACATGTTTTGTCTTATTGTCATGGGGCAATTGGCTAAATCTCGTTTTGTAACTTATAATTATCAAATGAAACAATGAAATAGAGGCTTATAAATAAATACACACGTCAAGATGTACGCTTGTATGCAAACATTCAAATGATATGTCTTCCTATGACAAGGACAAGAAGGCCTTCTGATTGATGTCACAAACTGCACTCCTCTCAGTCCCTTTTGATCAAGAGCAGAAATGTTTGATTTCTAGCTAGGTTACTAGGTTTCTGTAATTAGTTATATTATTGTTATCTACTTCTTGCTCCATTTGAGATTCTTATATAATAGTTCTGATCCCGGTGCAATATGACCTCCTTTTCTATTGAGATGTTGTCATTTTGGGAATGATGGCATATAATAATAGAGGTTGCATTGAAAGAACGTCAAAGAAAATGCAACAGAATTTCCTGCCTATTCACCTGCAATAGCCATGGCATGACTTCTGATTGATTATCATGCATTTGATTTGCATGATCTTTCATTGTGCTATCATGAATATTAGGAACTGTCACCTTAGTGTAGAAAGGATAAAAGTCACTGTAGTGAAACTCAATAGTACGTTTCTCCATGTTCCTCATAGGATGGAGAACTGTTAAACCCAAATATTGTATCATTTTGATATTGTAAGACTGGCTTTTACTATGTCTTGGCTTTCCTTCAACCTTTAGCTGTCAAAACTCTCTTCAATTGCCATAATATATTTTGCTGTTCCTTTATTGACTTGTATATATCTCTATCTAGCAGACACAAGTTTGTAACTGTCATATTTCCTTGGATGCATCAAATTAAAAAATCATTATGTGGAAGAGAAAGTTTTAGTTTATTTTATATTTATGTAACTCTATCAATTGCCTTTTTGCTTTTAGGTTAAATAACCCTGGTGTCTAATAGTCAGTCAGTTGGGTACCTGTTGACAACTCTAATTTACTGTAGATTTATCTTGTCTGTGTTGAAGTTAGAATTATTGAACTAGACTTTCTTTTCTGAGTTTAGTCCTAGACACCTATTTGGCCAGTTTCTATGTTAAAATGAACCTATAGGGCAATTTGATTCACAATACTATTTAGGTGCTCTGCATACAGTCTTCTTAAGTCATTTCTCTGCCAATGTATCTAGGTTATGTTCAGAAACATTTTTAATGCTCTTGAAATTTAAAAATTTAATTTTGGAAACATACTTGAAAAAGCTTGAATCATTTCCATCAGCTTTGTCTGAAACAACTTATTGTCTTCTTTTCCATGTTAGATCATGTTGGCGGGCAGGCACCCTTCGGTTCTCTTGTTGAGGTACCTTATTCTCATCTTCACACTGGTATTAAGTTGAAAAGGTTTTCCCTAGAATTTATGTTTAGTTGATGGAATTTTGCAGGGGACTTCAACAAATGCAGATAGTGGGGTCTCCACTTCATCTTATTCGGACAGTAGTGAGTCTGAGCCCATGGTCAAGCAATGCTTGTCATCTCATCGCAACATTTCAAGTCGGTATTGCTTTATGTCCAAACCCATTCACCCTTTGTCATTCCCCATGGAAACTCCTACCACAGGAGTGTCGGACTCTGCAGTTGCAGGGCTTTCTGATGATACTGCCACGCCACAAAGAGATGCCCATCGCTGGAGCAGTGCTAGCAGCAGCAATGATGTTGCAGATATTTCTGAGCCATTTGAATCTGTGATTTTTGGTCGATCATGTGTCCCATCTAATGGTTTTAAATGTGGTTTGTGCGAGAGATTTCTCTCGCAGAGATCGCCTTGGAGTGCTCGTAGGATTGTAAGAAGTAATGACATGCCTGTTGCAGGGGTTCTTTCATGTGGACACACTTTCCATGCTGAATGTTTGGAGCAGACAACACAGAAAGGTCGCATAAGTGACCCTCCTTGTCCTGTATGTGCCAAGCTCGAAGAGCAAAGTTCTCCAGAGAACCGAGTCTTCTCTAAGCTTAGGAATAGTATTTCACGGCTTAGATCATTTTCGGAGGATGGACCATCAAGGACTTGGAGCTGTGCACAGGTGGGAGACTGTGTTCAAGGGGCTTTGCATCCACCCCAACGTAGTACAATGCTATTGCTTAACCAGAGTCGCATGAAGAAAAATCTCTTTGTGAAGGTTAATTCGAGTAAAGAATTTCCTGGGAAGCTGAGGAAAAGTAGTTCGCCATCTTTGCAACTTTTTAGTGGGAAGTCAATCGGTCAGGGTGCTGTCGGGTGCTCAAAGACGATTGCGGGTCCAAGTGTGAAGAGGTAAGTAAGATTAGTGTTATGTTGGCCACAAACTTTTCATATATCTATCAAGGCTGAATAGTTGGTGAATGGAC
Organism: Gossypium bickii; assembly: GCA_025503065.1. NCBI lineage: Eukaryota > Viridiplantae > Streptophyta > Magnoliopsida > Malvales > Malvaceae > Gossypium > Gossypium bickii. The sequence goes on along the minus strand of CP106709.1, from coordinate 49,678,397 downwards.
ATTTGAGTAAAAAATTCGACTGGAAACTAGGAGATGTTGTATAGATATGATTTTTGTGGAAACTAAGGGTTGAAATCTGTTAATTTGGTTTGTATTATACAATCTATTTATGATGGTGGAAGTGCTAAATGTGGAAACAAAATTTCCTGATTATATATGTTAATTCAATTTATAGATAAGTAAATAAATTCACTGAACTATTAATAAGTTTATGTAGTCATTAAACTATTCAGAAATTTTAGATGTTAAAATCATTATTGTATGATTTTTTTTTTATTCGCACTGTTTGCTCTAATTCGAAATTTTCTTTTACAATTTAATTTTTTCATAAAACAACTCTAAACGTCATGAATTTGTTAAAATCTAAACCATTAGATCAATTTGGATTTAATGTGTACTTTTTTATTTGTTGACGGGTATTAATCTACTATCAAGCCTCATTTGAGGCTCTCTAATTGAACTTAAAAAAAAAAATATAACTCAATAATTTAAAATAATTTAGTAATTTAAATAAAATTTTTTGAATAATTTAATAATATTTGTAATTGGCCCAATTTGCTCAGGCCCAACTAACTAAATTAAAACTAAAAAATTAATAAAGTCAAGTCCATTACAGACTCAATTGAGACCCAAATCACCACCCAAATGCCCAAACCGTAGCCCACAACAAATCAGAAACCCTAGCCAGCAAGGCCAGCATCACAGTCTACATGCATTTGGGCTTCCGCACCACGTTAGCTCCTCTGTACGGCCTCCGTACCTTTGCCCACTGCGCGTCATGCACATGCAAAAGAAAAACAAACAACGACAGCAGGGAGGAGATCGTATTTTTTTTCTTTTTTACATTTTAGGCTATAAAACCGAAAGAAACTTTTGTATTCTTTCTTTACACACAAAAAAATATCAATACAACGAAAGCAAAAATCAAAGCAAAATAGAAAGGTTCTGTTCATCTTCTTTTTCATTTTTTTCTTCTTCTCTTTTCTTCTTCGAAAATTGTTCGGGTGTAAAACGTCTTTCTTTTTCTTTTCTACTACTACTCATAAGTTTTAATATATAGTTTTTAAAAAAAAGAAAAAGGAAAAAAACCTTACCTTTTTTGAGCTCAGTGCAGCGCAGCATGCATGACGACGATGGTGGAGGACAAAAGGCGGGCGGCGGTGATGGCTGCACTGTGGCCTAAATCGAGAGAGCTTGAGAGAGAGGGGAGAGCATTCTTTCATTTTTTTTTTTCTTTCAAAATGAATGGGGGAAATGAATTTTTGTAAAAAAAATTTGACTTTTATAGCCCCCCATACGGTGTCGTTTTGGGGCAAGCTTCCAATGCCCAAAACGGCGCCATTTTGCCCAGATTCGCGGGCAACAGACCCGACCTGCTAGGATCTGCGTGTTTTTTTAGCGAAAGGGCTATTTGCGCTTTTAGCCCTTTCGCTTTTTAAACCCATTTCAATTAAATCTTTTTACTTTTAATTTGACCCGATAGTTTCGCATCTGTTTCATTTTGGTCACTATTAAAACCCGACGTTTTGGTGAACGAGAATATTTCCCCATTTGGTCCCTCCATTTTATTCGCGCGTTACAATTAGGTCCTTTGCTTTATTTATATTCTCAATTTTAGCCCAAAACCTTGTTTAAATTTCAATCTAGCCCTTTAAACTTTTATTTTATTACGATTTGGGCCTTTAGTTTCATTTTAATTTCAATTTGGCCATCCTTTATTTAATTTCCATCATTTTTAGCCTTATTCCCTATATGTCATTTTATTATTTATTTGTTTCTTTTTATATATTACTTTAGTTACTATTTAACCTATTTATTTCATGTTCTTAAATTTTTTTAATTAATTGATCTATTTCTTTGTACATCGTAATTTTATTCGATTGCGTGTTTATTTTTTTATTATTATTATCATTATCATATTTATTTGTATTATTTTTATTTTTATTACTACCACTATTATTATTACTAATTATTATTATTATTTTTTATTCTTTTGTGTGTTGATTTTATTTGTTATTATAATTATATTATTTATTTCGCATTATTATTGCTAACATTATTATATTTCCTTTCGTATTTATTTACCTAATAGTTTTTCTAAATAATACATTTATTTTATTTTATCGTTTTATCGTCCGTTTATTTGTTTTCCTTTATATGCTTACAAACTTTAGATCATCTATCATTCATATTATCATTGATATTATTTTTAAAAATGGTTTTATACGCTTTTATTTATTTGTTTGTTTTATGTTAGTTTTTTTTAGCTTAGAATTTTAGTTTCTTTTTCCCTATTATTTTTCTTTTTGGCTTGTTTACTTTACTTTATTTTCAATCTTCACATTGTCATCATTATTATTTTGTTACGCATATTAACACTGTAATTTATTTTCCATTTTACTACAATCATATTACATTTTATCCAATGCATTAAAATTTTTGTTTTGAAATAAGCAAACATTCCGTGTTTTAAGATTCGAAAGAAATCGTATCCTAACTTACTGGGTTTCGATTTTTTCTCATCGAGTCTAAAGAATTAATTATTTTTTTAAATCAAAGCGTATAAGTTAAATAAAAACTTATTCTCGGGAATTCAAAAATGTTGTGTCCTAACCCACTGGATGTGACATTTTGTTATCTCGAGGTAAGAATTTCTACAAATAAAGGCAATATTCTGTATTTGGAACTTTGAGAAATTGGGCCCTAACTTACTGGATTACGATTTTTCATACTATCCAAATGATCGAATATCCTTCTTGAACTTAAATGCCCTAGTTTTAAAAGTCAAAAGACAAGCTTAGCTTCGAGGATTCGAAACGTCGTATCCTAACTCACTGGATATGACATTTTACTTCTTCAAAATAAGTGGGTCTCAGCATCCAATTTAATTTATTCAAGCTTTTAAACAAAGAGAATCGTATTTTAAAATCTTTTCAAATTTTTGACATTAAGACGTTAATTAATCAATTCGGTACCAATTTTGGGCGTTACGAGGGTGCTAATCCTTCCTCGTGCGTAATCGACTCCCGAACCCGTTTTCTTGAATTTGGTAGGCCAAAATCACCGTTTTAATAAATTAAATGCATTATTAAAATAATCAAATTACGAGGTGATCCGATCACACCTCATTAAAAAGGATTGGTGGTGACTCCATTTTCGTTTAAAGTCAACCCCGGTTTTTCAAAAAAAAAAATAGTTTCGACAGCTTGGCGACTCCACTGGGGACTCCCTCAAGAGAGTCAAGCCGTAAAATTGATTATATTCTGTCTTGTCGTCGAAAATTGAAAATCTGATTTGAAAAATTACAATCTTTTTATTGCATTTGTTCGCATTGTTTCATATGATTGCTGTGGTTTGAGTCTCGTAGAATATTTTCGCATCATATTGCATAAGGACCGTTTGGTTTTGCCTTTTTAAGTGGGAGTGAGAAGCTACTCCTTCATGAGGTTTTCACCTCCGTGCAGGATAGTGGATCACTTTCGGGATACATCCATACCTATGTCTTCGTGAGATTTTCATCTCCTTGCAGCCATAGAGAAATGTATTCCCCTGAACTAACTTGGTCCGTATGAGCCTATAATGGGTGAGGATCAAGGAATCTGCTGGTTCGGGTACCTCAACTTTAGAACCAAACCGCATATAGAAAACCCTAGGAGCCTACCCTAGATAGTACTACGAGAAACCTTAGCGGTTACCCAGATAGGTGTTTGATTCTCTTTTATTTTCTTTGAGTTTTGTTTTTGTATATTGTACTGACTTATTGTGTTTTGCTATATTTGCATGTCATTTCATATTCAAAAGAGTGTTGATTCAAGTTCGATTACTAAATTAGAGAGCTTATCATGGAGAATAAATTTCTTGATAAAGTGGAAGATAAAGCGGCTGTCCGTATTTGGTCAAAGAAAACTCAATTAGAGAAAGGAGATAGTCTAGTCGAGGGGTATACGTCAGAATTATGGGACTACACCCGTATCAGTTTGACGTAAAATAGCCTTCAGGAATTAAAAAAAATATGGGATCAGTGGAACGATGAAACTAAGCAGTTGTTCTACTATAATTATGGGGACTTGCAGTACCTACTCGACATCAAGGTAGACGAACATTTATTCTGGGCCATCGCTCAGTATTAGAACCCTGCTTACAGTTGCTTCACCTTTGGGAGGGTCGATTTAGTGCTCACTATGGAAGAATATACATCCCTACTGCGTTGTCTAAAGGTTCAAGTCAATAAAACCTATTCCAGAGCCACTTATGTCCCGACCTTTTAGAAGAAATTGATGAACATTACCGGAATGAGCGAACAGTGGATTACAGCTAGGATCAAGCAAAAAGGCGAATGTAAGTGCATCCCATGGAAGAATTTGAGAGATTTGATTCCAGCGCATCCTGATACAAAGAAGAGAGTCGATGTGTTTGCTTTGAGCATCTACGGATTAATGATCTTCCCTAGGGCATTAGGGCATGTAGATGAATTGGTCTTGGACCTTTTCGATTGACTTGATAAAGGGGTCACACCTGTTTTTGGCTGAGACATTTAGATCTTTGAACGCATGTAGGAGGGCCGGTGAAGGCAGATTTATAGGGTGCGCACAGTTGTTGTTAGCTTGGTTCCACAGTCATTTCTGGAAAATGGATAAGGTTTCTTATCGGGTTTTCTCCAGGAATTACTCTCCATTAAAGGAGATAGTGGCCACACCAATAAGGGATGACATATCAGAGGAAAATTGGATAGCGCTCCTCCAAAATCTCTAGAAAGAAGACATCGAGTGGAGAGCCCCTTGGTTGATTCCCGACGAAATTCTTTATCGATGTAGGATTTTTGACTGGGTCCCTTTGCTTGGGATTTGGGGAGTTGTTGGGTATGCTCCTCTGCTCGTATTGAGGCAATATAGATTAAGACAATTCATACCGGCAACGCATGGGCTAGCTCAATGTGAGTTTTCGTACCGGGGAGATAACTATAAGAAAAGGGTAAAGGAGATTTCTAACGCTTGGAATTAGACTCGTCGAATGAAAAGGCTGGTTGTAGGTTCTATGACGACTCCCGAGTACAGTGGATGGTAGGGTAAAAGAATTAATGACAATACCCCCGGGCCGAATTTAGAAGGCGTTCGACCGATCGAAGAGTACTTACAAGTAATCTCGTCAGAACTAGAGATTATAAAGTAAGACTTCAAAATGAAGAATTTTGAACTTGAAAAGAAGATAGAACAATTGGAAGAAGAAAAAATGCATGTAAGGCTAGATGTTTATGTTCAAAAGCTAAAGGCCGAGAAATTAAGGAAAGGAAAGAATAAAGCCGAGGAAGATTTGGATAGTTTGAAGACGGATTACAAGAAATTGCGTCTATCGATGAGAACCGCCGGATTGAGAAAAATGCCGGAGCAATGGCGACAAGAGATCCAAGAAGCAAGAACCAAAGCCGACCAATGGGAGAGAAAATTCCAAGAGGCTTAGGCACAGAAAGAGGCCCTAGAAAGGAGTTCGTTAGAAGCCTAAAATGACAAAAGAGAATTAAACGCGAGAGTAGCAGAACTTGAAAAATCACTTTATCAGCATAGAAATTGTAATTCTACGGTCGAATTGAGGGCAAGTTTGAGCAAGATTGAAGAAATGAAAAGAAAGATAGAAGAACTAGAGTCTGCATTACAAAACTATGAGCTCCGGGTAGAGCTTTTTGAGGGAAGTGAGGAACGTTGGAAGAAACAGCTTCACCATTCTCAGAATCAAGTTAGGAACAAAGATTATATTATGGGCGAAGCCATGGATCAGATTCGGGAGGTAGCCGATCATTTATAGACTTTGACAGTTCAAGCTGACATGCTAAGCGTGAAGTATGAGCTAGAATCAGATCGGGGTCAAGAGTGAGCTTCGTTGCTTAGGAAAGTTAAAACTTTAAGCATTAGCGCAAAGCCATATTTGTAATCTGTTTTATGTAAAGAATTTTATTTTATAATAAAGTTTTCTAAATGAAATTGAATCAGAATCGACGCCTTTTTACATTCATTTCATGGATTTGTATTACATTACATCATGTGCATTGAATTTGGTGGAAAGACCCTAATTGATTAAAATCATTTCAGAATTAATCTGTAAACCAACAAAAACTTACCAACCAAGCATTCTTACGGTACCTGAGCAAAGACACAAGACATGGATCAAAGATTGGAAAAACTTGAACAACTCTAAAAGGAGATGCAATATAAACTACAATTGCAAATGCAAGAGCAACTAGCTAAAATCCAGCAAGACATGATGGATCGAATGTTGGAGTCCCAAAGAAATATGATGACTCAGTTGACCCAACTATTGACTGGAGAACGGATAAAGGAAAGGGTCCCATGGTTAATGATGAAGAAGATAATGAGGAGCCTCTCTATCCTCCGGGTTTTACTCCAACAAATACATAGACACAACCTGAGATGTACCATCGAAGAACATTCATCACGATTAAGCCTCAACAATTTCAGGATGGTGTTTCGGTACAAATGAACTTTCAAGCTGGATCAGGTTCTAACCCAGGGGATAACCCAACTAATCCTATTATCCCTGACTTGGATGAAGTGGCAGAAAAGGAAAGGGCAAAGATAGAATTGCCAAAGCAGTTAGAGGACTGATGTAAATGGCTGGAGGAAAATTCACGGCCATGGAAGATGCTGATAGTCAACATGGAATTGATGCTAAAGATCTGAGTTTGGTCTCAGATCTAGTGCTTCCCCACAAGTTTAAAATGCCAGAATTTGAAAAGTACAATGGGACCAGTTGCCCCGAAGCTCAACCGGGTATGTTAACAACGATCAACTACTAATACATTGCTTCCAAGACAGTCTGGTGACAGCAGCATCTAAATGGTACAACCAATTGAGCCGTACTAGGATTGGTTTCTAGAGGGACTTAGCACAAGCATTCATGAAGCAGTATAGTCACGTAACGGATATGACTCCCGATAGAATTACTTTACAAAACATGGAAAAGAAATCGAGTGAGAGTTTTTGACAATATGCACAGAGATGGAGGGAAATTGCCATACAAGTTCAGCCGCCGCTCTTAGAAAAAGAAACTGCGATGCTCTTTATCAACATCCTAAATCCCTGTTCATCATTCACATAATAGGAAGCGTTACAAAAAGTTTTTTAGACATAGTGATGACAGGTGAAATGATCGAGAATGTAATAAGAAGTGGAAAAATAGATACAGGGGAGAGTAACAAAAGGTCAACCTCGAGGAAAAAGGAAAACGAGGTGAACAACACGAGCACATATAACAAGGGTTACTCAAGACCGATTATTGTAAATAAGCCAAGAACGGTGGCTACTGGTCAACAAGGTTTATCCAGGCAGGAGTCCGGCACAAAGCAAAACACTGAGAAGCTCTAAATTACACCAATCCCAATGACATATAGAGAGCTGTATCAAAGCTTATTTGACGCACATGTGGTGTCCCCTTTTTACTTAAAACTATTACAGCCCCCATATCCCATATGGTACGATGCAAACGCTCAATGTGACTACCATGCAGAAATTTTGGGGCATTCAATAGAAAACTGCACTGGCTTTAAGAAAGTAATCGAAAGACTTATTAAAATGAGCATTGTGAAATTTGATGATGCACCTAGTGCCGAAAATCCGCTACCTAATCACACTGATGGTGGGGTAAATACGATAGGCGGAAAAGTAGGGAGAAGAATCAAGATTGATATTGTAGAAGTAAAAATTCCTTTGAGATGAGTCTGGAAGGAAATGGTAAAAAGGGGGTTAAGCACTTCGAATCCTGAAGGGAGTTGTGAAAACTCAAGGAACTACTATGAGTTCCATCATGAATAGGGGCACAAGATCCAAGAATGCGTAGAATTCAGAGCCTTGGTACAAGGTCTGATGGACAATAAAGAGATAGAGTTCTGTGAAGAAGCTAAAGAGGATGGAAGCATATGTGCGTCAGAATCAACAATGAAGGTTCCAAAAGTCAATCGTCCTGTGGTCATCATTTCACGACCTAAAAATAATAAAGCTGGAGTACAGATGACACCAAAGATCATAATTTAAAAACCGACGGTCTTCTCTTATCAGGATAGTAAAAAGGTCTGTTGAAATTATGATTGCAAGTGACAATCTCGAGAAGGGAGAACTCAGCCAGTGCTTTAAAAGAGGATCAAGATGTAGGTTCTCATACGCGTAGTGAAAGGCGTTACTATTTGATAAGTGCCGGAGTAGAACCCGTAAAAGAAAAGACTCCAATGGTGAAGTAAAAGAAGGAAAAAGCAGTCAGACCTGAGCCGCTCGTCAATGAGCCAGTAAAAGAGGAGGAGGTTAAGGAATTCTTGAAGTTTTTAAAGCACAGCGAGTATGGTGTTGTGGAATAGTTGCATAAACAACCAGCTCGCATATCTATACTGGCTTTGCTCTTGAGTTCGAAGGTACACCAAAGCACATTGATGAAAGTACTGAACAAGACGTACTTGGCCAATGATATCTCCGTCAAAAAACTAGATCGGCTGGTTAATAACATAAGTGCTGATAACTTCATCTTCTTCAATGATGATAAAATACCACCAGGGGGTATAGGATCCACTAAAACTCTGCACATTACTACCAGATGCAAAGGGTACACACTGCTAGGGGTCCTGATCGACAATGGATCGGCACTAAACGTATTGCCCTTATCCACACTTAATAGGTTATCTATGCATAGCTCACACACGAAGGTATGCCAGAATATAGTAAGGGTGCTCGATGGCACAGAAAGAGGGGTCATGGAAAGAATTGAAATACCTCTGTTGATTGGCCCAACTACCTATGAGGTGGACTTCCTAGTGATGGATATCAAGCCCTCCTACAATTGCTTATTGGGGAAGATCTTGGATACATTCGGCTTGGGCGGTGCCTTTGTCGTTACATCAGAAGTTAAAGTTAGTATCAGAAGGTCAGCTGGTGACGATAAATGCCGAAAAAGATATTATCGTTGCTGTAACCAGTGATGCGCCGTACTTGGAGGCAAATGATGGGGCAATTGAATGTTATTTCCGATCTTTAGAGTTTGTGAATGCAACATTCATTACTGAGGGGAAAAGGATTCTAGCGCCAAAAATATCCAAGGCTACAAGGATGGGATCACAGCTAATGGTAGGAAAGGGAGCTTTACTGGGAAAAGAAATCAGGAAACGTCTTCAGGGAAGAGTTGAGGCTCCAATACTGAAGGACAAGCATGGTCACTTTGGCTTAGTATACAAGCTAGATGCGAGACAAAGAAGGAATGAACTGGAAAAGAGGCAAGAAAGAAGAAGGGCACCCGTGAGTGGGATCAAATGAAAACCAATAATATTCCCCCACATATCCAAAACTTTTATATCAGGAGGAATTATTCATCCAGAGCGAAGGACGTCAAGGAAAGAAAGTGTTGAAGAAATGATGGGAAATGTTGACAGCAATGCCATACATGAAGAAACTACTGAAGGGGGGACCTTGTCAAATATACGCCCTTATGAACCTGGGAGTGTTCTGAACAATTGGATTGCAGAAGAAATTCCTGTAGTTTTTAGAGCTTACACAGAGTAATGTTCAAGACACGCTTGTTGCTTTAAGCCTAGAAGTAATAGGAATTCCTTTGTGAAATAGGCTTATGTCCAAACATCATTATGAAATACATATTTGATATCTTTTTGAGTAGATATTCTTTCATTCTTTTAGATTCTTTCATTGTTTCTATACAAGTAATTATGCTAGATTCTTTTATTCCTGGGACTTTTTTTGTTCAAATCATTCTTTCATTTCATTAATAAGTATACCATACAAATAATTATCCTTAAATTCATTCATTCTTTGTATATTACTTTGTACCTACAACAGGTCCCCAGATGTCAACGACATGAGTAACGCTGCTAGGGAATTAGAACCTCCTTTTGAGTAAGACATGTGTTTAGAGGGATCCCAGGACTTTGAAGATGACATAGACTGTGGCTTATCTCCGAACTTGTTAAAAATGGTAAAATAAGAGGAAAAACAAACTCTACCTCATGAAGAGACAGTAAAGATTGTGACCTTGGAAGAAGGAAAGGTAGTGAAAATTGGAATGTGCATAACTGAAGAAACAAAGCGAAACCTCGTAGAGTTACTCCAGGAATTCAAAGATGTCTTCGTGTGGTCATACCAAGATATGCCTGGGTTAAGCACTGACATTGTTGTACACTGCCTCCCCATAAAAGAAGATTACAGGCCGGTTCAGCAGAAGCTTCGGAGAATGAGGCCTGACATTGTGCTAAAAATAAAAGAGGAAGTCAAAAAGCAGTTTGATGTCGGATTCTTGTAGGAAGTCAAATACTCAAAATGGGTAACCAACATTGTGCCTGTCCCTAAGAAAGATGGGAAGGTACGAATGTGTGTAGATTATAAAGACTTAAATAAGGCCAGCCTGAAAGACAATTTCTCCTTGCCTCACATTGATACTCTAATAGACAATACGGTAGGCTATTCGCTGTTTTCCTTCATGGATGGCTTCTCGGGATACAATCAGATAAAAATGTATCCTAAAGACATGGAAAAAACTACCTTCATAACCTTGTAGGGTACATTTTGTTATAAGGTGATATCATTTGGACTGAAAAATGTAGGAGCGACATATCAAAGGGCCATGGTGACCTTGTTCCATGATATGATGCACAAAGAAATCGAAGTTTATGTCGATGATATGATCGCAAAGTCCCGAACAGAAATGAAACATATCCAAGTTTTGAAGAAGTTATTCTTGAGATTGAGGAAATTCTAATTAAAGCTCAATCAAACAAAATGTAATTTTGGAGCTAGATCGGGAAAATTGTTGGGCTTCGTAGTCAGCGAAAGAGGAATTGAGATTGACTCAGACAAGGTCCGAGCTATACAAGAATTGCCTCAGTCGCGCACTCACAAAAAAGTTCGAGGTTTTTCCGGAAGACTAAATTACATTGCTCGGTTCATTTCACAATTAACTGAGAAATGTGATTCTATATTTCGTCTTCTTAAGAAACACAATCCAGGCATGTGGGATGATGAATGCCAAAAAGCTTTTGATAAGGTTAAACAGTACTTGTCAAGTCCTCCAGTATTATCACCTCCATGCCTAGACAGGCCATTAATCCTATATTTGATAGTGTTCAATAACTCTATGGGATGTGTGCTGGGTCAACACGATGATTCGGGAAGAAGAGAAAAGGCGATATATTACCTCTGTAAGAAATTCACTGATTGTGAAATGAGGTATTCGCCAATTGAGAAATTGTGTTATACCTTGATTTAGACAACTCGGAGGTTGAGGCAATACATGCTGTACCATACGACCTGAATAATCTCGAAGTTGGACCCTCTAAAATATATGATGGAGTCAACTGCTTTAAATGGAATGATGGCTAGATGGCAAATTCTGCTCTCTGAATTTGACATAGTTTATGTGAACCAAAAAGCCATGAAATGAAGTGCAGTAGCAGATTTTCTGGCCAGCAGAGCTCTAGAAGATTATGAACCTCTGAACTTTGAGTTCCCGAATGAAGAACTAATGTATGTGGCAGCTACTGAAGAAGACGCTACAATAGATCACATTTGGAAATTAAACTTTGACGGAGTACCAAATGCTGTAGGTAATGGAATTGGGGCTGTCTTGGTATCCCCAGATGGAGATCATTATCCATTCACATGCAAATTGGATTTTTATTGTACAAACAATATGACAGAATGTGAAGCATGTATCATAGGACTCCGTGCCGCTATAGAATGCAAAATTAGAGCGCTAGAAGTATATGGAGATTCTGCACTGGTAATCTACCAACTGAAAGGTGAATGAGAGACAAGAAATCCTAAATTGATCAATTATCGAAGGATAGTTCTGAGGTTAATTGAGGAGTTTGATGATATTATTTTCAATTATCTCCCGCGAGACAACCAAATGGCTGATGCTTTGGTTATTTTGGCTTCCATGATCAAAGTAAGCAAACAAGAGGATGTAAAACCCATTCAAATGAGTATTTACGAGGCCCCAGCTCATTGTTACAACGTGGAAGAAGAAGAAAGAGATGATCACCCTTGGTACCACGATATATTACGGTACGTAAGAAACTGTGAATACCTTGATCAGGCAACCGAGAATGATAAAATGACATTGAGAAGACTAGCTTGTGACTATGTCTTAGACGGAGAGATCCTGTACAAAAAAAGAAAGGATCAGGTACTATTGAGATGTGTAGACGCTGTTGAAGCTAAGAAAATTCTAGAAGAAGTCCACGAGGGTGTTTGTGGAACAGATGCTAATGCTTTCACAATGGCTAGACAAATTATGAGATTAGGGTACTATTGGTCTACCATGGAAGGAGACTGTATCAATTATACTAAGAGATGTCATAAATGCCAAATTTATGGAGACAAAATTCATGTACCTCATTCGCCTTTGCATGTTATGACTTTCTCATGACCTTTCTCTATATGGGGCATGGATGTCATCGGGCTGATCTCTCCAAAAGCTTCAAATGGTCATAGGTTCATCTTTGTAGTCATCAACTATTTCACCAAGTGGGTAGAGGCTACCTCATATACCAATGTTACTAAGTCGGCGGTCATCAGATTCCTAAAAAGGAAAATCATATGTCGATATGGAATGCCTGAGAGGATCATATCTGAGAATGCATTAAACCTGAACAACAACACGATAGCGGAGGTCTGCAGTCAGTTCAAAATCAGACACCACAATTCATCACCGTATCGTCCCAAAATGAATGGTGCAGTGGAAGTAGCCAATAAAAACATTAAGAAGATCGTGGGGAAAATGGCTGAAACTTATAAAGATTGGCATGAGAAGTTACCATTTGCTCTTAATGCTTATCGAACGTCTATCAGAACTTCCATCAGGGCAACACTTTTCTTATTGGTTTATGGAATGGAGGCAGTTTTATCCATTGAAATAGAGATACATTCCCTTCGAGTTTTATCAGATTTAAAGTTAGAAGAAGCAGAATGGATCCAGTCTCGATATGATCAGTTGAACTTGATTGAGGAAAAGAGGCTAAGAGCTATTCGTCAAGGTCAGATGTACCAAAAATGAATGATGCGAGCTTATAAAAAAAAGGTTTGCCCAAGAGAATTTCACGAGGGGGACCTGGTATTGAAAAAGATCCTCCTCATACAAAAGGATTTCAGAGGGAAATGGATGCCAAATTGGGAAGGACCTTATGTGGTTAAAAAGGCTTTCTCTGGAGGAGCGCTGCCAATCCTGTAAATTCGGATTCAGTTAAGAAGTATTATACTTAAAGAAGAAAAGAGGCCAAAGTGAAAACCCGTAAAGGGCGCTTTGAGACTTTTTTTTTAAAAAAAAAAACAACAACAACAGAGAGGCCAAGGTGAACACCAGCAAAGGGCGCCTTGAGACCAAAGGGGTTTTGAGTCGAAAACCCAAAAAGGGCGGCTCAAATTAAAGATGGGGCATGTAGTGATCTTGCTATACCTGAATTAAGAAGATGGAGAGGTGTTACGTCTTGGGGCATTAACAGAGTACTCTTGATCTCCTAAACACATATTGAGCTTAAAATGGTCTTCAAAAAGTTCGTACAGAGAAGCTCAGGCTGTGATATTTGGGGCACCTATCTTTTCCCCTCACTATTTTGTATGCCGGTAATGTTTGTTTTCTTTAATTAACCCATTCTTTTCAGATTTTGTTCTTGATAAATTTCAGCTCTGTCCATCATTATGATCATTTTCAAGCATTTTGCATTGGAAAAACGATTAATGGACTAATAAGACTTTCACAAAAGGAGTTTTGAGAACCTGAAACATGACTATTCTTCAAAACTCACCAAGCCTAAGGGTTGGAAATATTTGAGAAAGAAACTCTAAATAGTGACTATTTCTTCGGATTTTCTGTCAAAATATCGGCTGAACAAGAAGACAGGATATTACGTTAGTGATACAACCTTGAAGAACAACGAGCAATGACAACCTAGACATTAAAAAAGGGATCATTCTCATGACATTCTGCATTCATGCAAATATCATCCATAACACATTTAGTTAGGAGCATTCGATCCATTTTAATCATCGCATCCTAATCATTATGCATAAGCATAGGTCCATAAATCGATTCTATAGGTCATGTTCCCTAGAGGACGGTGTAACAAGATCGGTGAATCCACAAATCCTATACCCCTGAAGTTGTAGTGGGATGGATCAAAGTCAAGATAGCGAATCTTATTCCCCTGAAGTTACAGTGGAGCATATTAAAGCTACGAATCCACAAGTCCTATACCTCTAAAGTTGCAGTAGGTCGGATCAAATCCACCATGGTGAATCTCATCTCTCTGAAGTTGCAGTGAAGCAAACTGAAGCCATTACCCTTATCTCCTTGAAGTTGTAGTGGAGCAAATTAAAGATAGCGAATCTTATTCCCCTAAAGATGTAGTGGAACAGATTGAAGCTACAAATTATGGTGAATCTTATCTTCCTGAAGTTGCAGTGGAGCAGATTGAAGCCATTAACCTTATCTCCCTGAAGTAACAGTGGAACAAATTGAAGATAGCGAATCTTATCCCCCTAAAGTTGCAGTGGAACAGATTAAAGCTACGAGTTACAAGTCCTATACCTCTAAAGTTGCAGTAGGTCGGATCAAATCTATCATGGCGAATCTTATCTCCCTGAAGCTGCAGTGGAGCAGATTGAAGCCACAAATCTTATCTCCCTGAAGTTGCAGTGGAGCAAATTGAAGCCACAAGTCTTATTTTCCTGAAGTTGCAGTGGAAAAGATTAAAGTTACAAATCCTATACCTCTCATGTTGTAGTAGGTCGGATCAAATTTCCCAAAACCAAACCTTAGCTCCCTGAAGTTGTAGTGGAGCAGACTGAAGATAGCAAATCTTATCTCCCTGAAGTTGCGGTTGAGCAGATTGACGCTACAAGTCTAATCTCCTTAAACGGGATCGAAGCGCTAGTTCCTATGCCCCTGAAGATGCAGTAGGATAGAATGAAGCTACTCGAAGAAGAAAAACACCGAAAGAAGTCAGGATTCGGTGAGACCGGGCAAAATTGGCCCTTTTTAAGTATTTGCTCCATTTTCGTTACACGAAAATGAGCAAAGAGGGGCAGCTATAATTGGCCCAATTTGCCCGGGCCCAACTAACTAAATTAAAACCAAATAAATTAAAAAACCAAAAAATTAATAAAGTCCAGTCCATTACAGACCCAATTAAGGCCCAAACCACTATCCAAATGCCCAAACCCTAGCAAACAACAAAACAGAAACCTTAGCCAGTAAGGCCAGCGCCGCAGCCCCCATGCGTTTGGGCCTCCGCGCCACGTCAGCTCTTCCGTACAGCCTCCGTACCTTTGCCCACTGCGCGTCACGCACCTGCAAAAGAAAAATAAACAACGACAGAAGGGAAGAGATTGTTTTTTTTTTTTTTTTTTTTTTTTTTTTTACATTTTAAGCTATATAATCGAAAGAAACTTTTGTATTCTTTCTTTACACACAAAAAAATATCAATACAAAGAAAGCAAAAATCAAAGCAAAATAGAAAGGTTCTGTTTATCTTCTTTTTCATTTATCTTCTTTTCTTTTCTTCTTCGAAAACTGTTTGGGTGTAAAACGTCCTTTTTCTTTTCTACTACTACTCATAAGTTTTAAAATATAGTTTAAAAAAAAAGAAAAAAATTACCTTTTCGAGCTCAGGCCACAAGCATGTGTGTGCCGATGGTGGCGGCATAACGACGGTGTGTGCATGTAGCCGATGACCTGACTGTGGGCGTAAATCGGAGAGCTTGAGAGAGAGGGGAGAGCATTCTTTCATTTTTTTTTTTCAAAATGAATGGGGGAAATGAGTTTTTGTAAAAACAAATTTGACTTTTATAGACCCCCATACGGCGTCGTTTTGGGGCAAGCTTCAAACGCCCAAAACAATGTCGTTTTGCCCAGATCCGCGCTCAACCGACCCGACCCGCTAGGATCTGCGTTTTTTTTAACGGAAGGGCTATTTGCACTTTTAGCCCTTCTGCTTTTTAAATCCATTTCAATTAAATCTTTTTACTTTTAATTTGACCCGATAGTTTTGCATCTGTTTTAGTTTGGTCCCTATTAAAACACGGAGTTTTGGTGAACGGGAATATTTCCCCATTTGGTCCCTCCATTTTATTCGCGTGTTACAATTAGGTCCTTTACTTTATTTATATTTCCAATTTTGGCCCAAAACCTTGTTTAAATTTCAATCTAGCCCTTTAAACTTTTATTTTATTACGATTTTGGCCTTTAGTTTCATTTTAATTTTAATTTGGCGATCCTTTATTTAATTTCCATCATTTTTAGCCTTATTCCCTGTATGTCATTTTATTATTTATTTGTTTCTTTTTATATATTACTTTAGTTACTATTTAACCTATTTATTCCATGTTCTTAATTTTTTTAATTAATTGATCTATTTCTTTGTACATCGTAATTTTATTCGATTGCGTGTTTATTTTATTTTTATTATCATTATCATATTTATTAGTATTATTATTATTTTTATTACTACCACTATTATTATTACTAAATATTATTTTTTTTATTTTTTTATTCTTTTGTGTGTTGATTTTATATGTTATTATAATTATATTATTTATTTCGCATTATTATTGCTATCATTTATTATATTTCCTTTCGTATTTATTTACCTAATAATTTTTCTAAATAATACATTTATTTTATTTTATCGTTTTATCGTCCATTTATTTGTTTTCTTTTAGATGCTTACAAATTTTAGATCATCTATCATTCATATTATCATTGATATTATTTTTAAAAATGGTTTTATACGCTTTTATTTATTTATTTATTTGTTTTATGTTAGTTTTTTTTTAGCTTAGAATTTTAGTTTCTTTTTCCTTATTATTTTTCTTTTTGGCTTGTTTACTTTACTTTATTTTCAATCTTCACATTGTCATCATTATTATTTTGTTACGCATATTAACACTGTAATTTATTTTCCATTTTACTACAATTATATTATATTTTATTCAATGCATTAAAATTTTTGTTTTGAAATAAGCAAACACTTTGCGTTTTAAGATTCGAAAGAAATCGTACCCTAACTTACTGGGTTTTAATTTTTTCTCATCGAGTCTAAAGAATTAATTATTTTTTTTAAATCAAAGCGTATAAGTTAAATAAAAATTTATTCTCGGGAGTTCAAAAATATTGTGTCCTAACTCACTGGATGTGACATTTTATTATCTCGAGGTAAGGATTTTTAAAAACAAAGGCAATATTCTGTATTTGGAACTTTGAGAAATTGTGCCCTAACTTACTGGGTTCCGATTTTTCATACTACCCAAATGACCAAATATCCTTCTTGAATTTAAATGCCCTAATTTTAAAAGTCAAAATACAAGCTTAGTTTCGAGGATTCGAAACGTCGAATCCTAACTCACTGGACATGACATTTTACTTCTTCGAAATAAGCGGGTCTCAGCATCCAATTTAATTTATTCAAGCTTTTAAACAAAGAGGATTGTATTTTAAAATCTTTTCAAATTTTCGACATAACGTTAATTATTCAATTCGATACCAATTCTGGGCGTTACGAGAGTGCTAATCCTTCCTCGTGCGTAATCGACTCCCGAACCCGTTTTCTCGAATTTTGTAGGCCAAAATCACTATTTTAATAAATTAAATGCATTATTAAAATGATAAAATTACGAGGTGATCCGATCACACCTCATTAAAAAGGATCGGTGGCGACTCCATTTTCATTTTTAAGTCGACCCCGTTGTTAAAAAAAAAATAGTTTCGATAATATTTTGTAATTTTTTAAAGTTGAATAAAGGTAGAGTAATTAAAATATTAGTTTAATCACATTGCATGTAGTAGTAGTTTACGAATCGCCATGCGGGGCCCTACGTGGTACCGGGAAAATCTTATTTGTACCGACTTCCATTAACTTTTGGGTTTCAGAAACTTGCTTGGTGGAATTTGCGTTCAAAGTTTTTGGTTCCATCTTTGAAGTCTTATATAATAAATTAGTGGGCCTGAAAAATGTGCATTAATAGGTTTTTAAGCTCCCCATCCTAAAGAACATATTTCGGGCCGAATCTGAATTACTACTTTGTCACTTCATCCCAAACTTACAACAAATAAGGCACTATTGTCCCGCCTATGACCCATGAAAATCTTAAACCCACAAATTAAAATCGGTAGAGAAGTTGAATACGGATTTAACCTACTACTTGATTTATGCAGTTATTTTATTCCTTGCAAACATTTAGGTTTCACAAGAAAAGAAATATAAATACAACCCCCTCTCCAATATACTTAAAATGGGCCAAACCCCAGCCTCAACTAAAAACCCTAGCCTCTAAGCATCCCCACTGCTGGAAAAGGAGGGAGGGAGAGCGCTAAGGGGTAGCTGGTCTTGAAAGGGGTTGCACTTGTCGACCGCATGAATATAATTTTTTAAATTTACTTTAAGGATACATGGTAGAATCAATTTTGTATGAATCGATTTACCAAATAATTATCATTTTTGAGTAATATTTTACCATATATAAAAATAATTGAAACGTAAACAATTGACGTTGACGATTCAACATATTTATACAATTATCTCTAGAAAATGATATTCAATAAGTTTATGTATATGTGATTCCGTTTTTCATATCTTATTTTTTTCTAGATATAATTGATACGATTTATCATGTTATAATATATATATATATATTGTGTAAAGGAAGGGTGAGGGATGAATCCTAAACTCAACAAGAAATGATCCCCAACTGCTATGAGTGTTAAACACAATCATCCCTCGTCAGCCAAATTGCCCCAACTTGGCTTCTCAGAAAACGTTGCCACCACCTCTAATCTATGAACTATGACCACCCTTTTTAATCTATATTCAAATACCCCACATTCCTCAACAACTCACTTTTGTATAGAGAAAAAAAAATACAAAGAAAAAGGCTACCCCGTGTTATCTGTTGCAAGAGTTGCAGCCAAGGGTTCACATCCATGGTGTTGATGCATGACGTTAGCCAATTTATGAACCCCAACTTGTATCCCATGTGGTGTGGGGATAACCCTCGCATCTCCATACTTTTAACACGAGAAAATAAAAAATAAAATAAAACCCGGCCCAAGCCTTTGAAAAATTTTACTGTGGTCTATTTCTTGGGGACCATTGTTTCATGTGGTCTGTTGGTATGACCCTAGACAATTGCACATTGCTACATGACACAACCCAAATCCTTCATTGTCGGTCCTTATTTGATGTTTGCCATTCCTTTTCAAGGCGACCACCGTTCTTTGCAATTGGGTCCTGTTGGAATCATTGCTAGGTTCCCTACCCATGTTCATTAAAACCCTCGTCATTTTCTTTCAATTTGCCAAAATGACACAAATTCCTACTCTTGGATTTGAACCATTCTATTGGTTGGTCGAGGTCGCACTCTCATCTCAATGTTTTTCTTCTTCTGTAGATTTAAATTTACTCCATCCGGTTCAGCTTTTAATTTTTTACTTCTCATATGTTTATAATTCATCCAGATTAAAATACAAATTATATCCATAATCAATCAATACAAATATAAGCCTACCAAGTTGGGTGAATCACCCCAACCTATTCATTCCCAACCATAAATGAAAATCAATAGAAATTAAAAATGTAAGACTAATATGACTTGGTATAATATATTTTGATATATTAAATAAACCAACTCTACATATAATGTGACAAAAAAACCTGGTTTTAAAGAAGCCGACAGCTAGTAAAAAAAGTACTTTTCATGGGACCAACGAAGCAAAGATTTTTATGACTGTAAACGCGATGTTTGGATGAGTTACGTGCCAAAGACTTCTTACCCATCATGACAGGAGTTATCACGAATGCCAAATACTTGCACATACACTTGGTCGAAAATTTGGATGTGATATCTAAGGATTTCTCATCGTTAGAATTCAGGATAATACCAATCTAACACATCTATAAACCCAACCTTGTTTTCTCCATTTTTGTTAATTACTTTTAACTGTTAAAAAAAAGGGTGATATAGATATAGGAAGGAACATCATTCAAGCACAACTAATTTAAAACCAAAATAAAAGGTTTTAAGAACTGTATTTTTTAGGGTGAATTTGGATGGGTGGTGCGTTTATTTGTGATTAGTGTAATAGTGGTGGTGATAAGATTAGATACTATAGTGATACTGTAGCATGAGACAAAAAATAAATAAAATACACCACAATGCAACCCAAAGCCCATCCAAACTCACCCTTAATACATAATTACGGAGTTCACGTAGTGGTATTGAGAGTCGAGGAAAGCAATTCTAAGGGATAAGAAGGATAGAAGGTTTCTCTAAGTAATTTGGGTATGACACATGTTTATTTGTAGATGGATTACTAATACGAAGTTGCATTTGCCACTTTTGACGTGTTTTTTGCTGATTCGCGAGTGCATATTTGTGCTTTTCCATAGTCTTGTTGAAGACACTTCATTAGGCATCCACAAATGAAAGTTTGGGTTTTTGAAAAAAATTTAGGGAAAATGTCCAATTCTTTGCAAAGCATATCCTTAGAAATTTAGAGAGCATTGTTCTTGGTTAAGTGGATGATAATCTTCTTCTCAACTTGTTCTTATTTTTTATTGCGCATCACTATTGCAAATATGACTTCATTGTGTTGTCATTATTATTTTTTGTAGCTTTTTTTTGTGAGTTTTTCCATAACTTGGGAATAGTTATGGCGAAAAAGGGAAATTCAATGAGGTTAAATTTTTTTAGGGTGGAAAAAAATCCTATTTATAGGTTAAATTTGTAGATCAAATAATATTATAATAACCTACACTAATTAGAGTTTATGTGGGAAAATAATAAAATAACCTACCCTAATCAGATTTTAAGTGGGAAACTAAAAATAGAGTTTAACTGGGAGAAAAAAGCGAAAAAATAAGATGCATAACTCCACAAATTGTAATTCGAGCTATTAATTGCAGTTGAGATGCATATTTTGATGATTGTTTGATTGATTTGAGTAGCTTTATAGACTAGAATTGGCACCCTAGTTGAACATTTAGGTAGAAGAGACTAAGAGGAGACTTTACCATGTAGACCTCAATTTAATTGTGTCAAATAGTAAGATTGATAGGAGTTCCTATGTGGAATTTCTTAGATGTGAATGATACCAAGAGGAGGTTTCATTTAGGAGTGACAATCAAGATAATCTAAGCATGTGTGTTAGCTCAATTAGTAACTAGCTGAACAATTTACCATCGATTTGTTAATTGCATTTGTCTAAACAATAAAGAGGGTTTGTAGGTTATATTACTTAGTAAAAGAATTTGGTTAACTTTTTTATAAAATTGATATTGAATGCATTAATAATCCTTAAATTGGATAAGTTTGTAATTGTCTAACTAGTAAGCCGTATAACTAGTTCACAGTTAATTAGTCAATCTCTATGGAAATGATCATTGGGATGCATGGATAAGTATTTCATTGTAAAAATAATACTAATTTATTACAACTTGACACTATTATGCTTGTGGTTATTTTGTGCTGAAAAGTGAGAAATATATGTTTTATAAAAGAAGTGTACACGAACAATCAGTTAGGATGGTTGAGAGTGAAGTCAAAGGCAAGATTGACTAATCGTGATGAAATGAATAAGTATCGTGGGAGAGGGTTGTTCTAATGCCAAATTATTAGTATGAATTTTGGTCTTAAATTGTTATCATCATTGAAGTGACGTATGCAATGATAGTAGGGGGTTTTCCTTGCCAATGTATGTTTTTAAGGTGGAGTTTATTGCTTCTAGAAATTGGCTTAAATCGTTATGAAGGTTTTAATGACATTTTTCTTAGATTGTTGAAACTTGAGAACTTCCCTTGCTTGGTTGTTTATGGAATTTGCACAAATTGATGTTTCTAAATACTAAGGGTTGCAAGGGGTTTTCTTATTTTACACCTCATAACCAAGCAAATCATTTGCTGAAGGGTAAAAAGAGTAACATGCACTTGTATGAGAATGAATATATTTTAAAAAAAAAAAAAGTAAATTGAAGCAAAGTTTTCATTTTCAAACTAAGTGGATGGTTTCCTTGTTAGAGTAGTGTAATAGGAAGCTTCCTTTGGAAGATGAAACTTTAATAGTGCAACTTAATTATTAGTTCAAAGAGAGAAATGTGAAGATTGATGAAATATTGACAAAGAACAATATATAAGACTTAGGTGGAACAATTCTTGATGCATTAAAAGAAATTAGGTGCCAAAGATCTTCTCATAAACATAGAAGGTATGAGGTTATTTTTGGTGAAATATACTGAGGCTGTTGAATCTGTTGACGAACATGTTGAGGGTGGTCCTATTGAAAAAGGTAAGATAATTAATGCTGCAAGAATATCTCTAGTGATCATTTTAATAGATCTTGGTCTTTCTAGGGATGAGGAAGAATAAATGCCTTTAGTTAGAAAAAAGATGAAGGTTAATACAACTGAAAATTCTTCTATTGTGTTTGTTGATTTAGGAGTATCAAACTTTAGTTATGGTTTTGTACTTTGCATGTTATGAATCAATTTTTGATACTAAATAATTTATATTTTGCAAACTTAAGTGAGATGATGAGCTTTAGTGAGGGAAGTTAAAGGAGTTTGGTTACATAAAGATTTGTTAAATGTTATGGATAGAAAGGAGGTAATTGTTCATGAAGATTAAGTCATCCTTTACCTTCTACTACAAAAGAAGTCTAAACTTATTTTGAGAGGAAGTACAACTACTAGTACCAAGAATGGACTTCTAATTGTGCTAAAAAAAGGTGTAGGTATCAATAAACATCAAGAGATTTTTCCCCAAGGCATAAGCCATATACCACATCTTATCAGAGGAAAAGAAAAACAACTTGTTGGTGTTGAAGGAAGGCAACTACTTCCTACTAGAGGCCTGACCTTCCACAATTTATAGTGGCAAATTAGGTATTTTTCGGCACTTAACAAGCTTGTTTTTAAGTCGTTTTAGGTTATTTTATTGCATTTTTAGTTTCAATAACTTAGATTTAATTTATTAAAATATAAGTGTTTTTATGCATAATTTTGCGTTAGTTGACCTCTTGGGCCAAGATAGTTTTATGAGTTAATTGAATGTGCATGACACCTATTTTTAGGCCTAAAAGCATAAGAAATGACAACTGAGTTGCAACACGAGCTTCCGGGATCACAACACAACTAGACGAGCTCTAGATTTAGTATTCAAAGTTGTACGTCGCGAGACACATAATCCTATGTAGCAACACAAGTCTAATGGAGGGAAAAAATTAATTAAGTGTGTTTTCGTCTGTACAATCCATATTTAACTTAATTAAGGCTCATAATTGACCTAAGTGAGCAACTAATTTTGCCAATAAATTGCAAAGCTCATGCTAAGCTAAGAAGGCAAGTTGTTAGTGTAGAATTTAGATTTTAGTTTTAGACTTAGGTTTTAATTTTCTTTTTAAAACAATTTTTATTTCTTGTTAGGACTTGGATTTGATTTGAGTGAAAGACTTGGTTATTAAGTATTTTAATGTTTTTCTTTCACTTGTTGCCTGTCAACATCGATATCTCTATAGTTATTAAAGGAATTCGTGTAATCGAGCACATCCAGTTTATCAAACGGATCAATGTCGATTTTCCTTTTGTTTTATTTTAAGTTGTGTTTTTGCATGATTAAATTAATTCTTAGGAAAATGGTCTCGATATTCATGAGTACCTAAATCCTTTAGGAATGTTAATGAGTGGGTATGGGTGTAATTAACAGAAGAACGATGGTTCCCAATAGAATTAGTTGGTTTAAATTGTCACACTCGGTTTCTAATAAAGTTAAAAAATTAGAGGAAAATTGGGAGTAATTTGAAGGAAATTGGGGGATCGACGAACTCTACTAAGAAATCTAGAAAATTAGGTGACTTAATAGCAAATATTTGGGATTCAATCCTGGTCCGATTAAGTTGAAATCAACTGGTTCCTTGGTAGGAGACAACATGATTATTTATGGATGGCTTAATTAGGGTTTTTTTGATCGTACGAGAAGGGTTATTTATATGAGAGAAGCCTTATTCAGTAGAGGAAATACTTTTCAATTTTGTTTATTTTTTCTTCTTATTTGTATCGTCTTCTTCGATTACTCCAAAGAAGAGAAAATTAAGGAGAGTCTTGCATGGGGCAGTGATCGTGTGGTTTAAGTCTGGAATGTAGTAAATTCAGTGAACTGGTAAGTTTCTTAAACTTATTATAATCGTGAAATTGAGGAAAAAAAGTTAAGGGGTTTATGAAATCTTCGAAAATTTTTGCATGAAACTGGATTTGGGGATTTAAAGCTTGAATGCCTTTGATTTAACTAATATATTTGGTTGTCATGATTAGCTGTCGGGACGAAGAAGGCTTTAGCATTCAGACAAGCTAAGCTGCGAGGATGAAGAATAGCAGGTGAGATTCTGCAGTCCATTTTGAGTGTTTTTTTGTTGTTGTTCTGGAATTTTCTGCTCGTGTATCTATTATGAGTTCAGTCTGAATTCCATTGGTGTATATGATTATGATGAATGAGTAAGCTATGCATGAATAATGCTATGGAAATATATAAATGATTGCGAATATGTTCTTTGAATGCAAGATGTGGTTTGTATTGTCGTATTGATATATGACGCACTATATGTTATAGTAATATGTGAATTATTATGTGTGGAAAGTCTGTTTATAAAATGCGGAGTACAAAGGACGTTACTTTGATGGGTTATTGAAGATAGGAAATTAGTGTAATGGAGGAATGGACAGATTGAAAGCGGATTCGAGGGAGTTCGGCAACATCGGGGAATGGTTATCTTGTAACGCCCCGAATTTGGGCCTAGTAGAATTGGGCCTATTGGACTTTGGGCTTTGGGTCTCAGAAAATTTTTAAGTGAGCGAGAAAATGACAATTGGCATGTGGGCTTTGAGGGTTAATGAATTTGGAGTGTCTAGGGGTGCTGGAGATGTCCTGGGATCAAGTAAGGGTATAGGAAAAATTTTGGTTTAAGCCCTAAGGGAACTGTGACTTCAGTTAGTAGGCCTTTTAAATAAATGAAGAAGAAAAATGACACAAAAGAGCTTGTGGTGTAGTGGAAAAGTGGCGCCACTTAGGGAGCAGGAAGGTAGCGTCATTAGCAGGCAAGGGAGTTCAAGGTTCGAGTAGTGGCATGGTATTTTATTGGAGTGTTTATTTTGCAGATTGGACGGCCAGAGTTTGTGTTGGATTTGAACTCTTGCATTGGAGAGCTTGAATTGGCCTTGTGAGATGGTTGTGGAGGAAATTTAGGATGCGATTGGGGAGTTATCAGGGAGAAAAGTTAGGAGCTGAGAAGTGTGAAGAGTTGGTGCCGAATGGGACTTTGGGGGAAGGTAGTTTCAGATTTTGGCTATAAAAGGGGGTGCCGAATTCTTTTGAGAGGTTCCTTGGTTTTTCTATTACTTTTCTTTTCTCCCCCTCATTCTGTTTCTTCCGTTGCCGAATTCTTCCATTACCAAAAAACCATCATTCCTTTTTGCCGAAATCCCTATTTGTGTTGCGTTCTTCTTCTTCCTCTGAAAGCCGAATATTCCCTTATAATTGAATAGCCCCATCTTTTTCCCAATTCCTTGTTGTTTTTCCTCCATCACAAATCAGTTGCTGTTATCTACTCTTAATCAAGTTTGAAAAGCCGGATCTCGTTCAATAGCTATCTAGGCCGCAGGATCAAAGGTTGGATTCGGTAAGTACTTACTCAACTTCCTTTAGTGTGTTTTGGTAAAAGTCAGAGGGCTATCTAACTTTTTCTTGTTGTTAACCTTGTATTAACAAGGGTAGGGTTCAAAGATCGCAAGCGTGGTAAGGATCGCTAGCAAGTGGTAAGTGTACTCGTCTCAATTGTGGATTAGTAAGTGGCCGAATGTAAGTGTGGCTTATAGAGGTGACTTGTGTGGAATATGAGTCACTTGATTTTTGATAATATATGTGTGGGTGCAGATCTAGGGGATATTCGTGAATAGTAGCTAAGGAAGGGCTACTAGAACTGGTGGCACATAGTAAGGTTATGGTAAGGCTTCGGTTTTTGGGTAAATATTGTGGTTAAGTGTGTAATTGATTGGAGATTGGTATTGGTTGTAGGTTCAAGGCTGGGGATAGTGTAGCACATCGTATTAACCAGGTGTGTACATACACTTCACACACGACAAATCGACAAAAGCCTAAATTTTGAAAAACTGGAATGCCGAAAAGCTGAAAGGTTGGCGTCAGTAAACACATGAGCGTATGAACATTTGCGTGGGAACACTGATACGATTACCAAGGCCAAGAGAGCAATCTCATGGTCTCGGGCCACTATTTGGTCGACTGAGCCAAACGGGGCTAAATGGGCCTGCCGAGCTCGTGGGCCCAAATCGAGAAGAGTTGATATGTGAAATTAAATGATGGATTGATATGGATGGTTGTATAATTTGATTATGATCGGGCCTAATGGGCTACAAAAACATGATTGGGCTTAATGGGCTATATGGACATTATTGGGCTTAGTGGGCCTTGTGGGATTTTAGAAATGCATGCTAGGGTTTTAATGGACTCTAGGCCTAGTTCTAATAAATTCTTAAATAGCATAAAACTTAATTTAATAATCAAACATGTTTGTGGACAACTCGCTAGGTTAGAGTGTGGCAATGGACATATGCATGTCTAGGATTGGATCTAGGGAGAGCTTGGTACTTAAGCGGTCCTAGTGACCCACCTCCTCTTCTCGGGGATCCTACCTAGTGTATAGTGTCTGTTCACTTTAGCCGCAAGGACTTGTTGATGGGCCAAAGTTCATAACTAAAACTCGAGATGAAATAAATTATGAAAATACCCCTGTAGGGTAGAATTATGAAAATACCCTTGGGTAGCAAAATGACTAAAATACCCCTAGGTGCTTAATGTGAGAAAATGTATATGTTGCATTCATGAGATATATGTTGCACTTGGGTGGGTTTGATGATACGGAGGAAGATATGTGAGGATCGCAGTGTCGCTTGACGATCGTGGATCCACCGGTGGCTTTAAGCCCATTATATGCTTAGCAGGCTTGCTGCAACGTTTGAGTAGTGCCGCTGTTGGTGCTACCTTTGGAGTGTAGGGATGGGTGGGTTGATATTTATATCTCTACAAGAGTGTTAGGATTGGAAGGGAAATGGAGTGCAGGGTTGGATTTGTGATAGGGGCATTGCATTCATGTGATACTAATGTGATATGAGGTCATTGTGGGCTAAGGCCCAAGACCACCGATTTTGATAGGGCTTAGGCCCAATGTGATAATCGCATGTTGATTAGATTACCAAGGGTCGTACACACTGAGTTTCGAAACTCACACCCTTTTTTTTAATGTTTCAGGTGACTCT
Organism: Gossypium bickii; assembly: GCA_025503065.1. Lineage (NCBI taxonomy): Eukaryota > Viridiplantae > Streptophyta > Magnoliopsida > Malvales > Malvaceae > Gossypium > Gossypium bickii. The sequence continues at coordinate 49,651,028 of CP106709.1, read as the reverse complement.
CAATAGGCGGCTCGACGTGGAAGAGGACTCGGAGGTTGCCGCACTGCAAGCTACTTAGAAGTTTTTAATTAGTTTTGAATGACTTTATTTTAATTACTTTATTTTCGTTGGGATGTAATATGGCCTTATATCTCCAATTTGACTTTACCTTTGGGTTTTATTATTGTTTCAACTGCCTAAGTATTAAACTTAAATAAATTTCTAAAGTTTAACATGGTTTTTAAAATAACTATAACATATAGATGTTTTCTTAAAACATGGGCTTTCATCATAACTTAACAAGTTGCAAGGATTTCTAAATCTTAAACTTAAGTTTTTAACTATGCAAATTTCCTACTGAGCATAAATTTAACTAAACAAAGTCGTTTTGGAATTATCCCTTTGATGTGACATCACCAGATTCGGCCATAATGTCTGGGCCGGGTCTGAGGGTGTTACATATCTACTGGTCTTTCAGGGCGACACTGAGTAAATAGTATATAGGTCCTTCGGGGCGACACCGTGTAAATGGTATACAGGTCCTACAGGCCGACACCTCAAAATGGGTTTACTGATTATTTGTAATCAAAAGTCTATGGTTGGGTATGACACGATCCAGTGGTGAACATGTACACGTTATGGCAATGATAGAGTCCACCAAGATAGTGAATCGAGAAGCCTGTCAGGGCATAAAAAGGGAAGTCACTGTATGACTCGCATGTCAAGCAGTCTAGCATGATGGTCATGGCACGTTTGAAAATGCAAGCCAACGTGCTAATAAGAGGATTTGCCAAAATACGAGAGTAAGAAGAACTGGTAGAAGAGTCGTAAACGCGGGCATATGTGAAAGGAAAGGGCATTTCCTTCACATTATTTGCAAGTAAGTATCCACCAATAAGAGCCCGCCAGGGTTGACGTATAAACCATCGCCAACTATGAAGTAATAGAGCGAATTTTTAGGTTTAAGTTCTAAGTGTTCATCGATAAAGGGGTCGCTAGAAAAGTGGAAAGTCCACCAAGGTCCAGCAAATAAGGAGGATGACTGATAGGGTCATCTAGCGTTATGAAATCCACTAAGGATTTTCTTATAATTGGGAAATCATCTTATACAATCTAAGAAAGAGGTAGTTTGTTGGGGACCATTTGTTTATAGGAGTGTCAAATAATTTGAAGAGGGAAAGTCATATGGGACATTCCTACCTATACGAGTCCATAAGGAAAAAAAGGTACTTGACTATTAGGCAAACCTCATATTCAAGGGCCATATATAGGGATATTAGCAAATGGGTCTTCCTCTAAAGAAAATTTACGCACTGGCTAAGGCGTTGAATTTTGGGATGCTTTGATAAGCAGATATTGAGTTTAATATGAAATAAAGGGATTAGGGTAATGACCTTGCACAGTGGTGTGGTATCTATAAGTCCGCCAAAGGTAGTTGACAACCTATATAAATGCTCGTGGCATTATCTTTTGCTAAGTTAAACCAGCGAGATAAATAAAAGTATAAAGATGAAGCCATAAAATGTAACACCCTAAGTCGTATCCGTTGTCGGATTAGGTTTATAGAGCATTACCGTACAAAATAGAATAATTAACATCAATACAGATCAATAATGTCATTTAATATTAATTACCTCAAATTCATTATAAACCTAGCAAACATATACATTTATGCCTTAAATTGAGCCTTCGAGGCCCTAAAAATAGTTTGGAATCAATTCGGAACTAATTTAAAACAATTCAAAAAATTTGGGAAAAAGTTGAAAATTTTGAAAACAGGGTCACACAGCCGTATGTCATAGCCCAGACCGTGTGGCATTCGAATAGTGGGACACACGTCCATGTCTTAGTTGTGTCTTAAACCGTGTAACTTACTGAGTTGGATCAACTGGTCATGTTGCAAATCGTGTACCAGGTAGTGTAACTATCTGACTTATGTCACACGGTCATGTTACAAGCCATGTGCTAGACCGTGTAAGCCACCGACTTGAAATAATAAATTACATACAGCCCATGTCATAGGCCGTGTGCTTCACAATTTGACCCTAAAGACAAGCCATTTTAAGTCCAAAACTTTCCCAATCATCTACTCCATTTATGCATACATTCAATAGACTTAAAGACACTTCAAACACATATAAACATACCAATTCAATCAACCTATTTCTCCTAACCAATATGCCAATCAAATGCACCACATTTATACCAAATCAACTTCAATCAAAACAAGGCTATAATGCCACATTTCAAGCACAAATCATAACCAATTTAGCTACCTAATGACATCAATTGTCAAACCATTCAAATACCATAAAACATACCAAAAGGACCATATATTACAAAGTACTTAAAAGTAACCCAAAGGACAAAAGCTTGCCAAGCACTATATGTCCAACAAACAAAATATATACGCAAAAGACATATACATATCAAATTGACCATTAACTCATTCAAAAACTACCATTACATAAAGTCCTATACATGCCATTTATAACCTTGGCCAAAATAACTCAAAAACTACTGAAATGGTTGTTGGATAGTGTGATAGAACTCCAACATGCTTCCAACCAATTGAGCTTCTGATAAATCTACGAAACAAAGTAAAATAACTACGTAAGGAACTAATGCTTAGTAAGCTCGTATAAACTCAAGCAAAAACTTAAGCCCAATTTATAAAATATGCATAACATCTTTACCATACTTATAAGATTAATACAATCCTATAAGCACCACCAAACTCAAAAATTAGTAAGCTCATGCATAATACATATAGAAAATCAACCATTTCACAAATGAATCTTCATGAACATATCATTCATCACATAATCATTTAGTTCCCTTCAATTCATTTGCATTAATAAAATTTACCTTTCATAAGTTTATGAACAACTATCCATTTGAATACATGCCTTGCCATTTACCTTTACTTATCCATTGAACCATCTAGAATTATATTGGATACTCAGGAATGCTCACACATAGTGTGTCTTTCCATATAACAGTAACCATTCCTTTTCAATAGTGCTCACACGAGCTGTGAAATGGGCTTGCTCACACGAGCTGTGGGTCGGAATGTTAGCTACACAAGCTGTGGAGAATCTGCAACAAATGCATGACTTCAACTATGGTAAGACATTCAATACCAACACCCAAAATCGTATAATCCCTAATGACATGTCATTTATATCTTAAGAATTCTTAAGGTTCAAACGAGATCATTTATCCATCAATTTCTCAAATTATCGATATATATTTTAATTCAATTTATAACTAACATAATATAACAAATAATCAAACAAACTATGTTTAGTAAGATTATAATTCATACGAACTTACCTCGATAACTATAGTCGCAAAAGTAGAGTTGGAGACTAATCCAAAGCTTTTGCCTTTCCCCGGTTTAAGTCCAGTTGTTGTTTATCTTGATCTAAATAGATAATTTCATTAAATTAAGTACTTCAAATAACCTCATGTATTTAATTCAATCTATAATTCATATTATCATGCAATTACAAAATTACCCCTCCTATTTTAACATTTTCATAAATTATTCCTTAAGCTCGTAACTTGAAATTTAACCATTTTAACCTAAACCCATATTAACCAATTATCCTAGATGTCTTGAATAGCCCATAATTACCAACAATTCACATTAAAACCAATGAATTTTACGTTTTCAACAAATTAATCCTTAATCCTAAATTCATAAAAGATCACTTAGCAAAACATGTTTGTTTGACCATCAACATTAATAATCTATCAACTAACATCAAAACACATTCAAACTCAACTATGGAAAGTCCCTAAACCTCTAACAATTTTTCAAATTAACCCCCGGGCTAAGTAGTTTAAGCTAAAATGAGTTTCAAAATATAAAAATTAATAAAAACGGGTCTCAAATGCATACCATGCAATGCTTCTATGTTGGTCGAACCTTAAAACCAAGAAAATGGTGTTTTATTTTTTCAATTTTGGTGTAAGAGAAGAATTTTAGGAAGATGACACTATTTGCTTGATTTAGTTTAAGATTTGTTTATTTAATTACTAGTTTACCTTTAGTTTATTTGTTTATAAAATGAAAAAATTAAACTCATAATTGTCCATTAAATTTTCATATGGTATAAATACCATCTAAGTCTATTAATCTTCCTTTCCATAACCATTTAATCCTTTTAACTAGTAGAATCTAACTTTTGCACCTTTTTCAATTTAGTCATTTTTACCTAATTTACCATTTAAACTTCAAAATTTCTTAACGAAACTTCAATACAACTCTAATATAACCCCATAGAATTTAAATAAATAATAAAATATTTATTCTCTCATCAGAATCATGGTGCCAAAACCACTGTTCCCGACACTACTAAAAATGGGCTGTTACAACTCTCCCCCCTAAAGGATTTTTCGTCCTCGAAAATCTTACCAGAAAATAGGTTCGGATATTGCACTTTCATAGCTTTTTCTGGTTCCCAAGTAGCTTCCTCGACCCCATGAAGTTGCTAGAGAACTTTAACCAAAGCTATACGTTTATTCCTTAATTTTTTAACTTCTCAAGCTACAATTCTACTCGGTTCTTCACTGTATGACATATCTGCCAAATTTCAACATCAATAGGAGAAATCACGTGTGAAGGGTTAGATCGATACCTCCATAACATTGATACATGAAACACGTTTTGTATTTTCTCTAACTAAGGTGGTAAAGTTAAATGGTAAGCTATCAGCCCAATTCTCTCAATGATCTTATACGGCCCGATGAATCGTGGGCTATGCTTTTCTTTTCGGCCAAAATGAAGAACTTTTCTCCAAGGTAATACTTTTAAGAACACTATATTGCCAATTTGAAATTAAATATCTTTTCTTTTCAAATTCGCATATGATTTCTGACGATCAGAACCAACTTTCAAACAATCACAAATTACTTTGACTTTATCTTCAGTTTCTCAAATCAAATTGACATCGAAAAGCTTTTCTCACTTAATTAAGTCTAGTATAATGGCGTTCTAAATTTTCAACCATACAAAGCTTTATACGGTGCCACTTTAATACTCGCTTGATAGCTATTATTATATGCAAACTTAACCAACGAAAGAAATTTCTCCCTACTACCCTTAAACTCTAAAATGCAACAACAGAGCATGTCCTCAAGTATCTGTATCACTCGCTCAGACTAACCATTGGTTTATGGATGGAATGTTGTACTAAAATGTAGTCGATTACCTGGAGCTTCATTTAATTTACTCCAAAATCTAGAAGTAAACCGCGGATCTTTATCAGAAATAATAGACACTAGCATACCATGCAGTTTAACAATCTCAAAAACGTTTAGTTCTGCCAACTTCTCAAGTGAATAATCTGTAAGTACTAAAATGAAATGTGCAGATTTAGTCAAATGATCTACAATAACCCAAATAGCATCTTTCTTCTACGAAGACAACGGTAACCCTAACACAAAATCCATCGTAACCCGTTCCCATTTCCATTCTGGTATCATAACAGGCTGTAATAGTTTAAAAGGTACTTGATGCTTGGCTTTAACTTGCTGACAAATCAAATATTTTGACACAAACTACAAAATTTCATTTCATACCTAACCACCAATACATTTGTTTCAAATCAATGTACATTTTGTTACTACAAGGGTGTATCGAATAATTATTGCTGTGAGCTTCCTGTAAAATTTTTCGTATAATATCAAAATTTCTTAGAATACAAATTCTATTTCAGAAATTTAAACTACCATCAGAACTAACATGGAATTTTGAGTCAGATGTCTTTTCAATCTATTCTCGTTTAGCAATCAACTCAGAATCACTTTTTCGAGCTTCACAAATCTATTGCAGAAATGTCAGTTTAGCTTTTAATTTTGCTACAATGGAACCATTATCAATCAACCTCAAAAGAGTATTCAAATCTCGCAAAGCAAGTAAAGATTTTCTACTTGAAGCATCGCAACCACATTAGTTTTTCTCGGATGATAATCAATGATCAAATCATAATCTTTTTAGCAGCTTTAGCCATCTACGTTGCCTTAAATTTACTTCTTTTTGTGACATCAAATACTTTAGGATTTTTGATTCGTGAAGATGTGACATTTTCTCTGAACAAATAGTGTCGTCAGATCTTTAAAGCAAACATAATAGCTGTAAATTCTAAATCATGAGTCGGGTAATTTTTTGTCGTGTGATTTCAATTGACGGGAAGCATAAGCTACCATTGTGCCTTATCGCATCAAAACGCAACTTAAACCATTAAGTGAAGTATCACTATAGACCACAAATTCCTTGCCGGACTCTGGCTGAATCAACAAAGGGGCTTCAGTCAACAATACTTTCAACTGATCAAAACTTTGCTGACATTTTTTCAACCATTCAAAATTAACATCTTTCTAGAGTAGCTTCGTCAACATTATAGAAATCATTGAAAACCCTTTAACAAATCTCTGATAATATTCGTCTAAACCTAAGAAACTTCTGATCTCTGAAACATTTCTCGGAGGCTTCCAGTCTATAATTGTTGATATTCTACTCGGATCCACTCTAATACCATCCGCCGATACAACATGTCCCAAAATCCAACTTCTCGTAGCCAAAACTCACATTTTCTAAATTTAGCAAGTAACTGTTTCTCACGCAATGTTTGTAATATTACTCTCAACTGTTGTGCATGCTCAATTTCATCTCGGGAATAGATCAGTATATCATCAATAAATACAACCACAAATCTATCTAAATACAACCAAGATATTTTGTTTATCAAATCCATAAACAAAATAGGTGCATTGGTTAAACCAAATGGCATAACTAAAAATTCATAATGTGCATATCTGGTCTTAAAAGTAGTCTTTGGCACATTAGATACTTTAACCTGTAGTTGATAATATCCAGAACGGAGATCAATCTTTAAGAACATTGTTGCACATTTCAATTGATCAAACAAATCATCGGTACGGAACAATAGATATTTGTTTTTTGATAATCAATACATAGCCACATTGACTCATCCTTTCTCTTAACAAACAATACAGGAGTACCCTAGGGAGAAAAACTAGGTTGCATAAATCCTCTGTCTATCAATTCCTGTAATTGAGCTTTCAACTCTTTCAATTCTGTAGGTGCCATTTTATACAGAGCTATCGATATCGGAGAAGTTCCCGGTATTAACTTAATAGCAAACTTAACCTCTCTGATTGGCGGTAACCTTGGTAATTCTTCTGGAAACACATCCGAGAATTCACAAACATTCAGAACTAACTCTAATTTCAATTCTACAACCTTAGAATCAAGTATATAAGCTAGATATGCTTCACAACCTTTCTTGACACATTTCTGAGCTGACATAGTTGAAATGATATTAACTGAACTGTCACATTTATCTGATTCAACCTTGACTATTTCACCATTTTGACATTTCAACAAAATTTGCTTTCGTCAATTCACAACAGCATCATGAAGAGTCAACCAATCCATGCCAAGAATTATATCAAATTCATTAAATGGTAATAACATCAAATCCACCAGAAAGTTGCAATCCCAAATCATTAGAGGACAGTTTTTACAAACTTCATCAACTAACAAATACTGACCTAAAGGATTCGTTACTTTGATCACAAATTCAGTTGATCAAAAGGTATTTTCTTATCCGACACTAAAGTTGTGCATATATATGAGTGCGTTAACCCTGAGTCAGTCAAAGCATTAACATTAGTATCAAAGATAGAAAATGTACCGGTAATCACATCAGGTGCCAAAGCTTATTCACGAGCTTGAATTGCATAGGCCCTAGCTGGTGCTCGAGCCTCAGATCTAACTGTAGAATTTTTCGTTCCACTTCAACTATTTCTCGTATTCTGGCTGGCCTCCCTCTTGCAGTCGTGTTACTCGACCGTGTGTTTTGAGCTTTGTCTCTATCAGACCTTTTAGGACAGTTTTGAAGAAAATAATCATATGAACCACATTTGAAGCACAATCCATTTCTCAATCTACACTCTCTTAAATTTCATCTATTGCATTATTAATATTCATGTTTATTATTACGAACACTCCCTACACTCGCTACAAAAGGGTCTCAAACTTGAATGTTGCTTCCCTTTATCTCTTCCCAAAATTCCAATTGAAGTTGATTTACAATTGTGAAATTCTTTCGATTTCTTCGATAGAGATGAAAATGATTTTCCCATTGATCGTTTACTTGTGTCATGAGCCTCAAAATCTGCCTTTCTTTTAGCTTTACTAAGTTCTTTAGCCTTATCTTTGAAACACTTCACACCCGCCCACGAGCTCCGAATCGATCTCGTATGTTCCTTAAGAAAATCGGTTTTTTGAGTCCTTTATTACTTAGAGAATATTGGTGTATTTTTAGAAAATCTGTTCATTTTGGACTGGGCTTAGGTTAAAAACCCGTTTATTTAATTTAGAAATCATTTAGTTAGGGTGACAAAATAATTTAGGGTTTAAATGTAAAGACATAAAATTTTAATATCATAAATGTAAAGTATTTCAAGCATAATAATTGCAAGTAAATAATGGTAACGAAAAATAAAACTATGGCTTTTAGGCCTTATTACATCAATAATTCCCAAACTTAAAATTTAAAGAACTTTATAAAAATGATGGTCCAATTCATAAATATTTTCTTTGCTACGCATGGCCACCTTTAGCTCCTGCCGACTTGGTCCATTACTCGCTCATCACCAAAAATAGTCCTCAAAGGGGTGAGTCAATGCAGACTCAATGTGTACACCAACTAACAAACAATATTTCAGCATACATATTCATATCGAACATATACATATCAAAATGATGCAACCCAAACCCAAGCCTAATTATCCATCCGCTACACACCACCCGTACACGCCAATCACACCGTGGGGACTACTAAGTCAACCTCTCCTTCCGCTACACACCATCGAAGCGCATCATTGCGATGATGACGTGCTCATCGCCTATATATACGTTGTGTCATTAGACACTATGTTCGATAATGTAACCGGTTACCATGTTCACTTAATGGGACCGTAGCCACCATATTTCGTTGGTGAGACCGTAGTCAACACCTATTCTTCCCCTTTCACATATATCCCATATGCCCCAAATATTTATATCATGCATATCTTATTTCTCATTCATATTACATATTCAAAAATATATATATATCGTATTTGTAATCCTATCGGAAGTAGGAAACGTGCACTGGTACTTTTACCTCATTTGTGACACTCACCACATTCTTATTCGCATGCACATTCATATATATACATATAAAATAATTGCCGTAATATATTGGGAGTTAGTGTGGGTACACACCTTATTCGCTTAATGGATTCCTTGAATTCCCGGTTAATCGATCACGATTCGCACTTTAGATCTGTTAACTCCTATATTTGGCCCATCATATATAAACATATTAATACCCTTTTGATTTTAAAACCAAATCCTACTAGGAATAGAATTACTAACACTTACCTTGTTTGCCAAATCAAATCGCAGTTGTGGTATTCCTCCCTGATTTGGCTACCCACTAGATCCACCGATTTGATAAATCTTTGATTAAAACAAATAGATCTAATTATTAAAGAGATAACCTAGGCCGAATATAACTTCTTACCTTGAATCCACGAGTTCCCAAAATATTCCTTTTCTTGTATGTCCTGTCAAATCGATAAACCCCTTGTGTATTCGGCCATTCACAACAATAAGATTAGTACCACGATTTTGGTAAAAGAAAAAGGAATATAAATTGATTGACCACAGATCTTACCCTTTTGATGTTGTAGTTGATTGCTCCTTTACTTAGAATCGACAAAGATTCGGCTTTGATAGTAGAAACAGAGAAGAAAATAGAAGAAGAGAAGATGGATTTTATTTAAGGAAAAATTCGACAAAGTGAGGGGGAGAGCTAGGAATTTCTACAGAGAGAGTAAAAGCAAACCGAGGAGTAGCCCTCCTTCCTTCCTTTTATAGACAAAGTTATCACCAAGGAGTCCCTTACTTGGCCACCACTCCACATATGTGATAATATTATTCAAATAAAAAATATTTAATCCATCATTTATCTCCTCAAATAATCCAAATTTAAAAATCTAAAAGAAATCTCTTATTTATCACTTAATAGCCGAATTTTAAAGAGAATAAACCTCTTTTTTCAAGATGCTTGCCGCCCACTCCTTGTGCTTCTGGAAAAAAATTAAAACCTTCATTTAATTGCTTCCCTTGTGACTCGAACCAGTGCCCATGCCTCTTGCACATGGCGCCATTTCCATAGGCCATAAGTGCCATCTTGTGCCACTTTTCCTAGCCCGCTTGTGTGTCAAAACTTACCAACTTTTTCTTTTAAGGCCCTCTTGCCTTGATTTCCTATTTTAAACTTTAAAACTCATCATTTTAGGGTCATTTCCAAGTTTCCTAAAATTTTCGATCGGCTCTGTTTACTTACCATTTTCTTACATTTCCAAGTTTCCTAAAATGTATACTTTCCATTTTTGGATCATTTCCATTTTCATTTCTTAGTTTCCAAAAATGTGTACTTTCCATTTTTGAACCATTTCCTTACATTTCTGGGTTTCCTAAAATGTTCATGTCCTAATGCATTTCCAGGTTTCCAAAAATGTTCAGGTTTCCAAAAATGTTTATTTTCATTTCCATGCATTTTCATACATTTCTGAGTTTCCAAAAATTTATTCATAATGCTTAAGACTTGTCATTTCATACAATTAAACCGAAAATGCATAGGCCCTTTCCAGGATGTTACATATGCGCTCGATCCACCAATACCATAAATTCTTTCAATTCTAGAATCCCTACTAACAATTTGATGCCTTCATTTAAGCCATCTTCAAACCGAGTGCACATAACAGCTTCTGTTGGTATACATTCTCGAGCATTCTTACTAAGTTACACAAATTCTCTTTCATATTCTGCTACCGATTGATGACCTTGCTTCAACTCTAAAAACTTTTTCCTTTTATTTTCAAGATACCTCTGCTTGATGTATTTCTTTTTTAAATTTGATTTGAAAGAAATCTCAATTCACACGATCTTTTGGTACCACCGTTATTAAAGTATTCCACAACTGATATGTTGAATCCCTTAGCAATGATATTGCACATTTCAAATTATTAGCAGGAGAGAAAGACAGTCATAAAAAAAATCTAATAATATTCTCTAAACAAAACTCAACTTTTCCTGTATCATCTTCTACCCCATACTTACGAATTTTTTCTATCGGAGGTCTACTCACTCGTATCTATTCTAAACCTTGAGTAATAAAGTGAACATATTGGGGTATGGAAGGGGGCAGAGGTCGTTGAGCCATAGGGTTCGCTACAACAAATTCAGAAAACCACTCGGACATCATATGGAAGAAGGCTTCTTTTTCCTCACTTTCCATGCCCTCAACTACGAGGCCACTATTAGGTGCTCCATGAATGAAGGCTTGAGCATTACTTTCAACCTCATCGGAATCAGCTCGGTTGGATAACATCTTTTATCTATATATATAAAACATAATTCAATTTAAGTCAGGAGATATCACATTATCACAGGTTATATAATGACATTTATTCTGTACTTCTTACTAGCTATGTTCAGTTCAAGAATTGACTAAATCGTAGCTCTGATACCACTAAATGTAACACCCCTAACCTGTATCTGTCATCAGATTAGGGTTACAGAGCATTACCGTACAAAATAGAATAATTAACATCAATACAGATCAATAATGTCATTTAATATTAATTACCTAAAATTCATTATAAACCTAGCAAACATATACATTTAGGCCTTAAATCCACAACAAATGCAGGACTTCAACCATCGGTAAGGCATTCAAGACCAGCACCCGAAACCGTATAATCCCTAATGACATGTCATTTGTATCCTAAAAATTCACATGGCTCAAACGAGACCGTTTTACATATCCAAGCCTTAATTGGCATTCAATATATCATTTTCACATATACATTTACTTTATCATATTAACATTTGAGTACCTCATCCAAACCAAAAACATTATATCACCCAAACCAAAACATTATATTAACACAAATATTTTACGTGAAAAAAACCCCTCTGAAGAGGATAAAAATCCACGGGCAAAGATAATTTCATTAAAACGAAAAAAACGAAGAGTACAGAGATAAAGATAAATCTAAACCCCAAAACCTGAAATAAGAACCCCTCAAAACGTAAACACAAAATTCTCAAAAAGCTTGGAAAAGTTAATACCTAAATGTGAAATGAGTTATTTTTCTAGGGTGGAAAAATGGTCTATTTATAGACTAAATTTGTAGGTCAAATAATATTAAAATAACCTACACTAATCAGAGTTTAAGTGAAAAACTAAAAACAGAGTTTTTGGGATAAGAAAAGCCAAAAAATACTAGACATAACTCCACAAAGTTAGATTTTGATTCAATCGAGTAAATAACGAGATATAAGCATTTCAGACATTAAGGTTAAAAAAGGATTTAATTATAAAAGTGTAAAATTATGCTGGTTGTTAGTTATACCTTTCCTGAATATGAACTAATATCATCTTTATAGTTGAATTATTGAACGAAAAGGAAGAAAACCGTATTGTCAGGCGATACTGAATGTTAGATAGCGAAACCAATTTGTGTTAACTTGAAATGTCTTATTCCTTGTTTTTAATTGGTGATTATATATTTTAAATTAATGATGGCTATAAATTTCAAAGTATGTTTGTTTCATGTTGTGATTGTAATACAAATGGTAGTGCAAATATCAAGTCGTGACCTTAAAGCTTGATTAATGAACAAGGTAAGTTTATGTAATGGAGATTGAAAGCTAAACTGCAATGCTTGGTTATATGATTTGATATAAAGCTATGATATGAATTATATTGATGTCAAGATAAGTTAATAAATTAGATAATAATTTTTGAAATAACAAGTGTCTTTATACGCAAATAAAATTGGTATAAGGTATAAAGCTATTGAGATAAGCTTAACTACTATTGTATTTTGATGAGAAGTAGGTGAAATTATGTGTTCATGTTGATTAAATGTTATAAATGATATTGAGAAAATGATATATGTATGGTCGATATAAAATATTAGAAACTATGAATATTGCAAATTGCCCTGTTAAAAGCTTTAGATGTCACATCTCAAAAATCGGGTTAGTAGAATCGAGTTTGTGAATCGAGAGTGGTCATGCCCTGATTTTTAAGGTTATCTTTGTGCATTTGATAATTAAATGAGTTATTGGTCTAATGGTTAAGTGATAGTGAATTTGTTCATGAAACCCAAGTTCGAATCTATTCCCTCACATCATTTTTACTTTGTACAATTTTGCTCCAAAGCCTAGTAAGTGTCACGTCCTGTTTTAAAAATAAATGTTCTAAGAGTTTAAACGAGGTTAAGTTATTGCTAGATGGTTAAGACTTAGTGAGTTATTCTTGAGACGCAAGTTTGATTCCCATCTCTCGTATAAATTTTATTTACTGTATTTTTTCCCAAAAATCCTAGTGTGTCGTCCCTACCTAGTAACCCTAGGTATAAATGTTATTTTCCCCTTTGTTAGTTTTTTTTCCTTTTGTTTCCCTCATTGTCGTCGCCTTCTATTATGTCTCATTTTCGTTCCATTTTCTTTCTTTTCCTTCCTCTTTTGCGTTGCGCTACTGTTCTTATCCTCTTCCACCATTTTCATTCCTCTTTCTTATCCTCTATGTCACCCCTAAAATCTTAAATTTTGTTATTGTCTCGCCCCATTATTCATCTTCTCCTCTCGTTTTTCTATTTTCTGCTAATCTCTTCTCCTATCTCTTTGGCTGAATTTTTGCTGCTGATTTTTCTACCATTTTCACACCATTTTTGCTACCAAAATCAGCCTCCTGCCTTAGCTGACTAAAGTTTTCATCCATTTTCTATTGATTCGTTATTTCAAATCTAGAAATCTGGAAGTGAAAGTGGTCTAGATCTGACCCAGTTTTGTTATTCTTTTCTTTTTCACTTAGATGGTCGAATATTTCAATGACTATGACCGAATATATATGTACTAATTTTGTGAATTTATCTTTGTCAAAGGTCTAGATCTGAACTTCTCAGATCTCTAGTGAAGTTTGAGGTTGTTTGCATCTTTTGTTTGATTGGTAGAAGAGTAAGTGATCTTAGAAACTCATATTTGAAATTTCAGTTTACTTATTGTTTTGGCCAAACCCTGTATGGGTGATAGAAGGTTGGTTTAATTGTGTTTTGTATATGTCACATATAGATTTGATTGGGATTTGTTTAGACCTAACATTGGGGCTGCAAGATAGCATTAGTTAGTATTTTGCTTTCATGATTAATTAGGTAAGGGTCTTATCTTTGAGTTTTTGTTGATTATTGAAATAATGAAATAAGCATGTTGTCAAATTTTTCTTGTTAATTTGAGCATGGCCGAATGACCTTGAGTTGGGTAGGTGATTGCCGACCACGGTAAGTGCAAATAGATGATAGTCAAATGTGTAAGGGTCTTTATAGTGATTAACTAAATGCGTAAGTGTCGATTGTAATTTCTGACATATGTTTATTGGGTTGTGTGATGTATTAATGCTTATTGACAGCATGTATAAGCATGCCACTAAAATTGGTAAACTAGGAATGTGCTTGTAGCACCCCTTACTCGTATCCAACGTTGGAATAGGATATGAGGCATTACTTAACTTAATCTCATACGTACGATCAATTCTAAAATATAAAAGTCTGTTCCAATTGAAAACTTTTCAAACTTCCTCTTAACAACCTCAATATAGGCTTATGAGGCCCAAAACACATCTTAGAAACAATCTGAGATCATTTCGAGCTCCCTTGAAAATCTTGGAAAATGTTATTAAAAACAGGGCCACACGTCCGTGTGGTGAGGGACACGCCCGTGTGAGAAGGCCGTGTAATCACACACGCCCATGTCTTTAGTCCGTGTAGATTTTATTTTTCATTACGGACCTACAGGGGTTTTCACACGGCCGGACACACGCCCTTGTCCATGGCCCGTGCCCCTCACATGGCCATGACATGCCCGTTTCCTCACTCGTGTGTGAAAATATTGACATTCTGTTTCTAACGTCATCATCTCAATAAGGTCACACGACCAAGGCACATGCCCGTGTCTTAGGCCGTGTCTCCCACATGGTCGAGACACACAGCCGAGTCTCCGCCTGTGTGTTTACTACTTAACATACTGACTTGTCAACCTAGCATGCATGGGGACACATGGCCTACGAACACGCCCATGGGGCTGACCGTGTGTCACACACGGCCTAGACACACGCCCATGTGTCTACCCATGTAGACATTTGTAAGGCTATTTACCAAGCCAAATGCCACCTTACAAAGCAACCATACTTATACCAATTCAATTCAAAATACCTCATGACCCTAAGGCACTTCTAAGAACTCATACTCAAGACATCCACACAAGCATGCACTTCATGAATTTCATCATCATTGAATATATGAACTTGTCAAGTATTGGCCAATTTCCAATGACCACTTACAAAATGAATTTATAACATTAATAGCCACACATTGGCTAACAAATATGACATAACACAAAATAACTAAGTTCCTATACATTCCATACTCAAAATTTAACAAACTTTGCTATACCAAGGAGAAGTTGATAGTGTGATTCCGAACTTTGACGTCCCACGATCCCCGAGTTAGCTTGGCGATACTACAAGGAAAAAGGAAATGAGAGGGGTAAGCATAAAGCTTAGTAAGTTTGCATGAAATAAATAGCAACATAAAGGCTCATAATGCCATCCATCCATTGCATTGAATAAGAACACAAAGTCTCAAGCACATTGCTATAACTTACTCATACTTACTCTTACCAATTACATGTTCACATATCGTAAACATTTCTCGTGAATTACTATATGTACCTGTATCACTTCATCACATAGTTTTAGCACTAATTTCATCTCTATTACAAACTTAACTATTTATCTTGATGAATCACTTGAATTACCCGAGGATACACAATCATCATCATACACATAAACAAGATGCCAATGCCACATCCCAGATATGGTCTTACATGGGGTCACATCTCGATGCTGATGCCATATCCTGGATATGGTCTTATACGGGATCTCATATCAATGCCGATGCCATATCCCAGATATGGTCTTATACGATTTTCATATTCGATGCTGATGCCATATCCCAGATATGGTCTTACACGGGATCTCAATTCGGTACCGAGGCCATATCCCAGACATGGTCTTATATGAGACCTCACCAATCTCATGTCTCGATGATGATATCCTCTCACTTCTTAAAGTCTAACCAGGACTTTAACATCATAAATTTTCATCATTTTCTCATTCTACATCATTACTCAATGTCATAGAAATAATATACAACATCACTAATATCAAACATTTTAAAACTTAATAACATGATGTTAAATTTATTACACACAAACTTACCTCCATACCCAAAATAGGCCAAATTGTCGATCTAGTCTGAAACCTTGCCTTTTCCTCGGTCAAGCTTAATTCCTCGTTCTTCTTGATCTATAATAACAAATTAGACTTTGGCAAAATTACCATTTTGCCCTTAGACTTCCACAAAATGATGATTTTACCCCTAGGCTCGTAAATCAATTCTAATTAAATTTCCTCCTTTAACAAGCCTAGCTGTACATTTATTACTCTTATAGAAACTCCCAATACTCATTATTTCACACATTTAACACATATTTTACAACCTTTACAAAAAGGTCATTTTAGGTGTTTTCATGGTAACACCTTTCACAAAAGTTGTTTATTTAACAACTAGAACTCATTTTGTTCCCTAAAAACTCAGCAAACAACATAAGCACTCTCATGGAAAATACCTAAACTTTCAACCATTTTGCAAAATAGTCCCCTCTTTAGCTAACTTAAGCTTTATGGGTTCCAAATGTACAAATATTATCAAGAAAGACCACTAAAATCACTTACTTGCAAGAGGATAGCTTGGATGAAAGTTTGAGCTTCAAAAACCCCTATTATTGCTGCTAATTTTTGGTGGAGAAGATGGAGAGAAAAGGTGATGTTTTTCTTTTCTTTATTTTATTATAAAAGATTAATTTAGTCGCCAAATTTCTACCAACTTTGACTCATTTTTCAACTCTTTGTCCCCTATGGCCGGCCAACCATTATTTAAGGGGCTAATTGCACATTATGGGATTCCAATTTATATTCTACAGCTATTAGAAACCTTTAGCTTGTAAAATAGAACTTTCACACTTTATGCGATTTAGTCCTTTTTCGCAATTTAAGCATGCAATCGCTAAAATTAAAGCACCAAAATTTTCATGCACCTATATAATCATGCCATAACTCATAAAATAATATAAAAATAATTTTCTTCAACCTCGGATTAGTGGTTTCAAAACCATTGTTTCGACTAGCCCCTAAATCGGGCCGTTACAGTGTTAAACATGCCAATGTTATTGGTATTGTACTGATTAGCATGATATGTTATATTATTGATATGTCATATTGCATTTGTAACACTGCTAACTCGTATCCGTCGCTGAAACAGGGATACGGAGCATTACTGAAACATTCAGAAACATTTACAGATAATTCAAGCAAGTTACTATTTAAATTCCGAAGTCATTCGTAACGTCCCTTAAATGGACCCTCGAGGCCCAATACGAGCATTAGAATCAAGTCGAGACTTAATCAGAACCTTTAAGAATTTTTCGCGAAATTAAAAAAATTTTCCAAGGTGCAGGGCTCACACGCCCATGTGGTCTAGGGGACACGCCTGTGTTGCAGGCCGTGTTCGACCCCGTGTAACTCTTTGACTTGTGCACACGGCCATGCCACACGCCCGTGTGCTACGCTGTGTGGTTAATTAATTCATTTCAAAATTAGGTGCAGGTTTCACATGGCCAAGGCACACGCTTATGTTCTAGGCCATGTAGTACACACGACTGAGACACACGCCCGTGTCTCTGTCCGTGTGCTCAAAATTCTGAGCATTCTGTTTCTCAAAATTAAGGTGTAGGGGAAACACGGACTAACTACATGCTCATGTACCCGGTCGTGTGTCACACACGGTCTAGATACACGCCCATAATTCTGCCCTTGTGGACAAAATAAAGCTATTTCTAGCTTCATTTCTCACCCAAAATCACACCAATAACCTACACCAAACTTTCATCCAAATACCAACCAAACCAAGCATTGAATTCAATTTATAACATCTAACATGATATATTGCTACATACGTTCATGCTTTTAATCTTACCCTTTAGTAAGCATACTCATTTAACCTTTTTCAATCAATCAATAATAAACACTTATGTTATCCATAAAATGAACTTGATACATATATACATATACCAAGACATAATCATCACTAGCCATTCTAATGGCTAGATTACAATAATCATTTACATTTACATGCCAATATGTCCAATTTAACCTATACATGCCATTATATCCATAATTGATTTACCATATACACCGAGATAGGCCGATGGATAGTGTGAGTGATCTCTGACAAGTTTCCAATCCAACGAGCTTCCGGTTTACTATAAAATAGGAAAATAAAACTAAGTAAGCATTACATGCTTAGTAAGTTCGTATAACATGGTACTTAACTAACCATTTATTCTATTTTGAGGTAACTATGTAAGGCACATTCAATCAATTTGACCTCAAGCCCTACACATATCCTCATTGCCTTTGTTAGTTATATATTCCATAATAACATCAAATCATGTATGGGCTCAATAACAATCAAGTTTCCATGCACATATGCTTTCTACAACATGCATAAATCACATCGCTATATCTCAAGTATATTATCATATAACACATCTCGAGTTCAGATTATTTTATATCAGAACTTTACTCATATTACTCGAAATATCAATGTCACACGAGTAGTAGTACACTAAAAGTGTACAAGTCTATAACCAAGGATGAACATATCCATCATATAATTTCCATGTGCAATTATCATCATCTCATGTTTTCATAGATCAATTGTCATGTAGCATCATTTTCATGTATTTCAGAAAACTACGTGTAGTAACTCATTTCTTATCCATATCTTCTCATGTCAAGATTTTTACCCGTTGAATTTATTCAAAATATTGATGGATATACAGGTAGTACACTCGAGGTGTACAATTTAGAATCCGTCAATTCATGTCCAATGGTACCCATAAGGTACTATTTCAGAGAGTACACTCTTGAGTCACATGTATATGCAACAAGATTACCAGTTCAGGCTAAATCTTTTTTATGACATATGCTCTAAAGAGCTTGATCTGGATTACCCGTTCAGACTAAATCCAATCCATAACATATGCTCGAGAGGACTTACATTAGGATTACCCGTCCGGGCTAAATCCTTTCATAAATAAGTTCAATAGGATTACTCGTCCGAGCTAAATCCGATCAGCAACAAATGTAGAACCTCATTCATTTCGGGAAATCACATATCCATTGATTTTCTATTTATTCAAATGAGATTTAACATTTTTCAAGCATTATCAAGCATGTGATTATTTCATACATTTATAATATTCACATATCTTCAAATAGACACATTCCACATTCATTTTAAGTACATAAGTAACATTTTTATCATTTATCATTTATCAGGCCTTATTATTGATCAGTCTTCGTCAGGTATATTTCCAATGTCATATACATACAATATTTATACAATTCACAAGCACAACATCTATTTCAAGCATATAAATATACACAATTTAGTTACACGAACTTACCTTGACAAATGTTCGTGTACGTAAAATCTACTAATCCGAAATTTTCATCTTTTTCTCATTCTAACTCTGAACTATACGAGTAAATTTAACATCAATTCATCACATTTCATATTCATGTAGACTCAATTTACACTTTAGGCAAAATTACCATTTTACCCTTAACTTTTCCATATATTTCAATTTCGTCCCTAGGCTCGGAAAATGAAATTTGTGTAATTTACTCCCTATTCCAAGCCTAACCAAAATTCCATCATAAAATTTACAGCACATATATTCATAAAAATTTATAATTTTTCATCAAATTTCACAACTTTACATTTTAGTCCCTAAATCATGTTTTCATCAAAAATCAGTTTGTAAAAGTTGTTTATCTATCAACAACCTTTCATTTTCTACCACAAATCTCTAAGTTTCAACATATTCATCCATGACCCAACTTTCATACTTTGATAACTTTTCAAACTGATCCCCCAAATAGACAGATTAGGCTATCCTGGTTTCAAAAATATCAAAATTACTAAAAACAGGACAAGGAAACTTACCCAATTTGGCCATGAAAGTTTCTTCTCTCTCCTCTAGGGTTTCCAAGTATTTTTGGGGAAGAAGATGATAAAATAAGATGATATTTCTTTTTATAATCTTTTAATTAATTAAAATATTTCACTTTCCAATTTAGTCCTTGCCCATTTTCTAAATTTCCATGGATGAGTCACCATAATATCTACATAATTTTCTTTAATGGTCTAATTACCATATAAGGACCTTAAGTTTTGAATTCCATAGCTATTTAATCCCTTTAGATACCAGAATTCAACTTTTGCATTTTATGCGATTTAGTCATTCTCGTAATTAAGCACATAATCAGTAAAATTTTCTTATTATAATTTTCACATGACATTTCTATCATATTACAGACCATAAAATAAGATAAAAATAAATTTTATTTTCGACTCGAATTTGTGGTCCCAAAACCACTATTCCGATTTCATCGAAATTGGGCTATTACAGCATTGCATGGGTTTGGGATTGATGGGTGACAGAGGAGTTTCGTGGAGTACCGAAGATTATCCACATTATTGTTTAGCAGTATATCTACGCCTTGGAGTATTGTTGGAGTATCGGCAACTTATCGCAACTTACTAACAGCTTATCTGCAAATTATTGGCAGTTTTACTACATATATTTACTGGTGGTTTAACCACATCAAGCTTCGGCTCTTACTATTTTGCATGCATGGAATTTTGGATAAAATGAAGCTAATTTAATAACCAGCCTAATATGACTTAAAAGACAAATTCTCTTACAAAAATTAAAGGCATCATATTTTTTCACTACAAATTGATGAAACGTAGTTTTTAAAGGTTTACTAATGGAAACATATGAGTTTTTTTTTTCAAATGACACGACTCTATAATAAATTGGACTTAAATCGTAAATGACCTAACAATCTAATGTTTTTAACAAACCTAAGGCAGCCATGCTAAGCTTTTTGGAAATTGATCAAAATAGTCATTTTAAAACCGAGCGGATCTACTTGGCCATTTCGATGGCTAATGTGGCCTTTAGAATTCGGCCGTAATGTGTAGGCGAGGTTTGGAAGGTTACACTAGACATAGTCAAAATATAGTTGACATGCCATAGGATTTGTATATGTTGTTGGTGGGAGCATTTTGGCACTTCATTGTGACTAAGGTCGAATTTATTCTAGCACTATGATGCGATTCATTCTGGCACTTCAGTGCAATTCATTCTGGCACTACAGTACATTACATATTTTGGAGTGTTAGGGGATCAGTGCAGTTATGCTTGATCAGTATTTCAGTACTTATTGTGGAGTATTAGGGGATTAATCCACGTACCTGTACTTGTGTTTGCATCCAATTAGCAGGGGATAAAAGTAAATAATGATATGATATGATGATTTTGGTAATGAGATGTTATTCTGATTCTAATTATCAAATGCTATTCCAATTTCTGAAAATGATAAGTCATATTGATTTTGATAGTAAAATTATGTGGGACATTAGCCACGCTAATAATGAATATGAGGTGATTTTTTATAATGAGAATTGGCTACACAAAATGATATCATGAAATCATTAGTAATGATGTAGAATATGATATCAAGTTGTTGATGAAACACTAGACATTAGAATTGATATGATGTATTAGTAGCATGCTTATTAGCTTAATACTTTTACATATTGAAGTTATATTATGTCAGCATGAATTAGTATACAATACTAAGCATAGGAATATGTTTGTTTTTGTGCATAAGTATAAAAAAGGTTTGCTAGATTAAAGGTGTCGCGAAGCATCCAAGATTTAATGGCTCAGGTCAGACCAAGTTTGCATTCTTTTGCTTATAAATAGTTAAAGGCATGTAACTAGGTTGAGTCATATGGTTAAATGTCTTTTTTGGGTCTTTTGATAAGCTTTGGTATATGTTGGACATTTGAGTATCCTAAAGTTGAACTTAGCTATGTAATTTTAATGTTTATATGAATGATTATGCTTGGCTGATAATTGATGTAATTGGGCTAGGTGACGTTACATTAGATACTTTGCTTTTAAATTATTTGAGTGTGTTTTTAGATGCCAAACTGAATTTTTTTTTTTTTTTTTTTGTAATTATGTGACATAATGGTTACACATTGGAATGATTTGGTGCCTTATTGCATGAAGTAAAATTTTACTTTTAGCATTTTTGGATATTTGGTCTCAAGACAAGAGGGTATTGTCTTAAGACGCTATGAATAAAATGGTCATTCTAGGTATTTATGGATAATGGTCTCGAGACACCACTTCTAAAGTCTCGAGACAAGTATCCATTGGTCTCGAGACAGATAAACATCGAATGTAAATGACCAAAAATAAAGGAATAATGTCTCGAGATAGAAGGCTCAATGTCTCGTCTCGAGACATGAAAACTCATGTCTCTAGACATCAAACATCGAAGCTAGGGGTCTGAAACAAGGGAAGCATGTCTGGAGACATGGCTCTCAATGTCTCAAGATATTTAGTTGAATTATGATAGTTGAGTTTGGATTTGAGCCTTGACAACATATTTAACCCGAATAATCCCGAAGTGTGTTCAATAAGGTTGTTAGACATTTATAATGCATGATTAAGCTAGTAATAGAATTTGTTTTTTATTTATATCATGATTAATTGTTTAAATTTGTTTCTTAATTGCTTTGAGATAGTCTGAGTTGCTTCGACAATGTAATATGACGTCTCACATTCGGATTCGACGATCGGGTTGGATGTAGGGTGTCACATTCTTCACAACAAATAGGTAATTATCAAAATCAAACTCCATGAATCAAATTTAATCTCTAATATAAGTCCATGGGTCATGAAAATAATACTTATACCTTTTTCTCGGTAAAAAAAAAAAAATTGCAATTTGTTCCCAATATTTTTAAATATTTTCCGATTGATTAAACAAGTGAATTTAATTGTATTAATTTATATTCCCAATCATTATCATTCCATAAAATCATTTTTAGCTCACATATCCTTAATATAGTTAATTTACATATTAGTCCTCTAACTTTAAAAAAAATTCAATTTTGTCCTTTATTTTTCGTATTTCACAGTAAAAAATTTGTATACATTAAAAGTAATCTCCAATATCATTCTAATTTCTAAAGAATTCTCTTTATCTAACTTATCTTCGTATTTCCTCAAAATTTACTAAACACGAATACTAGATGTTGTACTAGAAATTTTGGAGGCGTTATAATCACAATGTTCCTTTAATCAAATTTCATAAAAAGTTTACATTACTAAAAAGAAAACAAATAACCTAAGAACTAGGTAGTACATTTACAGAAGAGATAAGTTCAAAAAAGATAGTGGATTGGTTTGTTTTAATAGAAACTGATGAAGGCTCGACAAAAAACAATAGCAATAGTAGTAATAGTAGTAGAACTGTCACCTTACTTCTCAAGCTTGGATGCCTCGTGTTTTTGAAATCAATCAAAGCTTTAATTCTCTTGGCATTTATAACATGAGTCTTAGCTGAGGTGTCCCAAATGGAGGCAAAATAACATTTATATTGGCTTGATTCCTAAAAGCTTCCAACCAAAAAAATTAAAGTCGTTTACATCTAAGCCTTTAAGTAACTCCTTAATAAAAATCTAGCAAAAATCTATATAGAATTGTCTTGACTAAAGAAAAATACTAGGAGAACTTGTCCAACTCCTAACTGACCACATCTCTTTGTCCTCTCTAACAGGGTGAGAAATCAACAATAAAACAATAATCAATCAAATATTAAGTGCAGTGTCTACAAGTGTGACTGATCAATTGTAATATTTGTAGTGTCAATGGAACACTAGAGTATTCCAAGGATCGAACCAAAGAGAGTCAATGATTGAGTGGATTCTAGCAACAAACATACAAATAAAGAGTCTAAATAATTACTCACTAGATACTATAGTACAACAAGCCATGAAATTGAGAAGAACTAAACTAAATTACTAGGTAATTAGCAAAAGGACCAAATCGTAAAGCATGCAAAGTTATAAAACTATCAAATTAATAACAAACAATGGTTGTTTGACTTCAATTTGGTTCATTGAACATCGAATTAAGGGTCTAACTTGCTTAAACTACTAAAGTGACTCCATTATACCTCTCGACGTCGACTTTACCAAATTAGACAAATTAGTCTGGTTTATCTCTCGACCTCACTGACAAACCTAGGACTCATCAAATTGGTGCCTGAAAAGATCTCCTCTCGATCTCACTTATCTTGATTTTCCCTTAGGGATGTCAATCCTAAGTTTTTAAATCTATTCTATTTAGTCCAATTTTACAATTTAGTCCCCAACTCCACAAATTAATTTAATCACATCTCTATCAACCAACCTCCTAGGGTTTAGTTATCCATTACCATATATAAGCTAACAAGAACCAAATAGATAAGCATGGAAGCCACTAACATAAAAATCAACAAAAAGATGAAAGGTTGGATTTTTACTTTGAGAAACTAAAGAGCAATAAAAATGGTAGCAAGATAGATGAATAAAAATACTAAAGGGTATAAGAAAAAAAGTTAACTAATATTAAACTAGGATTAAAATGTGAATACAAGATAATTTAATGTGCTAAACATGTAAATAAACTTAAGCTACAGTAAAAACTAACTTACCTAACTAAGAAAATGCACGGAAACTAAACAAGTTGTAGAAAAACTAAATCCTACAGCTATGGACAAGAAAACTACCATAAACCTAAACTAAAAAATGAAAGAAACCCTAAAACTAAAAGCTCCCTGTACACTACTCTTTTGTTCTCAACCAAAAGTGACTTGTAATCTGATTACAACCCAAAATTTTGGACCAAAATGCCCCTCAGCATGTATTTTTTATTGGTTTTGGAAGGTGGACAAGAATTACCCCTACTGTCAAATTTTGTCTCCTCTCGGTAATATATCGCTATACCTAAGGTTTGGTATCACGATATCCACGATAGTCTTGAAATGGGGGGTTCCCTTGGATGTTAGGTATCGCAATACCCAAGGATGATGTCGTGGTACCGCTATAAATGGTATCCATTCTCTTCATTTTAGCACTATCGGGGTATTGCAATTTTGGATCTCCATATCGCGATATCACCTCATGAGCTCAGCTTCCAAGCTCTCCTCACAGCACCACCTTACGAACTCACCTCGCAGTACCACTCAGCAATACCCTTAACTGGAACACTTAGCAGTTGCAACACTCAATCAACTAGTTAAATTCTTAAGGCGCCATTTGGCCATATCGGGTCTCTAAAATAGTAGAAAACACAACATCTCATTCATTAAAGCCAAAAACAAAAACTAAATAAAAACATGACAAAAACATACAAATTGCTCGGAAACAAGCTCGTAAAGTGTATTAGAGAACCTAATTTGACACGTCAAATTATGACAGACCATTAACTAAAACACAATCTCGCCCAAAGATGATACTTCATCAAGCGACATAGGTCTAGGTTGCTTCCTTGATTAACACCAACATCTTGCAAGTATAACACGTCGTAAAAGATTAAGCCACATTTATACCACCTAGGGACCCCTTAATAAGACAATAAATCACCTAATCGCATCAACGAATGTGTTAGAGACTCATCATGGCTCAACTAACTACTCTCCACGATTCCTCCAAAACATATAAAACTTCCTTGTTGATCATATATGGCCAAGATAGTCTTTTCATACCCAAACTCTATAAATTTCTTAGAGAACCTTAAATCCTCTTCTCTCACCCCAGGAACTGGTCTCATTGATTCTCAATACCACCCTATTAACCACTACCAACCACCAACTCCCAATTTTGGATCAACATGTATGAATTATTTTTTCTAATTAATAATTAACATTTTCAAACATATATGAATTATTATTTAATACGTTAGTGATGAAGTTTTTTAATTCCACAAGAAGTGCTAAAAAGCTGTCAAGTGTTCCATTTTTTTTTATTATTTTAAAATATCAATTAAGGATGCATAACAACTTTTCTACCTCATCCGTGGAGTTAAAAAACCCCAACATTAATAAATAAAAAAACTAGTGTCTTATCACATGCGATGCACTAGTTAGTTGTTTGTGTTAATCATAAATATATTAAAATTATTTTTAAATTTTTTTAAAAAATGTACATTTTCACAAATAATATGAAACAATATAACATGAATACTATATAAATTATTGTATATTGTTCAACCCATTGATTGGTTGAATCAATGGAATCTTCTTGATAAATCTTCATATTGTTATTGTACATTGTCATGTACATTTCGGCCTCGCACTATAATTGCGCAATCACTCTATCATCAAATTCATTCTTTAAATCTTTAGTGGACGATTCTCTTTTGTGATCTTAATGTCAACCATTAGAGAATAAATTATGTTAAAACAAATGATGCAAAATAAGATTAAAGATATAAAGTAAAAATAACAAAAAAAAAATATAAAATAAGAAATAAGGTTAAAAAAATCTTAAACTGCCAGTGATTTGATTTATAGTTCTTTGTTATGTTTTATCACTTTTGTAGAAATCCTAGGCTTGCATGCATGCATAATGGAAGGAAGAAAGGTAGATTTTGAATACTAATTTTATTTTATATAAATTATTCCTTAATTGTTGTGGTTTTATTTCCAATAGTGTTGAATTTAATTTTTGTAATCAATATTAAGGATTTTTCTATTACCTTTTACATTGACATTAAAAAGTATATTTACTTTCTTTAATGTATTTATTGTTCTATATACAAATAATTTACTTTAAAATATGAATCTTTGATTGCGTTTAAAGATAAAGTTAGCAAATAAGGTTTAATATGAAACGAATTATTGATATTCTATGTAAGATCTATATTCACTATCTACCAATAAGTGGTTGGGTGCAGCGGTAACACATATTGCAACCCCAAGGAGAGAACGTAGGTTCGAACCTAAGAGATAATATTGTTGGGAGGGACAGCCACGAACCCTGAATATGGACCGTTAAAAAAAATGCATAATATAAAAATATATATTCACTATCTATTATTATGGTAGTTAATTAGTATAGTTATAAATTGTGCTAGTAGTAAATTACAATTCAAAATAGACTATTTGGAATCAATAATGTAAATATGAAAGTGTATTGAGGAGTTATTAGAATGTTTAATAATTTGTAATTAATGTAAAAATATATTATTGTTATTAATGGTAAAAAAAAAATCATATTTAAAACTTAATTTTTAAAAAGGTACCCACTTTATTAAAAAGGTACCCACTTTAAATATAACTAAAAAAAAAAAGGAAAATATGTTGGAACTGAAAGAATTAACTTAGAACTCAATGTTTTCATATATGTATCCAATTTTTCTTTTATACTATATGTATATACTAGTTTTCTTACTCGTCCAATGCATTGGCTTTTCGTGTGTATAAATTAGTTATAATAAATAAATTTTAATTATTTAATGTGTACAAATAATAATATTGATTATAGCTATAAAATAATTCTTTAATTAATAAAAATAGAGTAGTATTTATAAATATATATATCCACGGATTTGTTGTAATGTAATGTAATGATTAAATATATATATATATATATGCACGTATTTATTGTATTTAATTTAAAAGACACATTTAATGAATTCATATTTTTTTACATATAAAATATATACACATAATATAATTTTGAAAAAAAAATAATTGATAAATAAATCATTGAAAACCAATATTTGAACTAGATCGGATCGGCTAGTTAGACCAGGAGTCGGTTGGGATGTCGATTCGAAGAAGGCCTTTGAACTAGTTGACTCGAGAACCAATACAAGCTGATTGAACTAGGCAAAAAAATCAATTGAATTAAGCAGTTGAAACGGTTGAATCAGATTTTTAAAATTTTTTAATTCTATTTTAATTTTTTAATAATTTTTAATTAAATCAATTGAATTTGTAAGACCGACGAGTCGATGGCCTAATCAATTCAAACACTAATCCAATCTAAAAAACATTATTGAAAACCATAAAAGCAATATATCTTTTGGTGACTAATGCATGAACGCATCACTATAAATGCTATATGAGAATCATCACCGTTCAAATTGAGAAAAGTTTTGAATTATTTCTAAACTGATACCTCTTTTTTCAACATATTATTTCTCTCTTTCCTATTATATATATTATTATATTAAATAATATAATATATAAATAAATTTAAATTATATGTCCTCTCCTATAAATTTCTTCAAATAAAGAAACTCTATAAAGAGTCTATGTAAATGGTAAAAAAATTAACACGTGTGAACTATAAGAGTTTTCTAAGATAACGTGAGATTTATAAAAATTGTAATGTAAACATTACATGCATTTGATTATGTAGCCAAAACATTTTAATATAATATATATTATGATATATAAAAATCATAAATAATATATATTATTATATATATAATATAAATAACTTTAAATTATAGTTCCTCTCATAAATTTCTTCAAATGTAGAAATTAAAAAAAAACTATGTAAATAGTGAAGAAATCAGACATTTTTATAGTGCAAACATTTCTCATTCATATAATATATACCATTTTATATAAATAATAATATATATTACTATATATAAAAAATAAAAAATATTATTATATAAATAAATTTAAACTATAAATCTGAAATTTTAGAAGAACTTTTGTAAATAATGAATAAATCAACAGTTAGTTATAATTTAAATGCGAGCTATGAAAATGGTTTATAATCAATGTGAAATTTAAAGTATAAGTGTTGAGAATGGAGAGAGAAATGTTTGACCAATTCATCTATATTCATGTATATGTGCTTTTGGAAGGCAGGAAAAATCATATTTATGAGTCAAAAGGCATAATTTTCTTTTCATATTGGCCGAAGAAATAATGGGGATAAGCTTTTGACAATTACCCAAATGAACCGACAAGAGATATATAACATATCCGATATGAAGCTTGAATTCAAATTGGTTACCCCACATCCAAAAGAGAGAGAAAAAAAAAACTCAATCTTAGGCCATACAAGAGAAAGGGAAATGAAGTCCAAATCAAATGCACATATATATAATTCAAAGCAGTTGAGCAAACATATTGGCCCCTACAGGCTACATGTAAGACTATTCATAAGCAAAAATAAACTTGGTTCAATTAATTGGGAACCTACCTAAGAACTTGGTGTTATATACTAACAGATTATTGCTTCTTTTATTGGAAAGAAGTCCCAGCCTGCATTTATAGCTATTAGGGTTGTTTAAACTGAACTATTTCAAGTGGGTTTTGCTTTGTACTTAAAGATCATTTTAGTGCTTTACAACATCATTACTCTGCCTGTCATTAAAACACTTCTAAGCTTTCGTTTTTGTTTTGAGTGGATGACCATGTGGAGCTGGATTCAATTAGCCAGAAAATGACCCTTTTTTTAAGGGTATCTTATCTTTTATCTTTTCTAGGTTAGGTTTAGGCTGAATATTCAAAAATCCTTATTCTAGGTGGAGATTTTGGAGATTTTTCAATGGATAAAGTCATAGCATGAAATATTTTGAGAAATTTTGTTCTATGTCAAATTGATTTAACATTAGTTTTTATTTATTTATAGTATTTACTATTGTCAAATTACATTGCATCGCTTTTATAAAAAAATTGTCATAATCAAAGATAAAGCCAGGGATGTTGCTAGAGGCCTTGACCCCTCTAAAAATGAAAAAAAATTTGATTTAATTTTTTAAAAATTATAAAGATATAGACTATTAAAATAGTAAGATTGCATTTTTAATATCATAAAAATATATAATTTAATTCCGATCCCCCAAAAACATTTTTGGCTTCGCCCCTAGTCATAACTAGAGAAATCTGAACCCAAACTTTTCTTTAGTATAATTAAAGTATTTATCATGTCTATTTTAGAGTTTATAAAGTTTAATCTTTTCAAAGTTCATGTTTACCTTTTCTAATGTTCGAATTTAATTCTCCTTAAGAGTGTAATGTATTTTATTATTGTACTTAACATTTTATTTTTATATATTAAACCCAAACTTTTAACCTGAAATTAAAAAATTTTCGTATATCTATTTTTTATATATTTTATCTTATTTATCACATCTTAAGAGTAATTCACCATGAACCTTGTACGTTGGCTTGATGGTCAAGATGTTTACTGCCCTAGGTGTGGCTTAAATTTGAATTGCGCTAGTTGCATTGTTGTTAGGACTTTACCCTCCTTTTGTAATTAAAAAAAAAATTCACCACATTTACTCCATTAAGTTTCCTTTTAATGATATCATTATTATATCTTCTTTTTTGCTATATAGAGCTATCTATTTCATGGGTGTGGGTTACGTAGTGTTATCTTTATAACTTGCCATAAAGCGTAGTTAGATGGCGTTGGACCATTTATTTTTATAGCTAAGCCATAGGATAGAAGAGGTGAAAAATGTGGCTGAATTTACTGTGTGATTGGCACCAAACATTCAACCCAACTGATCCTGAAATGGGCCTCCCATTAATCTGGGCCACTCTTTGTTTACAATACATTGCACGTGGTTTTCAACATCACCCTTTTCTTTTTTTTTTTCTTTTTTTGACAATCGCCCTTTTATTTTCTAAATTATCGGTTTTGTTTTTCTAACATCCCCTTCCACATATTGATATTGTTTATTTTTAATCATAAAAATTTAAAATTAATTATATATTAAATAAAAAATATAATTTAATTCAATTTTAAATCATCACAATTTTTAAACCTACATTTTATAAATCGTTTAAATACATTAATTTAGATGAATGTTAAAATTTTCAAGTCGACACTACTCACATCCAACTTGCAAGAGATTCAAGTCATAAGGTTCAACTCTTCCAAATAGGCATTTAATCATTTCCGTACGAAACATTGTTATGAAAATAAAAAACTTGATTGAGACTTAAGACCTAAAAATAATAATAACTTGAGATTATTCCAATGGAATTGTCCAACTTAATCATGGATTGGATTAGACTAGTTTGGTCATTAATATCAAATACATATTGTTGGTTTCATATATAGAAATTAAGAGATTATGGTAATTAGACAAATAATTAGCTAGGTGATTAGTGTTTAAATCACAAGGGAAACAATCTTTATAGAGGAGTCAATACTACAAGTTGAAATTATTGGCTACATATGGCAGACAACAGGATTGTGCTCTTTGTTAGGTACAAAAGAAATTTTTTTCACTTTATGAGAAATTATGCCTTTTTCTCTTTTCCCTCTAATTAGAAATTTGTTTTCTCTACTCAACTTGGGCATATAGATACTATAATAATAGCGTAATATTCAGGGGCAAAGTCAGAACAATTTTGTAGGGAGGCCGAATGAAATTTTAATTTTTTATAGTTTATATCTATATCTTTATATTTTTTAAAGGATTAAATTGAATTTTTATAATTTTAGAGGGGCCAAAGTGTAATTTTACCTTTTATAAATTTAATTTTTTTAATAATTTTACATTTTAGGGGGCCGGGCCCATGCCAGCCCCCTAGATTCCCCTGACAATATTGCATTGTGGTTATAACATTAATAATTAAGCATCTAGCCATTGTACCATCAACTTTGGATACTCTTAATCAACTTCTTAAATTAGAGAAAAATCGAAAGAATAAATAATTAAGCAGGCAAAAGATTTTCCTTAAAATCAAAGTTGTTTAACATTTTAGATGTAATTGTATGCACAATTGTTTAAAAAATAATACTCATCAAATCCACAATTCTTTTGAGGACAGCAAAATAATTAGGGTTTTTCTTTTCTTTGGTTTCCAACCTGCCATCATTAACATGTTCATAATTTAGTATGATTTGATTTGTTCAGCTAGCTCCCAGCTAAGTTAAGTTTATATATTTCTCCAAACAAACTGATGTAAA
Organism: Gossypium bickii; assembly: GCA_025503065.1. Classification (NCBI taxonomy): domain Eukaryota; kingdom Viridiplantae; phylum Streptophyta; class Magnoliopsida; order Malvales; family Malvaceae; genus Gossypium; species Gossypium bickii. The sequence continues at coordinate 49,618,895 of CP106709.1, read as the reverse complement.
ATGTTCCACCAGCTCTGATAGTGGCGGGTCTTTTCCATGTTGGAGGTTATAATATCAAACCTTATAATTTGTATTTGAATGCCCAAGTGATGTACTATTTTAAAAGAATGTTTTTGATGTAATTTTGGTGGTCTACTTAATCTTAATTGGATTATGTCATCATCAAATTAAATAATTCCACTAATTTTAATATTATTGTGTAGGAGTTAGTATTAATGAATTTTGGGGGGGGGGGTGTTTAACTCTACTTCTATGAGAGTTCATGGTGATTGAAGTATTGATAAAATTCACCAACCCAGCATTAAGAGTGATTTTTTTTTTTAAATTAAAATCTTCTTTAAAATAAAAATTTAAAAAAGAAATATAGTTAGTAAATCCCAAAAGTATGATATACAATAATAATAATAATAATAATAATAAGAAGAAGAAGAAGAAGAAGAAGAAGAAGAAGAAGAAGAAGAAGAAGAAGAAGAATGAAAGTTAAAATTTTTGTGTTAAAAGATTTTAAATTGAATTGCTAATTTTTTGGAGGGGTTAAAAATGAAAATTCTTTATTTATCGAGAAGACCAACGCTCTGCTTCCTTATGACTATGCCCCTAATAAGAAATAATACTTGACAAATATGAGACAACGTGATCATATATATATGGGATAATATTTTATGCAGAGTTAGTACATGAGTCTCATGCATGTTAGTGAACAATAACATGGCACCTAATCTCTAAATAAAAAAAATAGAAGATCTATAAATAAATTCTAATATTTATATAATATTTAATTATATTCAAATAAATTTATTAGTATTTATTTATAATCCCCAACTATTTTTTTTACTCAATGATGAAGTGTCATGTTATCAATCAATGATTGTGCTTGAGACTTGTTATGTCCAATGTTACATCTCAAACGTAATGCCAATTGCAACTCACTTTGCAACTAGACTGATGTGCAACTTGTCATATTTGTTAACAATCTTTTGACTAAAAAATCTTAGATTTACACTTACATCTTTTGAGTATTTTGAGCAACAATTTAGTGGATTGAATCATGTTTAATATAAATCAAGCAATGATTCGTTTTAAAGACTTTATGTGTGATACTGCAACCTTAAATAAAGAGATCTAGTTTTTATAGAAGCTTGATTCCTCAAGATTTCTACGTATTTGATTCTTTATATAAGACTCATTAATGGAAAATTTAAAGGAATATGTGTTTGCACTAATTGAAGAATTGCAAGCCAACAATTCATATTTAAAGAATATTGTTTGTTTCATTAGACATGGTTGTGAAAGAGGACTTATTTGTTAGTTGTAAGGAACCTAATTTGAGTGCAAATAGATTTTAAACAAATTGTTTTATGTTCAATTTGTAACTAAGCTTTCAAGGGGAAAGTTTTGGTGGGGAGGTGATATTAGATCGATGTATAGGAATGAAGTTGCAACTTAGTGAGTGGGTTGAACTTAAATCACATCTTGTACTACAAATTGATAATATATTACTCTGTGAGAAAGGCTTTGCAAATGTAGGATAGTTTTTTGAATTGTGTAACCAAATTTTGTGTTCTTCTCTATTCTTAGTCTTTTAGTTGTACATACAGTTGCAAGTGACATGCAATTTCAATGTTTTCTCAATTAGTATCATAGGAAGAAACTTGAAGTATTAAGTAAAGATCTTACCCTTGAATTGCTTAAGCAATTGAAAGAACATCAATATCACAGCCTCCCAAGCCTGATGGCTCTAACTACATCTATTAGAAAGACAAGAAGAAGATGTTTATCAAATCGATGGACTCCTGGATACTAACTTAGTTGGAAAATCATTTAGAATATAACAAGTTGTTTGCAACATAATGTCTCCAAAAGGATTATGGAAGTTATGAATAGTTTAACATTGAACGAATGATTTATCGTAATTTGATACGCCAAATAAGGCTCTTCATTACACTCGAGAACCTTATTCTCAAGCAATTTAAGTGTATTTTATATATTTTTATCAATTTTTAGTTTCAAGCCTTAATAAACGTTTTTTTTTGTTGAGTTTTGCCCCTTTGGAGACCCAAATTGGCTAAACGGTGTCGTAGGGAACCTAATTATGTGATTAAGTTTGTGTAGAGAGACGATAACGGTCCAACCTCGAGGAAAAAATCATTTAGAGTGGTTTTCGCAACATTGGTGCCATGAAAGTCAAAAAAACCCATGTCATACCCAAAACGGGCTGATCCGAATTTAAGGCGTATGCACACGAAGTTGTCTGTTTTGGCGCACTCTATTAGTTAGTTCGCCAAATTTTAAGCTTTTGGCGAACTAATGTTTTGGCGAATTTAGTATCTATCCATGTATGTATACTAGGATTTAGTTCTTGATGTGTTTTTCAAAAGAAGAAAGAATTCGATAAAAGAAAAAGTAAGCCTTGTGTAGGTTACCACCAAAAGTATAGGAGCAGATTTTGGTAACTAGATCTAGTTATAAACCAGCTGAACTGACTGGTCAAATAGCATTTGGACAAGACTTTCATTTATGCTTTTTTCCAAATTCTATAGGCCATTAAGAAGGACACATTCTGAAATTTCTTGACACTTGTCAAATTCCACTAAATGGAAGTGGATTATATATACGTGTGAGGAGGGTTCGTGAGAAGAGTTTATTCTTCCTTCAAGATGGTTCTTTAATTCTTTCTTTTTTTTTTAAATAATAAATGTTATTTGCTGGTTGCTCTTTTTATGTAAACTAGAAATTGAAGATTCTTGGAATAAACAGAGGGTGTTCCATTTCCTGGTAAGTCTGGTAACTATGCATGTTAAGAGTAATGATGCGATGAACTATATAGACTGTAAGTTATGAATAAGAACACTTTCATTGGGATTATCTGTAGATGAAATGTTAGCAGTCTAATTGTAAATGGGTTTTAATGGTGAATTCATGTTCTTTAAGCAGTTATTACTACTGGTTCGAACTGGATATCTGAGTCTGGAGCTGGTAGCTACAGTAGATGAGTCTCAGGTGAGTCCTTAATCTCGACTCCTACACGTCTTTCTAGATAAATATTTTGTGATCAATTTTCTAGTATTGGTGGATGAGTACTTGAATGACTGTTGAAAATATGTGTGAGATCTTGATATAGTGTCCTTGTGAGTCTGGTATGCAATGGGCTGTATGTAGAGATATATATGATTTTGTGAAGCAACTATGTATATGTGTCTAAGATGTATATTATGATGCTTGATCATGTGATGTGTGTGTGAAATATATATTGAGCATGATTTGGTTAGGAAAATAAGTATAGTCAATTTGAATGTGTACATAAGTTACATATATGAGTTGTGATTGATAAAGATGGGAAATATGTTGTAACAAAGTGTTGAGAGGTTTTGAAATGTGAGTTTTGACACTGCGATGGTTTTCAATGAAGCCCGTTGGGACAGTAAAAATGAGTTATGATATGATAAATCTGAAGAAAGTCCATGGCCATGACACATCTAGAAAGGGCGAATGAGCCGCATTTATCGACTAGAGTTTCTGTGATCGTGTGTCAGAGTCTTAAAAATTTGTAAAAAGAATGATCGAGCCTAGAAACTAACTATGACAACGATTGAGGCAAGCGCACCTATCGAACAGTAGTATAGATTTGAAATGTGAGTTTTGACACTGCGATGGTTTTCAATGAAGCCCGTTGGGACAGTAAAAATGAGTTATGATATGATAAATCTGAAGAAAGTCCATGGCCATGGCACATCTAGAAAGGGCGAATGAGCCGCATTTATCGACTAGAGTTTCTGTGATCATGTGTTAGAGTCTTAAAAATTTATAAAAAGAATGAACGAACCTAGAAACTAACTATGACAACGATTGAGGCAAGCGCACCTATCGAACAATAGTATAGTTTAGTGGCAAAACTGGATTGTCGAACCTAAAGGAACTAAAAGTACTAATACTGACTTTCTTTTTATTATTTAGCCTAAGAATAAAAGTGAATTATTAATTAACTAACAACTAAGCTAAAGATGCAAAGACAAAGAGAATGAATTGAGAAAAATAACTGTGGGAAAAACCAATTGATTAGGACAATACCGGAGGAAGAATCCACCTAGACTTCACTTGTTATTTAACTCAAACTGCATTTATTTATTCACTTGACTTGATCCGTAGGATTCCCTAATGTATATTAATACCTCTCTTGAGGCTACTAACGTCTAACCCTTGGTTGATTAATTGAAATATCTTTCTAATTAAAACCCCTAGAATTGCATTAACTCGATCTATGGACTCTCATATTAGGTTTGGCCTTAATACGGGAGATTTTCGTCATCCTATGTCTAGGGTTGCGATCAACTCCGTTTAATTATGCTAGATCTACTCTTAAACAGGGACTTTTGCTCCGCTGGCTAACCAAATGAATACTTGAATTAATATCCTGAAATATCAAAGCAAGAATTAAGAACACATAATTAAGAACAAATCAAGTATTTATTATATAGTTCAGAAAACAATAACAAGAACCGTCTTAGGTTTCATCCCCCTCAAGTATTTGAGAGGTTTAGTTCATAACAATAAAAGAATACATCTCAGAAGAAAATATAAAAAAAAACATAAGAAAAACCCTAAAACCCCCTGAAGGAAATTGAAGGGAAGATCTTTCGTTTTGAGTATAACTCCGGCTTCTTGAGATGAATCAACTGGCTTTCTTCGAGTAAATTCCACAATTCTGGCCTCTTTGGCTTGGCTCTTCGGCCTAACTGGACGCCCCCTGAAGGTTGGCCTCTAGGATGTTTATATAAGCTTTTGGAATGGCTTTCTTTGCCTCTAAGTACCCTAATCCGAGTAAAACTCAAATAGGTCACATTAGGGACACGCCCGTGTGAATCGTGGCCAAGCCGTGTTCGAGTCTGTTAAGGAGACACGACTGTGTGGTCTTGGGCCCAGGCCATGTCGATTTCGTGATATGGCTCATTTACTCCGTTTTAAACTCGTTTCTCGTTCTTTTCATCCTCCAGTGCTCTCTTAAGTATAAAACATGAAATTAAAGGATTAAGAGCACCAAATTCCACAATTCAAGACTTAAATCATCCAAAAGTATGCTAAATGTGGGATTAAAATATGTTCATATTACGGTTTGTCATTCTATGTGTCCCAGGACGATGATGGGCAAACCTCATGTGATTTTAAGTTTAGCTAAATCCATATCGCAAACATGACAATTCACTTGGAGTGCTTGGGTGGCATTCTATTTGGCCTTTGTGGCATATTCTGTTTGTTGCCTTTGTGGTGTATTTTGTATGTTGCCTTTGTGGCGTACTCTGATAGCCTTTGTGGCGTATTCTATATGTTGCCTTTGTGGCGTACTTTGATAGGTCTATGTTAAAGATATGATCTATCCAAAGTTATTTGGTAAGAAGTTTTGTGATGAAATAGAATAAGTCCTAAGGGAAGTTTCTTGAAAAGAAGTATGAATCAATATGTTCAAATAGGGTATCTGTCATAGTTATCTGTCAGTTTAGTATATGGGCATATTTGATATAAGAGCCCGTCAGTTTGAGTTATCCGTGCTATTAATGTGGAATCCTGAGTTATCTAATATTAATTGAATCTTAATAGTATTTTGTCTTCATCTACGATCTGATAGAATCTGAGTGGTTCGTTATCATGGGGGTCTCATGCCTTGTAGTAAAGTGTGTGGAATTCTTCTAAATGATCTAGAGTGTTTCTCATTAGTATGAGTAAGTATTGGGTAGAATCAGGATATGAAGCGATTTTTAATCTGATTTAGCAAGCTCAGTATGGGAAACAACCAAAAGTATAAACAGTAAGTGGTATTCGTCAAGTATAATATCTGCACTTAACTATTCTAAATAGTTGTTAAAAATTGTCTAAAGAGAAAAAAGGAAAAAAAGGTAGTATTGTCTGTTAAGATCTAGAGTCAATTGCACAATTAGACAAATAATGTTACGTTAAGAATAATAAATAGCATATAAGAATGTAATTATACAACTGATAAGGTGAAGGTATTTACCAAAGACAGATATGAGGAAATCTAAATATTCAAGATGAATAATTTATCAAGAAAGGTTAAAAGGTATGTGGTGTTCAAAACTCACTGAGTTCTTCTGAACTTACTAGTGTCATGTTTATGTTTTAATTGTGGTTATTTAAGAGAGTTTACTAGGGAGGACAACGCCAAGAACATGTTAGAGATGCGATATAAGGGGATATTATGCATAAGTGAATGTTTGGAAAATTTGGCGTTTAGTAAGACTACGCCCTAAGAGTTTGTCTTTTGTAAGCCTATGTGTTATAATAATTTGTAACAAGTCCGATGTAATATGTATTCATTTTTAAATACTTTACTTTGTTTTATAATATGAAGTCTTTAAATAAAATAATAAGAAAAATGTTTCAAGGTACAATTGTTAACTGTTTTATAAAATTTGTTAAGTGGTTTACATGGTAACACCCGAGATCTGGACCTGGTGAATCGGGTCAGGTTCAGGGTGTTACAACCCAGACCTTTCACCTTAAGGATGCAAAACTTCAACGAAAAGTCAACATGGAAGCTTATTGTCATGAGAGTCGCGATACTGAGGGATGGATATTGCAACACCAAGCCAATGTCACGATATCGAGCCTCCGAAATCATGATACCCCTAAAGGTGTTAAAATGAAAAAAAAATTGAGGCCAACTCAAGTGATGTCACGACACTGACAGTGGGTGTCGAGACACTGAGACCCCTAAGATCCACAAGTTTGCCACTATTTTGGGTGTCGCGAAATCGAAGCCTAGTTGTCACGGTATTGCTACCTAAATGGGAGAAATTAGCTATAAGGGTAATTTTTTGTCCAACACATTTCCCAATCAAAACACAACTTCTAAGGTCATTCTAATCAACATTTTTTTTATTGTAATTAGATGCTTAAAAGCCACTTTTGGCTAAGAACTAAGAGGGAGCTTTTATCTTTACTTTTCATCTTTTTAACTTTCTAGTTAGTCTTATTTTTTAGTTTTAGGGTTTATTTCTTAACCTTTTTTGGTTTTGGTTGTTTTAGTTGGTAGTTTGTTAGTTTTTACTGTAGCTTTGTCTTAATTGCAATTTAGTTTTTAAAACTCTCTTTGTAATTTTATTTTAAACCATAACATTTAATATAGCTCAGGTCTATTTCCTTTTTCTTAGTTAAAAATCTGAACTTTCTTGGTATTTTTCACCTCCATTGTTGCCACCATCATCTTCATCAAACAGCCATCAAGAAATCATTAAGCTTTTTTTAACCTTAACTTTTGTGCTTATTTGAATGTATGCTTTGTATGTATATTGGGTTGTTGCTTGTTCAAAAATGATGTTAAGTAACTAAATCTATGGTGGTTGGTTTATGAAAATGTTGCTTGTTTAGTTTTTAGTACATGGACTAAATTGTAAAAACTAGACTAAATCGAATAAATTTCAAAACTAAGAATTGACACCTTTAGGGGAAAATATTGATTGGTGAGATTGAGAAGAGATCTTATTGAGCACCAATTTGCTTGTCCAAGTTAGTTTGGTGAGGCTAAAAGATAAACTAGACTAAATCATTTAAATTGGTAAAATGGTGACAGAAAGGTAAAATTGAGCCGGTTATAAGTTAAAGCTTCTTATATCCCTAATCCAAAGGCTAATCATCAACATGGAAGTCAAACAACTATTTTTTATTATTGAATTTTTAATCGCTTAATTTTTTCATATTATACAATCTAGTCCTTTTTAGTGTTAGGAATCCAATTAGTGTAATTTCACCTTAATTATAAATATAGTGATAACTCTTGAAAATAGTTATATTTCATGCCTTTAGGCTTAGTTAATTTCCTATACTTAGGTGAGTTTAGTTGCATTATAGGATATTGTATTGGTATTTTTAGAGCAATGCATTAAAGAGCTTGAATTTTAGTTAAGTGTTATTACATGTTGCTTTTAATTTCCTGTGGGGAAGACTTGCATGGTGGTTGATTGGAAGGTGTAGAATGTAGGAAAAGGAGTAAATGTTTGAAGGTTTGTCGTGACAAATTTTGGATAGTTTGCCAACACAAATGTTGTGGCAATGCTTGGAAGATGCCTAGTCAGCACTAAATATGTACTGTTCTCAGCCCCAGTTGTACTTGTACCAGATAAATCCACCTGAAAAACTGAAAGGATTATGCACTAATGGACCTACCATAGAAGAAAGAGATATAAAAGCCAAAAAAGAGAGGACAACAGTGTATGGACAATAGAGGGAAGCAGCTAAGAACAAGGGCAGAGAAAAAGATGGAAGAAGAAGGCAGTCATCTTTGGCCACCGCAAGACATTGCGTCGCCTGTGTTGTGAGTTGGATAGGAAAAAGTTGTCATCTCGGAATTCTTTCTCTATTTCTTATCTTGTTTCTTCGTGAGCTTAATTGATGAAGAAAATGTTGGTTTTTTTTTTTTTGTGTGTGTTAAAGTTGAATTCTATTTGCCAACCTATGAGCTAAATATCTTAGGGTTGGAATTACTTTGATGATGTAATGGCCTGAATTTTCAGTGGTGTCGGAACAGTGATTCGAGGTCACTAAATCCGACAAGTGAGTAGAAAATATTATTAATTTAGTGAGTATAAGTTAAATGTGAAGTTAGGAAAATTTTTGAAATAGTGAATAGTGTACTAGAAATAAATATTAAAATAATTAGAATCGAAAACAAGGTATTGTGTAACACCCCTAACCCGTAACAATCACCGGTTTAGGGTTAAAAGGCATTACCAGACAATCGACAACTTTTACGGACATTTCATAATACAATTCATCAAATCCAATCAAAGTGTCCCTTTAATATGTCAACGAGACCATAAACATGCTTTAGAATAGGGCCGAGACTAAACCGAACACATATAGAAATTCTCAAAAATTTAAAATTTTTTCAAAGTTATTGAGGTCACACGCCCGTGTGGGTAGGCTGTATGCCTCCCACGGCCTCAGACACGCCCGTGTGTCTAAGCCGTGTCAAAACAGGGCATACATACTGACTTGTCCACACGGTCGTGGACACGCTCGTGTGCCTCACTCGTGGTCACTACTGACTTGCACCACACGGCCAGTTACACGCCCGTGTGTCTAGCCCGTGGTCGAGTCTGACTTGTTTTGAATTTCAACCACGAGAGACACGGTCGAGCCATATACCCGTGTGCTCAACCGTGTGGGCAATTATAGGCCATTTTCAAGGCCAAAATGCCACCCACACATTGGGCAATCCCTACAAGAAATTTACCAATTCAATTCATGCCAATTTAACCAACTTTTCCAAGCATACAAAGGCATTTCAAATGCACCATCTTATGCAACATATAGCTCAACTAAATCACCAAGATTTCCAAGCAAGTTTCATCCACAATCGTACCAACCTTGCTTCATATAACATAATGCAATTTTGATCATCTCAATAATCATTATACTATACCAAAACCAAGCATTATAAAACATGTCTACTCATCCATAACACAACAATTCATCTAGCCATATCACATGGAAACATTCTTATCTCAAACATACTTCAAAACAACTAGCCTATACATGCCATATTAGACTATAATCACAATCCCGAGCCTTTTGTAACTTTGACGATCTATAAAACAGAGTAAACACACACAAAGTAAGCTTTCCAAAAGCTTAGTAAGCCATATACAAATAAATTTAGCATAAAATGCACTTAACCACATTGATACAATGAATTTAATAATTCTCGCTCGCAAATTTCATAACTCAAACTTTGGCTCATGTATCTAGCCATTACTTTCCACATTTCATAGCTCAAATATATATCACATTTGCTCTTATCACCTTCAAGCATTTGTCACATTTTATCACATCCAATATATATATACAGATATTCATCTTGATAAATTCATATTTATATACTCACCTTTTTGTACACATACATGATGTACTTTTTAAACATACCTGAATCATTATACATTTCGCGTAGCCTTTCACATCTCAAATTTTCCCGTTGAACCGTTCGTAATCTAATAGGATACTCAGAATGCTCGGAATAGTCGTACAATGCCGACGTCCCAGGCGTGGTCTTATACTCAGAATGCTTGGAATAGTCGTACAATGCCGACGTCCCAGGCGTGGTCTTACATGTAACCAAATATCGATGCCACTGTCCCAGACAGGGTCTTACAGGAATCAATACGATGCCAATGTCCCAGACATGGTCTTACACGTAAATCTCATACCGATGCCAACGTCCCAGATGTGGTCTTACATGAAATCTCGAATCAATGCCAATGTCCCAGACGTGGTCTTACATGATCTCACATATTGGAAACCTATGTTATGACATATGTAACCCTATCTATTCCTAGGTTCATACGAGACTTCTCGGACTTAAACACAATGTCGATACTATCTCGAATTCCATGTACATAACATCTCAAGCATATTCAACACAAGTTAAATTTCATATATGCACAATTAACTCAATTCAAATGCATTTATTTGTATATTGACTTACCTCAAATTCGGATAAACAAGCGATTTCGACTACTCGATCACTTTAGACTTTCCGCGATCTAAATCCGTTTTCTTCGGTTCTTGATCTATACATATTCAAATTTAATTCATTTATTCACCAAAACATTCAATTCAATCCAAAAACACATATTTAGGGAAATTTACAAATTAGCCCCCACATTTTCACATTTTGACATTTTAGTCCCTATTTCACAAAATTACAAAATACACATAATTTGCTTGTACCATGCTTAGGCCGAATATCGCCCATGCTCATACAAGTCCTAAAATTTCATTTATTTCACAATTTAGTCCCTCAAAATATTATTCTTTTAATTTAACCCAAATTACTCAAAATCATCAAAACTCTAAAGACAAACTATGTTAATCAAACACATATCTTTCATATTTCACCATCAAACATCCAAAAACTCCCATGTTCATCAATGGCACATTACAAAATATTCATCAATTCACAAAATTGAAGCATGAGTTTTGAAGTATATAAAGCAACGATTACAAAAAAACGTAGAAATTATCAAAAATCGAGTCAAAACATACCTTGAATCAAGCCAATAGTGTGCTCAAACCTAGATGGACATGGAAGCTTTCTTTTTCTCTTCTAATTTCGGCTAAAAGATGATAAGAATGGCTTATTTTTAGCCTTTTGTTTTATTTAATTAACCTTAATGACATAATTCCAATTTTAACCTTTTAATGTTAACATTAAAATTCCACTATCTATGTCCATTGCCGTCCAACCCATGTTAAAATGGCCTATTTACAACATAAGACCTCATATATAGAAAGACACATCAATTAGACCACTCAATCAAATAAAAGGCCACTTTTACCATTTATGCGATTTAATCCTTTTCTCAAATTAAGCACACAAACAGACAAATTAATTCACGGAACTTTAACACATGCTTAATCACATATCATAGGCACGAAAAATAATATTAAAATATTTTTCAAACTCGGATTTGTGGTCCCGAAACCATTATTCCGACTAGGGTCTAAACCGAACTGTTACATATCAAGACCTCAAAGATTTTTAATTGAGCCATAAATATTTTTATAAATATTTATGGAGTGTTAATAAGTTAGTATTAAAGTTTCGTCAAGAAATTTTAAAGTTTCGATTGTTAATTGAACAAAAAGGACTAAATTGTAACAAATGCAAAATTATAAGAAATGATTAAATAGCTTAAATGATAAAAGAAAGAGGGCTTAAAAGCCAAATAGACCCAAGGTATATTTGGGCTAGACGGCAAGGGCATGAAATCAGCAAGAAAATAAGGAGAATTAAGGGCAAAATTGGAATATTGCAAAATTTACTTAATAAAGCTAGGATTAAAGTGGAATTATCTAGATTTCTCTTTATTTTTCTACATTATCATAAGCAAAAACACCATAGAAGGTTTCTTTAAGCTGGTTTTTCATATTTTTAGTGTAAGTAAGTTCAATTCTTGATTATTTCTTGAAATATTTGTGTTTTTGTGGCTTTTACAACTAGGTCCACTTGTTGAATTCATTAGTTTTATATTTTATGAATAAAATTGAAAGTTGCTATGAATATGTGCTGGAAGTATATGATGATTTAGCATGGAATTAGAGCTTTAAATTGTTTATATGCTAATTTTATTGAAAGAATTGAATAGAAAGTGAATGTTTGAGACCTAATTGTAAAAGAGTTTGAAGTTAGGGTTTTATATGGAAATTCTGAATTTCAATAGTTGTGAAATACCTTATAATGTCTAGGTAAAGTATTAATTGAGAAAAAATAGCTTCATTGAGGGGTTAATTGAGCAATGATTGAATTGTATGAACTGTTAAATTTGGGACAAAATGGAAATCAACATTTTGCACTAAAACAATTTTGGACAGCAGCAGTAGTTTAATTTTGAAAAATCACCAAAAATTGTGAGAATCGAATTAAAGGATGAATAAAATATGAAATTAAAGATTATTGAGTCTAGTAAGAAACATGTAAGCAATGGAATTTTAAATCATGAGATATAATAAATTTTGCGTGGTAAGGTTAGAATGATTTCAGGTTCCCCTGTTCTGAATATGGAAAATCAGCAAAAATTGGAGAAAAATAATTATGGGCTTAATTTTATATGTTTAAAATACTGAATGAGTCTATTTTCAAAATAAACAAACAGGAACATCATGCAAATCTCGTACGAGAAGATAATTAATTTTTAGTGAAGAAGGGTTGGAACTACCAAACAACAGAACAGGGGTGACTTTAAATAATTAACTGTACTTATTGGCTAAACCAAAAAATTTTTGAAAATTTTATGATAAGAAGATATCTGAGTCTATTTTCAGGTAAAATTAACGGATCTTAATTTTGAGTTTTGTAGGTCAAGATAAAAATAATTTAGCGACTGTGACATGGATGGACAGCTTGAATATCCATATAAGTAAATGGTGAAATTATAGGTAATGTTACTTATAAGGTTATAAACATTAAGGATGTGAAATAGAGTGAAGATGAAGCCAATACTGATAAGTGAATGATTTTACAATGATAGATCGAGAACCCAAAGCAAGTCGAGGAAAAGAAAAAGTTCAGGATTAGTAGATTTTTGTGTACGAACAAGTATCGAGGTAAGTTCGTGTAACTTGAATTATATTCTTAAATGCTTGAAATATATTTTTATTGATGTGAATATGATTTGGATGTTTATTGTATGATAATTGATGAAGTATTAATATTCTTGATGAAAAGGGGAAATAAATCCCGGTTGAATGAAAGGAAAAATCGATGGATCTCTAAAACGAAATTGACGGTAAAAAAGGATCTAGCTCAGACGGGTAATCCGAATTAGGTCTGAATTTAGCCTGGACTGGTAATCCTGACAATACTCTATGAGTTTATATTACAGGGGATTTAGCCTGGACTGGTAATCCCGCTATAAGGATGAGGTTCGCGGGAGTGTGCTATCTGAAATGGAAATGAGCGCACATGAATATGAATTGACGGACCCGGATTTGTACACTAAAGTGTACCCCTAAAATCCATTGAAATTCGAGAAATTCAATGGAATAAATATGGAAAAATAATAAGGGAATGGAAATCATGGTATTGATGAGCTCATAAATGATGGTACATATTATTGATATATAGAAATTATTGGACTAACTTGAATGTTGAGTTTGTGCATGTTAGGGTAATAATGCATTGAATGGATGTATGAATGTTTATTGCATTGTATTAAAAATACTAGGTAAGTATAATTCTTGTTACATGAGCTTACTAAGCACAAAGTTCTTACCCTGTTTCCTTTTCCCCTGTTTTGTAGTGTTAAGAGCTCGAAGGACAGTTTCGGTCGGAGACACTTCAGACTATCAACCTCAAGATTTCGGCATATAAAGAAACTTTATTTTGGGAATCAATGGCATTTATAAGCTAACAAAGTAAATGTTAAGGTGAAATGAATGTAAGGTTAGCCATTGGTATGACTAACAAATCTTGGTTTTGGTATGTGATAAGGTTATCTTATGGATGTTCTTGAATCTATTTTGAAAATATGTTGAAATGGATTGGTTGGTTTGGATTGGTCTCGGTTTAAAAGTTAGAAATTTATAAAGGGGGTTATATTGAGTTCATAAAAAAAAAGACTTTGGGACTTTGCGATAAATTTCTTATGGTTTCGATTTAATTCTGGTTTGGTCTCGATGTATGATTTGGCTTTGGAGACCCATCTAAGGGACTTCATGACATGTTTCGGTAAATGGATAGTATTTAACTCGTAATAACGGAAAATTTATTCGGTAAACTCCGGTAATGCCTCGTACCCTATTCCGGCGACGAATACGGGTAGGGGGTATTACAGATGAAACCTTTATTTCTATTAATGGCTAAAGTTTAAATTTGGATTAATCTACTGTTTCATTCAATGGTATTTCAGGATTGCAGGCATGCGGTGTGTTGACGAATGTGTAGCAAGTATATAAAAAATAACCTAAGTCTGATAAGGTTAGGTTACTTAAATCGAAGTTAAATGATATGAGCGAGTGTTTAACCAATTACTCGTAGCAGTCTCTTGACATAAAGCAGTATTTCATACAGAAGGAAGAAGAAACAATATTTGGAACCAAACTCAAGGCCTATAGACATATAGCACCCTAGGTGAGGTAACTTTAGGTCTTGCTCTCAAAAGAAGTAAACCATAGTAAAACCATTCGGAGCAGAAGAATGATTAAGATTTTGCTAAAGCGTTAGAGGTTAGTAAGGTTAGATTCTTTAGTAATCCTAACCTACTCAATCAACATTGTAGCCCCTCTATCGTTTGTAGTAGTGTCTTTGTCACAACCTTCTTAATTGATTGCTTATTCATTTTGCACATTTTATACATCATCATTCTCTCAATTGCCACTGCATTCTTATTATTGGTTTGTCATACCATTAATCACACTTCATTATAATAACTTGACTGGTTTACACCTATCTAATCCTTATAGAGACGATCTCACTCATCACTTTATTACTTGATTCGATGTGTATACTTGCACAATTTTCATATCATATTCACATGCAACATAAAGCATTTAGAGGGTAGTTAGATAGACTTCTTGGTTGTATGCTTGTTGCTTAAGAATCACTTAGTCCCCAAGCTCTCCTAGGTTCGATCCTTGGTATACTTGGGAGTTCCATTGTAACACTATAAATATTACAACTCAACCTGTCACTCTTACACGACACCACTAGATTATTATTAGTATTTGTGTGGATTCATAGCCTCGGTGCACGCACGTTGGGGCATGGTCAAGTTGTTGGCACTATTGTCGAAGAGTTTGTGTGTGATTAAGTGATTTGTGTGATTGATGCATATACTTACTAAGGAGATAATTAGCAAAAGTTAGGACTATAGATACAATGCTTTTCTTTCTGACATTTGATTGTTTATTTTCTTTGTTAAGTATTCTTATATTTGTTAGTATTTTTCATTATTGCATCGTTAGCGTATGACTCAAGGCGAAAAAGAGTTGGTCCTATTTGACCCTTAGCCGGAAAGGCTGAAAACAAACGCTTAGAGGGGCCAATTTCTAAGGGGAGCCCTATTGGATCTGGTGTCCTAAGTGCAGTATTTGCGTTTATGTACACTTGAAATTTTTTCGAACATATTGGTTAAAAAAATAATTCATGGATTACATTAATATATTTTGTATAATTATCCTCATGTGGTTTTTGCATTCAATGTAAAATAGAAGCAAATATTAGCTCATTAGTTATCTAATGTTTAAACTAATACAAAGTGGTATTATATGGTCAGATTGTAATAAGAAAAGACAACTTACATTAGTAGAAAAAACTAAACATGTCCTTAGTTTAATCAGAAATTAGCAAACCAATTGAAAGACTAATATGTCGTCTATCAAGTCTAATTGGGGAGATGTTATTTCTTGGGCATCAAAGCGGATGACTCCCATAAGATAGAGATATAAATCTGACTGATTGGACTGATAGTACATTGGATTGGACCTAACAAGAATAGATCATAAACCTGTTTATAGATTTATTCACTTGTGACATTCAAAGTGTGGCATACCTTAATCTTGAGTGGATGACGAACTATGTTTGTGTGACTCGTATATTTTGATGCAAGCAAAAGCCTAAGTTCAAATAGATAAGGAACCGAAAGCTGCTGCGTTTAGTATACAACTTAAGCAATATGTAGCATCATTCAGCATAGTGGAATCCATAGCCCGAGATATGGGTAAAAGATATCCTCTCATTGGCATTACATTGTTGATTAAAAATACACGTGGTTACGAGTCATTCTTCTTTATGATGAATAACTTGATTACTATTTCATAGTAATTGACTTTTCATGAAGAAAGATGTAATAGTTACCATTAGATAAAATAGGATGATATTGGGAGAACAGATTTATCCCAGAGAGATTAAGGATACCCTTTGAAGGTAACACACTTATGAA
Source organism: Gossypium bickii (assembly GCA_025503065.1). Taxonomy (NCBI): domain Eukaryota; kingdom Viridiplantae; phylum Streptophyta; class Magnoliopsida; order Malvales; family Malvaceae; genus Gossypium; species Gossypium bickii. The sequence continues at coordinate 49,602,447 of CP106709.1, read as the reverse complement.
AATGTGTAATTTAATTATGTGGGGCATTCATAGAAAAAATGTGCATGCTTAGTCATTTTTGTTATGATTGTATGTTAATTTTATCTTTCTATTTTAATTGTTGCATGGCATTTAAACATTGTTTAATTGACAAATATTTAAATATGGCATGATATTGTGTAATAGATTCTTTGACTTATACAAATTTTGAATAATGCTTGAAAATTTTTAATTCTTTGTGAGTTGGATTATTTAGTTCAATTAGTTGCATTGTATAATAGAATAGAAGTAGTCAAAATTTTTTAATTTTTGACCATATGATGAATAAGTATGTGGATGAATTTGTGAATGCATGTAGTGGAATTTAACATTATTTATGGAAACAAGTAGAAGCATGTTTTGGTTTTCTATACATTAAGATGCTAATGAATGACCTAAAGCATTGTTTGTTTAGCCAATAGCCTAAATAGAGGTTATATACATCTCTAGTACCCTAATTTTGAGCCTTGTTGATCCTTTCTTGATGAACCAACATTTTTGAAACCTTGATCCTAATTGAGTTAAAAACTCAACCCTTCTTAGTCCTTGATCTTGAATTCCACTAT